>OZ022512.1:13363687-13930333 GCA_963989385.1 Ctena decussata
TTCTACATATCTGTAAAGTATCATGAAAATATTCCAAAGGGCATTCAAATTACAGAGCGGACACGAAATCAAAACAAAATCCCAGCTAAAACCATCGAGGGGAAACAACTCAAAAATTAAAAAAGCAAGGTTGTCATTCTTGTTCGCGACACATCGTCACGACCTATTCTAAATACTTGTGAAGTATCGTGAAAATATTTCAGAAGGTATTCAAGTTATAGAGTGGACACGAAATCAACACAAATCACAGCTAAAATCATCAAGAGGAAATAACTCAAAAAGTAAGAAAGCAAGGGGAAATAACTCAAAAAGTAAGAAAGCAAGAGTTGTCACTCTTGTTCGCGACAAATTGCCATGACCTGTTCTACATATCTGTAAAGTGTCATGAAAATATTTTAAAGGAAATTCTAGTTATAGAGCAGACACGAAATCACACCCAAAACCATCAAGGGGAAATAACTCAAAAAGAAAGCAAGCCAGAGTTGTCATTCTTATTCACGACACATTATCATGATCTGTTCTACATACATGTATCTATAAAGTATCATGAAAATATTTCAAAGGGTATTCAAGTTATAGAGGGGACACGGAATCAGACCTAATACCATCAAGCCATCAAGGGTAATAACTCTAAAAGTAAGAAAGCAAGAGTTGTCATTCTTGTTCGCGACACATTGTCATGACCTGTTCTATATATCTGTAAAGTATCATAAATGTATTCCAAAGGGCTTTCAATTTATAGAGCGGACACACAGCTTAAACCATCAAGAGGAAATAACTCAAAAAGTAAGAAAGCAAGAGTTGTCATTCTTGTTTGTGACACATCGTCATGGCCTGTTCTACATAACTGTACAGTATCATGAAAATATTTTAAAGGGTATTCAAGTTACAGAGCGGACACGAATCTGCCAAAAATTCACCAAAGGGGAGATAACTCAAAAAGTACAATAGCAAGAGGTACCATTCTTGTACGCGACACTTCGTCATGACCTGTTCTACATAACTGTGAAGTATCATGAAAATATTCCAAAAGGTATTCAAGATATAAGTAGTAAAGGGTGGCACTATGGCCTCATCCGTCCGGAGACTAAGTCCACAGCCTGGGGGAGTCTCCGGCCGGGATGAGGCCATAGATGACACCGCTTTAGTAAGCTTGAAAAGGCTAGTTTGAAATAACTTAGTCTTTTTTCAGGGTAAAAGTCTATGTTAAATGGCATAGGAGATGTCTTAAGAGGCTATACAGTAATATGCGTCTGCTATGAGTCTCTTGGCCCTGTATCTCAAGACCTCACTATACCAGAGGCATAACTCTATAGCGTCAGTTGATGGTATGAGTTGCTGTGGCATACTCTTGTTCATTCTGTTCAATTTCTGAGGCTTTACAGTAATATGCGTCTGCTATCAGTCTCTTGGTCCTGTATCTCAGGGCCTCACTATACCAGAGGCATAACTCTATAGCGTCAGTACTTGTTCCTTGGGGATTATAAAATCTTGTATCTCAAGATTTTAATGTTCTGGACTGAAATTATTTCTTACTAGCCTTCTAAAGTTTACCTGAAAAAATAACAACGACTGTATTTTTTCAATAACAGAACTTTAATTACCCCGCTAACGAACTAACTGACGATTGACAAAGGATTAGGGTCGTCCCTCTGCCATCGTTTACAAACATATTTACAACATCGTATACATTGGATATTTCTTTGATAAACAATTGGTATATCTTAAGCATTTACAACTTTGAATCCTATGTTCAAAGAACTGGTCTGGTGGCGATATTGTCTTTTTCACTGATAAGTATAGTCTTCCATAATTCAAACTGAACCACATTTCAATGTCTCTGTCATTTTGGTATGGATCTTCTCCTGTTCCCATCAGGTTCTCGTGAATGGCCGTCTTCAGATCTAGTCCTCTGCTTAGCTGATGTAATATGTAGATACAATACATTCCACACACTTTACTCCATGGACTCTGAAGCATCTCTGTATTTTCTATCCACGTCTTGGTATTTCTTTGTATGAATGGTAGAATGTAGTCTTCTAATGGTGGTTGTCCATATGAATCGAAGTAAATCGCCTTGTCATCTTTGAAGTATAAGACCACCCAATGTTCTCCTGGTTGGTCCGAGTCATCTGTATTAATGATGTATGCTTTCACATCCAATGGCTTCTTCTGTGGCAGGAGATCCTTCGAGACAACTTTGGCGTTCAAATGCATAAGTTGAGACGCCTTGGTCAGAAGGGCCGTCAGTTCTAGCGTATTCATCTCTGTTGTAGGAGTCTAAGATTCTCAGTTCCCAGTATTTTTTCCAGTCTTCATTCAGTGGAGAGCAGTATTGGTTTTTCTTCAGAAACATCCAGTTTTTATAGGCTTCCACGGCTTCTTCCGGCGTGAGATGACTCATGCCTCTTGCATCTCCAGTGTCTTTTAAGCCAAATTTTAGGCACAGTTCATTGTTCCAGTCTTTGATGACATCGTAGATGTTGAGACATTCTAATGCCGGTTCGTGATAGTGTAAGTCTCTTATCCAATCATCTCCGGCTCCTAGACAGAGCATGTGATTTTTCTGGCTGGGATGATCTATTCTGCAACCTTCACACTCGTGTTGAGCATATTCTCTGACAGCTATTCTCAGGTTCTTTAGCATTGCAAATATCAAAGCAGTCTTGTCCTTGCCAATAAATGTTTTTGGTGGTGGCACATCAAATTGTTCTAGCAGTTCTCCATTTTTATCACACACAGATCTGATCTTTGGGTGTAACAGCTGTTCAAGTTCGTCCTCCAAGGAACCAATTTCGTCAGAGTAGGATCCATGTAGTTGTTCGTAGCATTCCACTCTAAACTTTAGTTCTTGTTCTACAAAGTATCCTTTGTTCATGGTCTCAGTAGTCTGTGATGACTTCTCTCAAACCGTTGATTTCTACCAGGTTGTCAAACTCTGCATATACTATGACGTTGATGGTCTTGCCGAGTGCTCTAGCAAACTGAAGTTCCACTCGCAGGTTGCCGGTTTTTATAGGATGTAGATGGCTCTGATCGGCTCCTTGGTCTGGCGTGAAATCGTATCCCCAGAAGCAGTATCCACCTTTGTAGTCGTCGTAGTCGATGTTACAATTCTGAATCTGATTTTGACTGCCCAAAGCTTGATACAGAGACATGTAAGATCTGAGATATTGATCCAAGTTAAATTTCGGTTCAAATGGTTTTCCATAAATGCTGTGACCGTCACAACTCACTTCAAGTTTGCTGAGACCGAAATGTTTGAAGTTGAAAGGATTTGTGGCGAACGATCCATTGAATGTTGCATTATCTACCATGCCAATGAATAATCGTTTTGGAAGTTGTCCCTGAAACAAGTGGTCCTCGACTTTTGATCTAAGACCGGTGCCTATGGTAAATGTCTTAACTTCTACACGCCGTATGGGAAATTTGGCATTGTGATGTGCAATAGTTTGATTGAGATCATTGGCTATGGCTGGCAAAAGTTGAACATTGCGAACTGATAAGACTGCTGCATCGATCTTAACCATAACAGGGTACTCATCCTTAGACATGATACAAAATTGAGGAGAAGCACGATTGAGACGAAGTCTTAATTCTATTCCATTAGGTAAATATTTTTCCTGCATGGCCAAATCTAGATGTAAACGCCCTTGAAGTTCCTTAGGGTTACTTAGTTCAAAAGGGGTTATACGGGCTACTACATTTTCGTGAGCAAAATCTTCAAATTTGCCAGGTTCATCTTCGTACCAAAATTCTGCAGCTTTAAGTTGATTGTCTTTCACATCAGATCCAAAAGAAAATAAGTTTTCAATGTAAGCCCTGTAGGGATACGTATCCATATTACTGGTCACCAGTTTATTGTTAAGATATAGATCAATTCCACTAAACATACTGTGAAAGAAGTTGTTGATGGGAGCAACTTTTTTATCGTTCTCAAGATTGTCACCGTTTGCTCTCAAAATCCTGAATTTCAAGTACAAATAAGTTTGTGATAAATCAGTGTAATATTCCGTATGGCCTGGTACCACAAATTCGATGGGTGCATGATAACTGTCTAGAGAAGCTATGGGATGATAATCTATCCACTGAGAATCTTGCATGGTGGTCAGAGTTGGAGGAACAGTTTGCATGTCTATTTCAGACTTGCTACATTCACAAGATCCACTTTGCATCATTTTCTTAGTCAAAAATATCGCGGTCAAATTTTAGATTTGAATATTTTTTCCTAATGGCTCTGTTTACAGAATTCTTTCTGCCTCTACCCTTTTGCAGTTTGTTGTGAACAGTTCGACGATTTGTCTTAGACTGAGTTTTTCTACGTTTCTGACTTGATTTTATACCTCCCGAAGCCAAATGATCCAAAGCAGATTTTCCCAAAGATTTTAAAGCTGATTTACCTCTACTTTTTAAAACTTGTTTGATATTTTGACCATCCAAGATGTCGCGAAGTGCATGAATTCCTTGATCTTTGGCTACATGTTTGATACTTTGTAAACCTGCTTTTGCAACAGGTTTTAAGATTGGCATGACCGTTCTCAAGGCAGTTTTAAACATGGACCCTAAACCATAACCGTACTGTCTCGATACACCTCTGTAAACTGGAAAGTTATTTCCACCCGACCCTTGTTGACACACTACACCACGAGTTTGGAAATACATTTTTTGGCTAATTATCTTTGAGTCTGAAATGTAACTTGATCAAAGACTTTCCCGTGATAAATGGAATATCTATTCCCGTATCGCCTTTTATACTCACGTGAACTTGATCTATGAATGATTTTGCCACCGGAACGTAATGCAAGTTGACAAACTCTTGATGAGAATGATGAGAGCGTTTTGAAATCTCAAATGGAACAACTCGCAAAATAGGAGCAGTTATGTCACCTACGTAAGTGTAACTGGCAATATCCGAGTAAACGTACAGTTGATTATTAGCCGTGTTTAAATCTACTTCGTATCTAAAAGCATGTCTTTCGTTTCCGATGGGTCTTTCTGACATTTTTGGATTTACCCCTAATTTCTCCCCAAGTAGTTTTGGGAATATCAGTCTGACGACTTTTGGATTGTTGTAAAATATTTTGACACGTTTACTGTTATTGCCATAACTCATTTCTATCGAAGCATTAACACTTCTCAAAGCATTTCCGAAACGTGTATCGATGATGCCTTGTATTTCTTCCACCAAATGTTGTGGACTGCTGTAATTTCCTTTGGGAATTTTCAACTCGTATTCTGCGCAGGTGTTGTCTTCCGTACAATCCTCGCTCATATTTTCTACTCCGAATTCTTGAGCTAAGACTTTATCGTAAAATCTCAAGTAGAAAAAATTGGTTTCATCCGAAATATTCATGATTTGAGTTGGTGTAATCATTTCTACCAAAGCAACTTCCCACTTTTCTTTTTCGATGTTGATGGGATGATCTAATCTGACAGTAAAAGAACTTTGTGTATTGTCAGGAAAAGTCGTCATTGAACTGTCACTTAACAATGTCAAATAAAACCCTGTCATGGTGCTTGTTTGGAAGTTTCTTCAAAACCACTACGTTTTCTGAATTTTAACCCTGGGGAAGGAAGAATATAACCGACAGAGCTGCTCAATAAAATCAACCACAATTCTTTATCTGGACTTTGAAGACTGATTTGAACTAGAGAAGTGATGATGATGGCATAAACGATAATGATTTGAGATAAAAATGTCAATCTATTTTTGGGTAACTTGGCTAAACTTTCAGAAGATTGCAAAGAATCCGTGTCCCTTCTTATGACTGAAGATTTAAAATTCATGTTCGTGTTTTTATACAAGATCGGATTCCAAAATCCAACTGTCAAATTTGGATGGATAACCTTTCCAGTGAACTTTAATTTCTTTGACCCACTTTTTCCCAACTTTTCGTTTACGACGATCTAAGACAGATTCTATTTCGTAAATTTGATCTTTGTCCACACGTTGTAATTCTTGCGAATAAAAAGTACCTTTTATGAGTTCCCCGTCTAGATCTTCTATTTTATAGGTAACGGGACTCTGACTTTGTATGACACCCCTAACCTTAAACAATTCTTGCGTCCAGTTTGGTAAATAACCTTTTTCAAAAGTGCGTTTTGTTTTGTTGATGCGCACAAAATCACCCACTCTTAATTCTGGACTTGCAACTTTTTGCTTTTTGCCGTACAAAATTTGGGATACTTGAACTTCATTTTTGACATCGACAGATGCAGGCGTACGTTTAATGCTGCGATGATAAGCATGATTGTACCCGTGAACTAATTTTGGAAGTACATCGACATATTTCAGTGTACGATTATGAGTAAAATATTTCCACATGCGACTTTTCAGAGTTCTTTGAAACCTTTCTACAATACTTGCTTTTGTTTCTGGATTTTCTGTCGTGAAAAAATGAATATTTTTAGATTTCAAGAACTTTTGAAACTCTTTATTTTTGAATTCCGTACCTTTATCAGTTTGCAAACTTTTTGGAATACGTCCATGTTTCAAAACAGATTTAAAAGCTTCCACCAAAGTTTTTCCAGATTTGTCTTTGATCGGTACAACCCAGGCGTATTTTGAAAATACGTCTATCAAACAGAGCAAGTAACGATATTTGTCGTTATATTTTGCCATACTAGATACGTCCGCCAAATCTCCCTGCCATTGATAATCTATTCCTGCCACCACAGTTTTGCGACGCACAAATTTTCTACGTATGGGTTTGTGCAAAGTGTAAGTTTGTTGTTTTCTCAACCAAGTTTTCACATCGTCAAGTTTGATTTTCTTTGAAATTTTCTTTGCTGCTTTATACAAAGCTTGCAACCCCGTATATCCCACTGGACTTTTAGGATCGTAATAAAGTTTTGATAATAATTTATTCATTGTTCATCATAAGATAACCATTTTCTGGGTGATTCAAACAGTTCTTCTTTTATAGGTTTGATAGAACTGGGTGTAAACAGTTCGTCTCTGATATGTTTTCTAGTGGCAGACAAACTTTGAGATAAGTCTTTCTTGATGTGTTTTCTAACCGATTGTGTAACGGGACTTGTTCTTTTTTTAAGAGTAGGCATGCGTCGATGTTTGGTTTTAGGAGTGACATACTCTTCTTCATCTTCGTGCTGAAGAGGAGTACGATGCATCCATTCCCATCGTTTCTTATTTCCCACAAAATCTTGAGGCACGTTCATGTCTCTAAGAGCCTCAGCAAAAGGTTCCCAACCCCTGGGCTCAGTGTCTTTTCTCTGTCTTAAAACATCATTGACTAAATCTATGATATTAGACCCTGCAACCGGTTTGCCATACATCTTAACCGTTCCGTCTTCGTCCCAAGATAAGTTAGGATTATTTTCTAGCCAAGATATCAATAATTTAGCTTTCTTTCGCATCGTGGTAGGAACACTATCAAAAATACGTTGATTAATTTTCGATTCAGGCTCTACTGGGAGAGAAAGTTTTGTTTCTGTCAATGCTTTGCGATGTGCCGTTTTAAATTTATGTAAAGTTTGACCAAACAATTGAGATTTTTCTGCCTCTGACAAATCTTCGTTGGCCATGACCGAAGACAAGTCTCTTTGAAGACTGGCCGTCGCAGAAACATTTGGATCGGGTGGAAGTCTTGGTTTTTGAATTTGTTCTTCTTTCCAGCGTTTCATGTCTTCCCAAAGTTTAAATGGTACCACGGCCATTTTACGCCCTTCCATTGCAATTTTTTTTTACTGACCAAGAATAGATCCTAAGACTGAACCAAGCAAAGGTTTTAAAAGTAAACCCAGGAGTGCACCACCTTTCTGATTGAGAATTTTTTTCTTGTTTGCTAGTGCAACACGTTTTGTAGACAATAGTCGAATATCATTCTTCCTAGAACGTAATTGTTCTTTCTGAGCTTTTGTGAGTTTGACATTGCCTTTTATAAGATTTAAACAACATTCCCCTACACAGTCTAATATCTCTTTTGGACAATCATTGACAATTTTTTGACGAAACCGATATGGAATGTTACAAAGTCCTTCCAGAAAAGGACCATACTTTTTAATCAGTGAACCTCTTTTCTTTTTGATTTGTGTTCTTTTCTTACGTGCAGCCATGATAGCAGTCAAGAATTAAACTAGTAAAATATCATGTTAACCAAGTCCTTTTATAGTGAAAGTTTACGTTTAGCCAACATCTGTTTCATGGCAGCTTCAAATCCATGTTTTCTGGCAGTACGAAGATATTCGTTTGCAGGAGAAGAACTCCTTCGAGGAGAAGCCCTTAGAGGAGAAAATCTAGAAATTTCTAGAGCAGGTGATTTTGCAGCAGTGCGTCTTTCACCAGTTTTTCTGAGACTAGAGTTTGGAGTAGAAAATTGAGTAGAAAATGGAGAAGGTGTTTTTGCAGGAGTGAATCTTTCACCTATTTTTCTGATACTTGAACTTGGAGTAGAAAATCGAGTAGAAAATGGACTTGGAGTTCTTAGACTAGAGTTTGGAGTAGAAGGAGTAAATGGACTTGGAGTTCTTGCAGTTGACGGTCCTGCAACAGGAGATGGAGGTTTTCTAGGTTTCTTAATTCTTACAGTGACAAACTTATCGTTCACTTTTATTTTTCTCCTTGATTTAGTCTTAGGGGATTTTTTCCTCTGAGTTTTTTTCTTTGGAGATTTTTTCTTGCCATTTTTTTTCTTAGACTTTTTAGGACCTTTTCTACCCACTTTCTTTTTCTGAGAAAACCGTCTAAGTATTTTATTACCGTCCCAACGAATGAGAGATCTGATTATCACCCCACCAAAAAACCCACCGCCACCAGGTTTTAGAATGATTTCTCGTTTTGTATCTGCATTTACCAAAGGACTTGCTAGTTTTCTAACATCGTCTTTGCGTTTGTCCATGAATTTTTGAGTTTGTTTTGGTAATTTCATTTTATTTTCAGCTATTTTTCTAGCTGCTAAAGAAAACCATTTGATCATTTCCATCAACCCGGCATTAAGCAAAGTTTTTCTTTTGTTCGAATCATGCTCTCTACTCAAATTGTAGAGAGCCCTGATCAAGTTTGCCGATGCTTTTTGAGCCATGTCTGGTTTCATTCTGATCCATGTAAGACCAAACACACCATTTTATACTGGAAAATACACAACTGGACCTTGTTGATCCGATTTTGTATACCAGTTTGAAAAAATATCTGTTCTAAACCTCAAATGATTTGGTGTGTCTGGTTTTAAATCAATCAGTAAATAACCGTGTGGCTTAGAAGTGGCATCGTTGAAGGCAGACATCAAGTGTGGAGCTTGAAGTTGTTGTGCCAAAACTTTAATTTGCATTTTGTCTCTTGGACTTTGAAACAAAATCAAGTAATGGGCATTCAAACTGATGGTACGTGTCGATTTACTCTGCTGAAACAAGTTTTGTGTGATGTACACAACACTTGCATTTCTGTGATGACCTTTCCTCGTGAACCAAAGTTTAATTTTTTCTTCGTCTTTATCGCCCAACATATCGTCAAAGACAATCAAGTGAGTTTCACTCGTGTCTGTGACAATATCGTCGTCGTCATTTGGAATTCCTAAAATAAATCTGATGTTTAAATCTTTGCGTTCTTGCAAGATATTGTACACAGGTTGCCATTCTTTGTAACACCACACGATACGTTGTGGTAAAATATCAAACAAGTCTTCTTTGTACTGAATCAGTTTTTTAACAAATTCAGTTTTTCCCGATCCACTTGGACCCGATATAAAAATATTAGCAGGATGTTTAAAAAACAAACTACCAATATTTTCGTCTTGAACTGTTACCGACATGATTGAAAGATAAAATGAGAAAGAATAATGAAAGACATGTGTATATATAACATATTTTTATTTTTTACAAACAACATATTTTACTAACTGTTTCACAACAGTCTCTGATCTGATTTTCTTTGTTTACAGTACATATCCATACGGAACAGTTTCTCCACTTTTTAAAATCACACGTTTGTCATAAGTAAATCTATATGTCTTAGATTGTCTCTCAGTAGTAATTTTTCTGTCTTTATGTTTTCTTATACGGTGCTGATATTCCACAGATTCTTGAAAGTCCCTCTTCTCACGATGGGCCCATTCCATCATGTTGTAGAAATGGATTACTTGTGAAGTATTGTAATCCAGGGTCAGTCCTTTGACTTTACAGGTAGACTTGCGTTTCCCTGTATCGTGCTCCACATACTCGTAGCCATAATTCTTCGGTCCCATACCCACAAACTTGGTGATTTTCGCAGTAGGCAGTTCGTCTGTCCATTCGCCGAGTCTGTTGTTGATGATCTCTGGATTCCATAATTCTGGTTTGTGAATGTAGATGACAGAATCCGTATCGAAGTACAACACACGTTTGTCAAGTTGATGCAGGACACTGTATAACTTCAGTCTGGCTTGTGCTGTCACAAAGGATCCTACCACCACGTTGCTGCAAGCATGAGGTTCTACAATCGATTCCAGATCTTCCCAGTTGACTAACAAAAACTCTTCTCCAAACACTTCGACATTCTTCACTTTCTTCAATGGATTAGTCACCAGTTCAAAGTAGTCAGAAGGATCTGACACATATTCTGTTTTGGTCATGTTGTCTCTCTGTGCTAATTTTCCCCACAAACTGTTTAAACTGATTTTGCTGATTCCACGTCGACCTTTGTTCTTTTCCACCTTCTCTAGTCTGATACCTTCTGCTTCGAAATAGTCCTGTTTGAATTTGATCTTGTCCAATTCTGTCTTGCACCAGTCGGGATAGCCACTTGACTCTTGTTTAATCTTCAGGAAAGTATCGATATATCCTGCAAAGATACCTCCTTGTCCAGTTGACTTGTCGTACTGTGAAGATTGGGGAAAATGCCATACTTCGTACACATCTTTCAGCTGGTAACCCAGTTTCATCGCCTCAAACAATTCGATGCTCACCCAAGTTCCCACTAATTCTCTGTCTTCTTCTCTGTCGTGCGTACATAATTTCGAATTGTCAGATGTCTCTGCACAACTTCTACAGAGTGGAAACAGTAATTTGTTGTTGCACTTGTACGGCAATACCGGATGATACAAGCTTCTGGGTGGTAACACTTTACATTTGATCAGTCCAAAATATTGATGTATATTGTCTCTGTCGATGTCTTCTTGTGAATAAATTTCTGGATGTCCAATAGGGAAGATTCCGTACTTGCAGATGTATGGATAAAGTGAACACACATCGATATACTTAATTTCCTCGTCTCCTTCAATTTCGTAAAACAGTCTTGTAGAATTCGTACGTCCTCCAAATAGCGCATCTCTGGGTTTGAGTGGATCCAAGTTGGTAAATTCTGCATCCACCATCTCCCTAAAATCTTTGTCGTCTTGATAATATTGGTCGTAATCGCATTCCCACATTTCTATCACTTGATACCCAGCTCTTTTCAATTTCTCAGTCTTCTCCACAGTCTGTTTGTATAGCTGGTACATCGTCTGGCAGTTGTAAGTATTGATCTTAGTTCTGTCGGGGAAATGTTTGGGACACCCGTGCCAGTAACATCCATGGAACTCGTACACTGTTTCTTTTTCTGGATCGTACCCATCCACATAATGTCCAAAAACTTTCTGTTCACCACCATTCAAAGCGTGACGAATTTGGATGTGATTCTTTCTAGCCACGGCTTGAATCCAGCGCACAGCTTTGATAGAATACTTCTTTTGGTTGGGATAGCCTTCTGGTGGAATGATGGCCACAGAGTTTTCAGGCATGTGATTCTTCCTCCATACTTGGGAACAAGCTTGAGCGATCGTGCATGCATTAGAAAAAGGATCCAAGTCGCTGATATCTATCGATTGTTTTCTAAAACATGAACAACCTCTCCTCAGGATATCCACATCGCTGCGACAGTATTCTTCCATTTCACTTCTGAAGTCAAAGATGGCATTGGATTCCACTTTCTGCTTGTGCCATTCCAGGAAAGTTTCTCTGTCTTTGACCGACATCTGTCCAGGATTGTACATCTCCACGGGAAAGTAAGGTCCCACGTAATTCTGGTTGGCATCAGTATTGGCCAAATGTGGGAAATAGCCTTTCTTCATCTCTGTCAATCCAAAGGTATCTGGAAAATTGGCTAATCTCATATGCAGAAAATGATACGAGTCCAAGAACTTGACTTTGGCAGCAGTCATCGTCACGATAGTATTTCCATTCATAATCACATCGGGCTTAAAAGTTCCATTTTCTAGTATGTAGCGTAGAATAAATTGTCCATCGTATCCTCCAAAATTATGTGCAATAACAGTCACTCCTTCATTTTCTTTTCTAAATAACCAGGAACAGAAATCTGACAAAGTATTTTCACCTTCAAAGATCATTTCTCGTCCAAACTGACTACAATTGTCACAATACTGATCTACAGGTAAATTAACGCAATGGTCACACGCTTTGTTTGTGAACTTATTACAAATTTTACATGGCTGTTCAATAGGTAAATCCATACACTGATCACAAGCTCTATGTGCAATACAAAAGTTGACAATATGTTCGCCAGAGTCTTGCTTGGATTCAAAGTCAAAAAATATGAATTGAGGTTGAATAACGGTACCTTTCTCTTCATCGATGATATCGTCCTTCTCGGCATCTTCTTCCAACACTTCGGTCTTGGGTTTGCACACGTAAGGTTGAATATAACATTGATGTTCGGCTCCAACAATCAGTTTACAAAATTTACATTTCTTCTGTCCTGGACACACGTGATTTCTTTTATTTCCTATAATCCTATTTCCACATTTCTCACAATTATGCACAAGTTGACAAATAGATTTTTTCTGTCCTGGCTTGACTAATGTATGATTAGCAAAACAAGATGCACTATGAAAAGTTCTCTTACATTTTGTACAGTACTGGTTTTGTTCGTGAAGACATGGCGTTGCACTATAACAACTAGTACATCCATTTGAACAAGCATGATCCTCTCTATTGCTAAATCCCTTGTCACAAAACTCACAATAATAACTACATCCTTGAAATCCTTTGACATTGGTGATAGTGTCATAGTGATCTGTGCCATTGTAATAGATATGAATTACTTTTGTTTTGTCACTAGGTTTAAATCCAAGTGGAAACAATAATCCGTCTTTAGGATGCTGTGAATGAACTTTGATCAAATAATCAGGAGCTAACACAGTTTGAATTTTCTTGTATTCTTCAAATCCACAAGGTTGATTGTGAGGAATCTTAGCACGATCTAATAATTTCATGGCTTCTCTAGTTTGTAGCGGTCTGCCAGAATTTCTGATGTAATGCCAAGTCTTCTTCCATGAGTCAGATGCATCTTTGTCGGCATGATGTTTTCCTACCACAACAGCTCTAGCCATACACATGACATCTTTGGTGTTATTGATTTGAACGATACTATGTTTCATCTTTCTCATATTGCGTGATTCAAAGTAAAGTCCGTGGTGTAATGCCTTTCTTCCACTTCCAGTTGGTAACTTGGTGTGTGTCACTTCCAAGCTCATCTGTCCATCATTGATTTTAAAATCTTCATTGGATTGCAACACTTTCTCGATTTCTTGAGTCAAAGATTCCCCAGTCAGACTCGTCACATCCGTGAATGGTACAAAGATTCCTAATTTCAGTCCGGGATGGTAAATGCTCATTCGAATCCTGTCATTGCCTTGAGCTTGAGAATGGGTCTTGATGTCATCCACCAGCTGTTGAAACATCCGAGGTACAAATTCCAGCGGTGATACATCTTCTGGAAATTTATTGACATCCACATTGTACACATTAGCTCTTGTTCTAAAACGTCTCGACTCACGTTCTCTGACAGGCTTGATCACATAGTACTGTTGGTAATCATCTTCTTCATCGTCCGAATAAATCACCATAGGTCTTTTTCTTGGTGGTGACACCTCATCTTCAGATTCTTCACTGTCGGAATAATCCACAAGTTTCACCTTCTTTGGCGATGGTAACTCGTCCTCCTCAGAGTCTGATGAAGTGGGTGGGGTACGTATTCTCTTCCAATGTCTCTTTGGCATGTTGTCTTGTCACTGTTCAAACTCAGAATGTCAGAAAATCTGAATAATTGACTTATATATCTATCATCAATTCATACAAGATCAGGCAGGCGAGATACATAGTACATGACTTATCAGGTTAGACTACATGTTCTATGGAATTCTTGTGATACAGGCAAGATACATAGTATTTGCTTTAACAGGCGAGACAACAGTCTTAAGGAACTTTTGTGGTACAGGCGAGACATGGGCTTTACGGAATTTTTGTGGTAAGGCGAGACAACAGTCTTAAGGAATTTTTATTCACTAACAGGCGAGACTACATGCTATATGGAATTCTTATCACCAGGCGAGACACTTAGAATTTTTGTGCTACAGGCGAGACACTGAGCTTTACGGAATTTTTGTTATTTTGAAAAGAAGTGCAAGAAGAGTGTGCTGTTCAGCACCTTGTTCTTCCCCGGTCGGTTACCCTATGCCTGGGAAGCCCTGGCGATTTGAAGCCATATCTACATGATCACAAGTCCTGAATGTCACTGTGGACCAGAGACCTGCCAGCGGAGGTTCAGTTTACTGGGATAGTGTCCCGACCCCTTAAGCCATAGGCTTCTACTGTTTCACATGTAATCGATAGACTTCGCATCTGCGGGCCCAGGCGGTATAACCGTTGTGCACACCAGTTCCAGTCCAGCGGTGACCGGCAAACCAGCAATATTAATATGTTAGTTCCCAATATATATACATATACATAAACCAGTTTACTTGAAACAAGATTGGACATTTGCATATCATGTATATCTGATTTTAATAAAAGATCATGTTACTTTTTATAGTAACACATTTTAGAATATAAAAAATAGATAGAGAATAATAAAATCTACATTTTGGTGTTTATTTTATCAAAATCGGCCGAAAAATAACAAAGTTATTCAATTTTTCATATTATGGTGTTATTACAAGGGAGGTAAATCTGGATTGACTTTCTTTTATTCTATAAATAGATTATTCAAGTAATAGCTTTCAGAAAAAATAATACAAATGAAAGGCGAATACGTGCATATGTGAATCACTTCTGTTATGAGTATTATTATATGTTAACTAATAAACTATTGAAACAACCCAAAACAACAAAAAAATGTCGAGCATGCACTGCGCATGCGCGGAATTTGCAGGGTAAGAAAACTGTAATAACTCCAGATTGTCTTGACGGATTTTCATAATTCCTTTTTTATTGGAAAGAACAGGTCACCACCTACCAAATGAAATTAAAATAAATTGTCAAACTACGCATGCGTGGAATATAGAGGGTAAGAAAACTGTAATAACTCCATTTTGCCTTGATGGATTTTCAAAATTCTTTTTTTATTTGAAAGAACAAGTCAACACCTACCAAATGAAATTAAAATAAATTGTCACACTGCGCATGCGCGGAATATAGAGGGTAAGAAAACTGTAATAACTCCATTTTGCCTTGATGGATTTTCAAAATTCTTTTTTTATTTGAAAGAACTGGTCAAGGCCTAGCAAAAAATATTTCAAAATAATTAACCACAATGTGCATGCAGAGAATCAAGACATATATAATGTGTACATTTCATTTTTTCAGTTCATAAAGTTTCAAGATGTCTGAAGAACTAGTCGATCTGGGTGTGTTACCAACTGAAATTAGAAGTATAATCTACTCAAGGCTCGTCAATATTTCGAGGAAAAGTAAAAAGTTTAGAGACGAACTTCAACTGACGTGGTTTAACATGTGTTTTCAAAGAGCTCTGTCTTGCAACAATTTTTACCAGAGCCTAGCACAGCTATTATATGACATCGATGGAATATCGAATCTTGACCAGAACATGAGATTATACTTTCACAAACGCATGATGGAAGTGTTGAAGGATACTCATTCTAGACATGACCGATGGATCTTTACGATTTACAATTTCAACAAGGAAACATGTGAACAGTTTTTTGAAAACTTGTTTCCTTTCCATTATGACATTTACGTACATGGAAAACTCGTGAATGGACATCTGACTGGGCTTCTAGTATTCTTTCAGAGTTTAGCATTTTTTTACTACTTACCATTTCTTTACCAGTTAAATTTTCCTACACCTATGAACGATTTGTTATTATCAACCTGGGAAGAGCATATAAACAGTTTGCATGGTCGTGATGTGTCATTTGGAAACAGAGACGCATATGAACAAGTTATCGAGAGTGAAGAGAGATTATTACCATTACGTTTTCCAACAGTCTATTCAGACCTGCTACTTGGAATAAAACAATGAACGTGATCAAGAAATCTCCTCCAGTATCGTTAGGTCGAATTTTACAGTTTGACATTTATCGAGGGTCACTTGAACACACACTGTCCTTACAACCTACAAGTTCAGAATTTCTGAAGTCAAAAGATGGACTCAGAACGTGGTTGGGACGATATGAAACATTCATGACCTTTCGACAAGCCATGTGTGAAACAGCTTTGATAATGAACACTATTTTAGACGCATCGCCTGTGAAGTATAGGCAATGGCTACTTCATGTGGCAAACAACGAGGACGTGATTACTTACCTTTGCAATGTACTCAAAGATGTTGAAGAGGCTTCGAGAGAACAATCTATGGATATCGACTCAACAACAGAAAATATGGAAATTGAACAGGCATCACAGGAAGAACCAATGGATATTGATATGGATGAATTGACTGCAAAATTTGAAGCTTTGACACTATAAAGTGGAACTGTTTGTCTCTTGCAAAATCATTTATCTTACGGCAAGCATGGAGACAAAGTGGTTTGAAATTCCTCTGACACAAATTCTGAGATTTAGACCTTACAGAAAATTACTAGTTTGTGTTTACATACTACATTCACATGAGAACATTACTTTAGATGAAATTCAGATGAAATTAAACACAGAAGAATATTTCAAAGATTTTAAAAGACTCTGGTGTTCGTGTGCGAAACAGGAATTATCAGAGGAGACGGTCTTTACATTTGACAACTGGAAACTTCATGTGGCCAACAATTCAAAAGTGATTGACTATCTACAGTCGAAGACAAGGCGTATATAAGGACTACAACTAGATCTGCGAGTCATTTCAGCTCTGACTTTCAAACTGTCAAGATGGAAAGTAAACCTGTGGATCCAAGACTTAATAAATACAGTGATGCCAACAGTATTTATTATCACTGCACAGCATTGAAGAAACTTTTGAAAGAGAATGACAGAAAATTAATTCAGCCATTGGAAATTTCACTAAAAGAACAAGGCCTGTTGAAACCACCCTATGGTTATTGCTACAATTGTGGGTCGGTGGATCATTGGACTGCCTCGTGTACCGAGGAGAAGAAGAAATCTACTACAAATAAACCACCCAATGGGAATTGTTACAACTGTGGTTCACCTGATCATTGGACTGCCTCATGTACCGAGGAGAAGAAGAAAACTACAAAGAAGCCACCGTATGGGACTTGTTACAACTGTGGCTCGCCTGATCACTGGCTACCCTCATGTCCTCATACCGACTTACAAGATGAAAGCTCGGGATCACCACAACCGGCCGAGAAGTCAGAAACTACGAGGAAAAGACGCCATACTGATGATGACTCTGATGTACCCAGTAAAAAGAAGTCAAGAACGGCTTCACCAGAACCGACAAAACCTACTGCTAGACAACATAAGAAGAAGAAATACTGTGTTGTGTGCAAAGAAGACACTCATATGATGAAAAACTGTCCTGAAATAGTGAAAAACTAGTGACTAGATAAGAGACCTAGTGGATAGACAATATCTAAACGATATTGTGTGTCTACTGGACAGTGACTACTATTGTGTTCATAATGGATTAGTTTTCATAGTTACATGTAAGGTTGTATTCAATAAAATTGTTTTTAAAGTATTTGTTTTTTGTTATTTCATAAGGTTACTCTTTAAACGAAAGAGTTGGGTAGCCCTGAAAAGGGCTGTTTGGGTGTTCTAAGTCTTCACTTACTGTGAAGACTTAGACACAGGTTTTACAATCCCCACAACAGGATTCGTCTTTGATAAGTCGATCCCTCTCCTCCTCATAAATACTTCAAATCCCATCTTATTTTGCTGCCTTTCAACTTCTTTCCAGTCTTTCTTCTTAAAAGCTTTACACAGTCGGCTGAGATCAAAAGGGATATACTTTGACAAACCCATATTTGAGAATGAAGTTGTTAAAGGCAGTTAAATATATATATTGACTCATGGCGGACGTGAAAGAGAGCATAGTCTCTTAACCAATTAAAACTATGCAAAGTAGTTATGGGGTTTTATGCAACAATCAACAAAGTATTTCTTTCTGATAAGTTGTGGTGGCCCTGAAAAGGGCCGTTTTGAGGTTTTAATAAACCTTTCTATGAGCAGGGACACCGCGAGGGCCTGCCACCACAAGCTGGACAGCGTACTGACCAGCTCGTGTAGGTCACAGTCCTCTCTGCCGGCAGATAGAATGGTGGCTGGTCCGCCTCCCTCTCCCAATCTTCACCGGATGGACGTTCTTCAGGCTCTTGCTTCACTTCTTCGGGCTCTTGCTTCACCACAGCCATCTGTCTGTCGACCGTCACCATCCTTCTTACGATGCCTATCAGCTCTACGAGCCTCTCTGCACTCTCCATTACAGACCTAGTCTGTGTCTCCAAAGCATCGAGATATTCGTCGCTCAACATCTTCTCTGTGTATAGCATAAAGACAATGTGACGAAGTGGGTCAGTGTTCCAGTATTTATTCTCTCAACACCGACGTGAAAGAAAGCACTTTTCTAAGTAGGTCAATCCGGTCTTGGGAGTATAAAATGGCACTGACCTACTTACAACTTCAGTCATGGAGCAACTACTGACCTTAGACGATCTTATGAAAGAACCAGACCTTCTATCGACGGCAATTAACTCAATTGCTACTGATGCATCGTTAACTCAACAACAACAACCGAACGTGCAGACCTATTACTACCACCCACAGCAATCACAACTGCAACAAACACAGCCACAGGTGTCACAGCCAAAGACGGGAGCTGTAGAAGTCTTGCTCAAAGAACTCAATGATCTCAAGAAAAGAGTACAGCAGTTAGAGGACCAAAAGCAACAACGTCCCATGGAATTAAATCCGATCAGAATACCATTAACTATAGAAGTAATGACACCAGAATCGTCTGTGACCGTACCAACTCAAAATGGACTTGGGTCGCATAGCAAGAACATAGATAATTCAAAAAGAAAGAAGAAACAATAGATTCTTCTTAGCTATAACCACACAAACAGTCCTTTTCAGGACTACCAATTACATCAGAAAGAATACCCTACTGATTGCCCTAATACTAAGGAAGCTATAGAGTTATGCCTCTGGTATAGTGAGGTCTTGAGATACAGGGCCAAGAGACTCATAGCAGACGCATATTACTGTATAGCCTCTTAAGACATCTCCTATGCCATTTAACATAGACTTTTACCCTGAAAAAAGACTAAGTTATTTCAAACTAGCCTTTTCAAGCTTACTAAAGCGGTGTCATCTATGGCCTCATCCCGGCCGGAGACTCCCCCAGGCTGTGGACTTAGTCTCCGGACGGATGAGGCCATAGTGCCACCCTTTACTACTGATATAGAGCGGACAAGAAAATGTTTACGGACGGACGGACAGACGGACGGAGGTCAGGCTCATCGCTATATCCCCCGAACATTTCGGTCGGTGGATAAAAATTAAAGAGTAGACAGGGATGGACTTTGCTAGCACGACCAGGGCAGCTGAAGATAGGACCGGGTGGAAAGGGGTTGTTGTAAAGTAACGACTTTACAACGAATAGACGAGACTAGATGGTAAGCTCGTCCAGTTAGCGCCCAGTCATCATGCGACTGATGTTATCATTGTGTAAGCATGTGCCTTACTGAACTATAAATTAGATGCAGAAATATTGTTGCTTTTTTGACAAACCATTTAAACATCTTTTATGATGTCCGTGTTTACCTCACACTGAATTTAGGCAGATGGTAGACCCGGACAGGTCATAAAACCCGTCACCTATTAATTTTATTCGACAAATAAGCATATACATCTATCTGCATTGATTACAAGCAAAACTGGATATGTTTACGTTGCAGCGACACATACAAGGGCATGCCTTCGCTTTGCTTCAGCGAATTCCGAATTCGCTGTCCAGCAAAGATGAGCCGCGACATGAAAAAATCAAAACAAAACAAAAAAAAAAAAAAAAAAAAAAAACACGAAGTGGCACGCGCGCCACGCGAAGGCTCAAATTAGCCTGGACATCCGCTCAGTCTTATCAAACTCTTGGCTGTGCGCTTAAAGGGTGGCTAGGGCTCTATGCTAGCTCCATGGAAAATTCTGATCAGACTGGGCGGATGCCCAGGCTGATCGGAGTTTTCGCTGGGCGCACATGCCACTTGTTTTGTCGTGTCGGGGCTCAAATATATTTGAAAACGTCGAGATTCAAAGTTCGCAATAAAATAATTCCAGTTTATAACAGCTAACAAAAGAAGAATATGAGATGAAAACATAACAAGTAGGCTCTTTGTTGCCTGACTGTCAGACTGTCAGTGTTCCTTGACCCTAAAACGGGGACGAGAGCTAAGCGACTCCTGCATATATATATGATTCATATTATGACCCGATGTACACCGTTTCCTTAATATTCCAAGGACATGCATACAGGTTACTTCTAAGAAAGGCAAGTGTTATGTTTGCTTGTCAGGAGTGGCTACAAGCAAGACCATAAATCCAGGGGGTCGCAGGTATAACTCCCGCTCCATCGGTCTTTCAAAGAGAGGTTCCGTCTCTTCATGACCTTCGTGTTAGTGGGACGTTAAACCCGAGCTCACTCAGTCACTCTGTTTGCTTTTGTACTTAAACATGTCCAGTTCAGACCAATGTGACACATGCGAATCATCGGCCCATTTCAAACATAGAGAAGAATTCTCGTTATAGTTACGGAATTTTCCGCTAATCTCCAAGAGAGCCGGAGATAATCGGTTACATGTATACGGTTCTCAGTTTAAAATGGAAATGTATAGAAGCTCGAAAATAAATTACATTTTCTTATTTAATATATTTGCCGACATTAAATTATAACGTCCAGCACGAAAGAGCATTTCAAGCTCTTTAATCTGGTATAAAAATTATAGACATGCGTCAATAAGAAGTTTCTTCCATCAGAGCCCATAGTTTTCTTTCTATAAACCATAAGTTTCGTAACACAATTTATTCAAATTACGCGAATCTTCGTTTTTGGACCTAAATAACATATATAAATTAACATTTTCGAATCTATTATAACGTATATGCTGAAAGCTATTATTCTACTGATTACAATTATGTATTTTTTACATACATAGCTAACTGGGAAATTTCTTCCCCGAACGCCTAAATCTGTTAACTACTGATTCGAAGCTTGGTCGAAAATTTTCTAAGTTCTCTTTATTGACCATTAAGACACTAGAAAGGGAAGCAATCTCATTTGTGGCCAAGGGCTAAAATTTACGGGTAGTATAGAGTTATCGATCTGACACCGTAACGAGTTTTCTGCCAGATGAAGTTCAGACCTGACCACCTTTACCCAAGATTTTAGCCCAGTCATTTAATATGACTGTTGTCAGCTGAGTTTCACTACTGCTTTTTTCTGAATGCATGTTGCCTGTTGCTCATCAAGATGGTCCATAATATTTTGATATGTTGTATGTTCCAATAATTAATAAGGAACCAATGTCACCCCTATCGCCCTCAGTCTTATTTTAGATAAAATTTTGCCAAAAGACCACTCCTTCGCAACTTCACCCGTGTCTAAGGACTGTTGAAACAGATGTGTGAACAGATCACCAAATAAAAAATTCCGACCCTTCCCCCATGAATGTATCCGCACCCCTCACCCGCACTCCACCCCATCTGATAATAAATGACTCGTCCCTAAATACACTAATTTATTAACATCTACACAATCTCTTGGTGGGGCCGATTCCCGGGGGGAAATCTAATGTATGATATGGGTTGACCATAACAGTTAAGGATAACTGATGATCTGGAGACGATGACAACGAGGTCGACAACTTCTACCAGTAAATGATAGTAACAAATACCCAAGCAGGGCAGTGGTTGTACAGGGGGGATTTGAATGCTAAAGTTGTAAGAGATGCGCCTAAGGTTCGACACTGAGAAGTTAGTAATAAACTCAGATGTGTCCGGCACATTTCAAGCAACAACAGGTGGGAAATTTGCACCACAGTCCAACCTGTATGAAGCACAAAGAACAGTTTTACAGGTTAATTATTCATGCCAGATCTACACTGTTTGCTTTTGCAGGAGCAATCTGATCTGATTTGCCTCTTCTGAAGGCATTAATGCAATTTAAAACCTAAATGTTCCGTTTTAGGGATGGTAATACCATAATTATCAGGCGTGTTATTTTTCTGCATTTCCCCCTTTCGTTTCTGCTTATGCTCGTCTAGAAATTCTGATGTTGAATGTCCTATTACATACTAACAAAGCGATGAAAGTCTTTTAGTGAACATGAAGCGTTTATTTTTCTTTCTTTCTTTCTTTTATTTTTCGCAAATTCTTTGAAGTTTTGATAACGTTTGAAAGAATAGAATCAGAAATGTGGGAGTAATGGGGGTCAGATGGAGAAGGGGCGGAGCGGGACACGCCCCTCTCCCAGAATCTGAGACATTTATTTTCAAAAATGAAGACTGGTAGACTCTGACGCCCCCATCGCCCCATATTCCTAATAAAATATATGGCCCCCGACCCCCGGTGGTGGTGTGTGTGCGTGCGTATGTATGGGGGTCATCAACATTTTTGTCGCCTAACCGGGAAACATTCTGGTGGGACTGGGACTGGGACTGGGAGACCAGGGAGGAGAGTCGTAAATAAAATTGGTGAATCATATAAAAATGTGCCCGCCCCTGACCCCCATGCAATATGCAGCTGTCCGGATTTACCACCTCCCAGTCCGGGTTTGCCTTCCTCGACGATTAGGTTCTTTTAAATGATCGTTTTGACATAAATATGTAATCAATCAAAAGTTGACTTTGGTCTTACGGCATACTAAAACAGTGGTTCTAGGTCGAAGACAGCATTGTCAATAAGAATGCAAAGAAACGTCCGGGTTCACCAGTATTATTTTTTCGGACCAATCAAAGCGGTTGTCTTATTGTAAAGATATTTGTTTCGCTTACCTCCCTTGAATACAGGTGAAATCAATCAATTATTCGGATCTTCTCGGTTGTCTTCCTTATAATTCCAAGTCAACAAATATGGCGAACAGGATGAATTTCTGTGTTGAGTTATTTATTTTTTCATACGTTATATTCTGTGCTCAGAGACACAGCTTCGCTTTAGAAGGTATGGAGTTTACCGTTTTAGTGTTTATTCATTGAATTGGAGATTTTGTTTGGCTGTTCTGGAGCGTTAATTGAAATTTAAAAATTGCACACCTGGATTGCGACAAATATTGTTTTGTTTTTCTTGACAGCATTTTCTGGTATGCGGTATGTTGTACAGATTATAATGTAGCGAAGGAGTTAAAAAGATTATTATAAAATTTACTACCCTTTTCAGGCATAGAGCTGTTCATCTGAGCAAAAATGTGTAGATCTATTGATTACATATTGAAATTTTTAATATAT
Organism: Ctena decussata; assembly: GCA_963989385.1. NCBI lineage: Eukaryota > Metazoa > Mollusca > Bivalvia > Lucinida > Lucinidae > Ctena > Ctena decussata. Next base: position 13,387,306 of record OZ022512.1, read on the forward strand.
TTTTTTCATTCTTGAATTGTTATGAAACTAAAGCCCTTGTCCTAGTTATTGACTGTTGTACACAAGCAGTGAATGGTACAGCTTCATGACGATAAGGATCAGGTTATAGTAAGAATTGATGTCTTAGAAAGGTGAGCACTAATGAGTTTGTCTTCACGCTGACACAGACATTGACACACTACACAGAGCTCCAGATAAGAGGGGGTATTGAGGATAATTCAAAGATAATTTTTCTTATTTCTCAACGAAAACATATGTTGTGACCCCTCATTAGAACCGTCTCAATGAGACGGTTCTGATGATGGGTCACAAAATATGTTTTTATGGAGAAATATGGATAATTATCCCTAAATTATCTCTGTTACCCCTTCTTATCTGGAGCACTGGGTACTACACCTGTACAATAAATAATGGGATGGCAGGGGAAAAGACAATGGTCCAGTCATCCTTTGCTCCTTAATTTTTTGCCGGGCTCCTAGGTTTTGGAATTTTGGAATAAAGCACCTAAAAATCTCATCGCAAAACATACAAGTTCCCCAGGCCCCCACCCAGTATCTGTAACTATCCTACATAATTTAATGTGTAGTATCAGAATAACAAACATTGCAGAACTTGAGCAGACTGCTCATAAGTAGTATTCTGATATGGGTATAGACTGTTTGTTCAGTCAGTTTCTTCAGAATGGTTAAGTTATTTTAGTTGGATTACATGTTGGTGACTCAGTGTGTCTAGGATGTTATTAGGACACATGTTGACAGTCTTGTGATTATACCCTTAATCAGTCATCCAGTAAAAATGGTTCACTTCAGTGAATCAGAAATATTTATTTTACCCAGTGGCAATTATTTTGTGTCATTGCAACTCTCCTCTGTGTCGTCTAGTAAGTGTATAATGGCCCAAATACTGAACAAATTGTCAGATCACACTGTTCCTTTTGGAGGGCTGCAGACTTATCAGGATCTGCAAAACTTTTAACTTGTCTTCCAATAATGTGACTCCACAAACAAAGAGGAACCACAACATGCATATTTTTTTTTGTGTGTGTGTGGGGGGGGGGGGGGGGTATTTAGATTTGTTTCCGTGAATATTTAACAAATCGTTGAAATGTGCACTTATAAGAAAGAAAATTTACTACAAGTATTAAGTGTCATTTTTGAAAAAGTTAAGCGCACAGGGTGCTAAAAGGGTTGATTAGGTACTCCCCAAAGTTGCAGGTAATGTCGGGTTTTGAGGAAATTTTAACATACTACATATTAATCCTATTAAACGCCCTTGCTTCTTTCCCGAACATATTGTTATTTTAACTTGTTTCAATGCCTGCCTTTACTTATTTGTAGATGTTAGGTCTACTCTTAAAGGAAAGAATTTGCTCCTAGAGAAGCATATTCTTTCCATTAAAAGTTAACCCCACCCCTACTGAGAAGGGAGGCAAACAATAGTAGAATTACTTCCTCTGAAAGTATACCATTTACATTAATACTGTCTATTAGAGGTATTTTGGCAGTGGCTGATTTACTAAAATTTAGTCTCTGATCTGAGTTACGCCCCACCCCACTTTCATGAAATGCAACACCCCCGGGGGATTTAATAGGATTAATATGGTAATTTAGTATATGAAAATGTATGATGGAACACCTCATTAGAGACTGTGTTCTAGAGGTGGTTCAAATGAGGGGTCACAACTTGAGTTGAAATGGAGAAATATAGAAAATTATACCTAAATCATACTGTAAACCCCTTGTTACCTGGAGCATCTGGCCATCATTTAGGACCTACCCTTGTCTGGAAACTACATTGACAGAAATTTCTAAATATGAAATAACCATATATAGTATTAGGAAATAATGATCTTAAGGTATTGTTACCTGAAAAGTGGATTAAACCTATGACATTTTATTATACCTTTGGTTTATTGATTCTTACCGTTTTATTGTTGTCAGTTGAAAAGGTATAATGATTGAAGGCTGATATGTATAGGTCTGCCATGTAAGACTCATAAATATTTAAAAGAGCCAAATCTTGACAAAACCAACAAAAAGGCATGTGCACACAGCAAAGACTCAGATCAACCTGGGCATCCGCCCAGTCTGATCAGAGTCTTCACTGTGCACTAACAGGGTAGTTAAGGGTCTAAGCTACCTCCATGCCGACATCGAAACCCTTGATCAGACGACAGATGCCCAGGCTGATCTGAGTGTTTGCTGGGTACACTTGCCACTTTGTTGGTTCTGTCATGTCGTGGCTCATTTGAAAGGTTTTGAAATACGACTGAAGGAAGAGTAAACAAAACATAATATATCATCTGAACTTCTTTAACATGTTTAAACATCATAAAAGAGAAGAAATGACTATAATTACGTAACAAGTATATGAGAAGGGAAAAGGGGGCACAAAATTTAATTTTGGCTTGCCAGGGCGAAAGTACAGGAGGAGCTACTGTTGTCACTCCGGCAGTAGCACCCAAATTGAATGTTTTCGTAAAAGTTTTTAATGTGATGGACAAGGCGCTGTCAGGCGAGCTTTCCTGTTATCAGACAGGTCCTGTTATAATAACAGTTATTACCAACGTTTTGATGGATGTTGATGGATTGATGACTTGTCATTTTACCTCCTTTTCAACAGTATTTCGGTCATATCAGGATGATTGGAGGGTGATAATGAAAGGCTGTCTGGTTTACGGTTGATAAGATTTTGACCTGCAGCCGGAATTGAAGCAAACTGCTAGCTTAGCATGCCATCGCTTAACTCACTCATCTACTGGTGTTCCTTGAATGAAACAGTATTTTTATGTTCTTAACTCTTTAAGCCCCAGTGATGAAATCAGCCAAATTTGCAAACAGCGTAGATCCTGAGGAGGCGGCTCATAATGAGCCGCCTCATCTAGATTTACACTGTTTGCCCTCTAGTCTTTGAACTCTCAATATGAAATGTCTTGGACAAAGCATTTTTTTAATTTTTGCAGACGTAAATTTTGTCGTCTGCATTTTGGTGCTTAAAGAATTAAAATGAATGGATCCACGTCCAAGGGGGATCACTGTAATATGATAATATTTGCCTCCCTCAAAGAGGCTGCTCTTAAAGGAAATAATTGCTCTCTATAGAGAGCTAATTATACCCCCGACATACAAAATATGTCATGGGGTATATGGTTTTTGTCATTCCATCCGTTTGTTCGTTCGTCCGTCCGTTCGTCAACTTTACGTCAAAGTTTTGTGTCAAACCTTTTTTGTGTTGCTCATATCTCTGTAACCACACATCTGATTCTTTTCATATTTGGTTCATGATATCTCTATAGAATTACCTTTGATGTGATCTAGCTAAGCCCCTGGGTCAGGTCCCAGGGTGGGGCCAGGGGTCAATAATTAGGACTTAGGCATTTTCATTATGTCAAAGTTTTGCGTTAAACCTTTCTGATTTCTCTCATATCTATGTAACTGCATTGAAGATTTCTTCCATATTTGGTTCATGATATCTCTACATCATTGCTTTGGTTATGGACTACCAAAGCTGCAGGGTCAGGCTCATGGGTGGGGCCAGGGGTCAATAACTAGGTCATAGCCATATTCTACAGTGTTTTTGGGGTATAGTTCCAATAACTTCAGTGGAGCCTAATGATACATGATTAGGTTTATTTCATACTGGTTTACATCATATGGATGCTGCGTCTGTCCTAAGGTCAAGGTCACAGACTTAGAATTTTGTACATTGTATGACATTTGCATTGAAGTAGAGTGTTAAAGTATGCGTTCATTAGGCGGTGGCACTGGTCTGGGGTATATGTGAGCCCCTGCTCTAGTTCTTCCCTTTAAGAGTAGCCTCCTTTGGAGATGAGATTCATCCAACAGAGAAGCAAAAATGCCGTTCTGCAAGAAGTTGTTTATCTTGAAAATGGTGGCCACCAGAGCTCTAGATAAGAGGGGTATTTGATAATAATTGAAGGATAAGTTTTTTATTTCTCATTGAAACCATATGTTGTGACCCCTCATCTGAACCGTCTCTTCGAGACGGTTCAGATGAGGGGTCACAAAATATGTTTTTATGCAGAAATAACAAAAATTATCCCTAATTATCACCAAATACTCCCTCTTATCTGGAGCTCTGGGCCACACTAAAATACATGTATCAGAGCATGTCCGCATCCTTACACAATAAAAAATATGGGTGTTTTACCAGAAATCTGGAGCATCAAAATATCATAAATTAGGTCCCACCAAGTGAAAATGATGGAGGTATAAAACATAAAGCTGTGCAAATATTAGATTTTGATTTATGGAATTTTTATCAGCGCAACTCAATAGAAGCTTTCATGTGTATTATTTTTTTTACGTAAAGTTTTGTCAAGGTTTAAGGTAAGCTCTGTTTTATGACAATGTGCAGGCAAACGAGACACTGCATTCCACGGGTTTCTTGTTTCCTTTCTATGTTTGAAAAAACTAGAATTGGCTATAGCCCTAACAAATGCATTGTCCTGTTGACTCAGGGACGTTATAAGTTAGAAATTTGCGTTGGGCATGTTAAAATTGATTTTGTTTCCCAGGGTTTCATTGCACACAGCCTTGAATTCATAATCATCCTCCCATCATCCTGATATGACTGAAATACTGTTGAAGAGGACATAAAATCGCAAGTCATCCATTCATCCTAAAATGGCATTATTGGGATAAAATTTGGACAACAAAGTGGTCTACAGCTATTATCTAAGTCTATTTTGGCCACTTTTTATCCACACAAAAAAGTATCAGGGGTGTTTATTAGAGAGGGGGCATTTATTAGAAGCAATACAGTAATTCTTCTGAGGCCATTTCATCCCAAAATTTGGGCCTATCTAGCGCTATGTCATTGTCTCCTCAAGAAGGTTTTTCACCTCAGAATTTCCTTACTCTTTAATCGGAGCCCCAGATAAGTTAGAGTTTTGGGGATAATCTGGGGTTTTCTTATCTCTCCAGGAAACCTATGTTATGACCCTCGTAAGAACTGCCTTGATGAGGCAGTTCTTACGAGGGTCATAACATAGGTTTCTGTGTAGACGACTTAACTGAAATTTTCATAAAATTATCATCAAATTTTATAGCCAGAAATTTGGAGCTGTGCTTTCTTGGCAGGGTTCAGTAACAGTTACACAAGACTACATAAACCAGGGAGAATGATTATTAATGAATAATGAAACCTAATGAAATAATTTCTTTCTACATCTTCCCAAACAGAACCAGCTTTACTTTTCACTCTGGTCAACGACATCTTACAATAGATAAATTCTGGCAAGCAGTGTAGACCCGCAACATACTGGTTCTGAATGGAGCAGCTACTGTCACAAGTATGCACTTTGTGTCATTTAGTTAATAATTTTGTAAAACAATAATCCAAAGGTGGAGTAGTGAGGGGTCCTTTACACCAAACAGCATGGAAATTGGAATGACTTGTATTTTTCCAGCCCTGCTGATCATGTAAGAGATTCTTTGAATTGCTTGTAGACCTGTGGGGCTGGTTGGATCATCGTATTCGTTTCTGTCTGCCATTGGTGCCGGTAAATTGCATCCATCGGATAAAGGGCTGCAGTTTATGTCAAATATTCAGCATCAGGTGATGCATGACATTATGTCTTTTTTTCCAAAATAAATACCTGGGTTGAAAATTTGTTCTTTCCTTATTTTATTGAGTATTCAAAACAATTAATAATGATGTGTGATCTCATTTGTTTATGAATAAAAAATTGTATTGATCGTGTAATTCTGATGACATCCAGTGATTGTTTATTTAGAAAATGCCCAAAAATATTTTGTTTATATCGAGCTCTGGACAGTGATATTGGCTGATGAGGACGATTATTGTTCTCTAGGAGGAAGCAATACCTCAGAACTAGGACCTTATCTTGCTCAGAAATCTTTCCATCTCAACTCAGTATTGTATTTTCATAAGTATACTTTTCAAAAAAAAATAATCACCATGTTGCACAGAAATCTTTCCACCTCAGCTCAGTATGTATACTTCTAAAAAATCAAAGGGCCAATGGCCCTGAAATGACAGATTCTATCAGAATAAAGCCATGCTACATCGGCTTAAAATAATTTCAAGCTTCAGTCCTGTTGTTAATGGTCCAGCTCCATTAATGTAAATAAGCCATTTAGCGCAAATCACTTCCTGCACCTGCAAAAATTCTACCTCTTGTACACAAGTAATATTTGAATTCTGACAACGGTTACTGCTTTTCACTGACTTTAAAGCACTCAGTGTTTGCGGTATTTCGCATTACCTATGGACCATGAGGAAGTCCACTCCATTGTTTACAATATGGCAATTTTATAAATAGCCACCGATAAACACACAATTACCGTATGATGTCCAGTATAACACTTGCGAGAAAAGTGGATAAACCTACAGAATTTCTTTTACATTTCATTCTCTGCAATGATTGACGCTCGGAATACTGTTGAAGGCAAGTTTACAACTGTAAGACAGTTTTTTTTTTTTCAGCGGCAGCTGATTTATTTACTTGATAAAGTATGAGGGGCGCTTGAAGAGGGGACTAATACGGTAATTCGCGGATTGATTTTTAATATTCGGTTTGTATTCGTTATATATTTTGACCGCTGATGTCATTAGTTGGATACTTCTTATTTTACAAAACTACTTAAATAATTATACCGGCACAAGAATACGTTATATAAGTTCTCATTTAACTTCGTACAAAACTTATTTTCAATTCAGACGTTTTTTTAGCGAAATGACCTTACGATCACTTCATTTCTGAGCGGAAGAACACAGCTGTGAAAGCCACTTTCCAAAATACGCTTGTGACAGCATTGAATGACTGATAGAATCAGTCATTAAAAAATAGTGACCGTATTGCCTATATAAATAGTTGCACAGAAATCTTCCTATTTACATGAGTATTCTGTTCAAAAATAAATTAAAGATCATGTTTACTGATATTGTTCTGTCCTTAGCAGGTGGCAGATAATTAGCTGTAATATAATTACTATATACCTACTGTATATTGACTTTTTTGTGAATATGAACACTTTCTGGGAAAGAAACTATGGTACATGTATGCTGTTGCTAAGTCTAAATTTCTAGGTGATTCCATACAACTATGAAATTTGCTCTTGAGAAACAGTCTTTTTCAGACTGTTCCTCCAGAGCAAATTTCATAGTTGCAGGGAATCTCCAACATAGAAATTTAGCCTTAGCAACCGAACAGCATAGCAACCATTAAATCATTTTATAAAATTTGCGGCCCCTGTCTTATTAGATGGATCTAGATTTTTGGAATTGTTTTGGAAGGGAAAAACCCATCTTTTAGCAGAAGTTGATAGACAGATTTAGATATTTTGGGTCATTCTGGACAGGGAAAATCCCAGTTTATAGCTGAACAAATGGTACTTTATGAGCCGCGACACGAGAAAACCAACAAAGTGGTTTTGCGCCCAGCACAGACACAGATCAGCCTGGGCAACCACCCAGTCCGATCAGACTCTTCGCCAAGCACTTAAAGGGTAGCTAAGGGTCTAAGCTACCTCCATGCGGACAGGGAAGACTCTGATCAGACTGGGAGGATGCCCAGGCTGATCTGAGTCTACGCTGGGCCCATTACCATTTTGTTGGTTTTGTCGTGTCACGGCTCATATAACTTTATCTCTGAGGTGTCAGTTTCATTTTGATCCTTTCTTTTTCTGCTCTGTATAGAGTGTTGCAACTGACCTTACATGACCGAATCTGTGTAAGATTGAATTAGACTGAATTCTTCCTTGATTATGATTGATTTGTCTTAGAGGCTGACAAAATATTTGTTTGGCTTCTATCTGACAATTGGATTCGGTCTTTCTTCTCAGCACTGTGGTCCTTCTGTACAGTTAACTGATATATTAGTGTGTGGTTAGTCAGAGTTAATGAATCTCATGACAAATTGTTTTAAGGTCTGAGAAGTGAAATGTCTACATGCATCACTTTCAGGTCATAGCTCCCAGGTTCAGAAATGGACCCTGGCTTACTGCTTTTTGTAAACTCGGTCATCTTTGAAACTGTAATTTAGGCCCGTAGGCGGATCAACTCTTTTGTAAAGGGGGTGTGAATTTTCGATAAGTTTCAAAGGGGGGCTGCGATAATCTAGAAAACCCAGATTTTGAGGCAACTTTAAGGGTTTTAACTATTTTTTTGGCAGAAAAATGCATGATTTTGTAATAATTTGGCCAGTTAGGGGGCACGTTCCCTTTTCGCCAACCCCCCTCTGCATATGGACCTGTAGAACAAATGTTAGCCGTGTTAAAAAAATCCTGGTTTATTTGAACTCAGTACGTAAATATGCATTAGGAATAATAATACCCACTTAATACGGACAGAAAATGCGTTAAGTTTAATACATTGATCCAACTGTAGGTTGAATGTTTGAATACAAAATATTATTAAACTATTTAAGACAAATCCATTGAAATAATTAAAAGTTTTATGTCGATTGTAAAGCACACAAAAAAGCAACAGCTTTCACAAATTTTATCGCCACTTAGAGCTAGGTGTAATTAGCTACAGCACTGATTTCACTGTAGTCTCCCTATTAGCATGATCCCAGTTTATAATTGAATGCTTTTACCTAATCCTTAACTTAACAGAACTGGCAGGGTAATTGCATTACTGGCTCATGGGGCAAATTTTTTCAAGACCAGTCTGATCTGGGCTTTAACTGTTGTCAAGAACCTCATCTCTTACCTGCAGCATGTGACAAGGTTAATTAAAGTTTAAATTCATATTAATTTATGCTTTGAAAATAAAATACCTTGAAATATATGTCTAGTCAGTGAAAGATGTCAATGTTTTCATGTAAGCAGTCAAAAGATAGTTTCCAAGTTGAAAGTTTTATAGTTATTTTGCATGCTTAATTAATTTGATGCATCACAGTGTTACAGTGCACATCATCATTTAGAGAACAGCAGTATGAGGAGATAAGGTGCCTCATATAAAGCTTACTGTATTTATTTGGCTGTGAGGGAGTGGGTGAACTCTGGTTTAATGTTCCACCAACAACTGGGTCATCCAAAAGACCGAAAAAGCTGGGAACCTATCTTGGGATCCCTGGATCGGTAGTTCAGTGCATTATCCACTACACTACCACAGGTTGGGGACAAGCTTCAATTGATCTACAGAAGATCAGTTGGTCTTTTTTAGTTCAATTGATCTACCAAAATGCACTGAAATATGTATTTTGAGCTCTGTGCATGCCCATCATTGAAAGTTGCATAATTCTTCTATGGCTGAATTGTTACTTTAGATGACAGAAATTTATAAGTGTGATCAGATCTAGAATTTTCGTCAGGGAAATTTTTGCAGAAAAACATTTTTTGATTAATACACCTGCTAATTTACGAAATAACTTAATTTTTCTTATTAGTGATTTGTTTTGCTAGTTTTTTTAGCTCACCTGAGCCAGCGGCTCCTGGGGAGCTTATAGGATGGTAAGGCTCCGTCGTCCGTCGTCGTCCGTCGTCGTCCGTCGTCGTCCGTCGTCCGTCCGTCCGTCCACAATTTCAAACGACTTCTCCTCTGAAACCGCTGGGCCAATTGTAACCAAATTTCATATATGGCCTCCAGAGGAAGGGGGAACGAATAGTTGTTCAAACCGTCCTGGTCACATGACCAACATGGCCGCCACGCCCATATATGGTAAAAACCTAAAAAAATCTTCTTCTCCAGAACCAATAGGCCGATGGCCTTGAAACTTGGTATGTAGCATCGGGTACATGAGTACTACCAAGATTGTTCAAATTATGACCTTGGGTTGACCTTGACCTTTTTTACGGCAAGGTCAAATTTGCTTCCTTGTGCTTTTATATGGGAAAATGCTAGAACATAAGATATCTTGAAAACTATTGAAGATTTTGGGCTAAAAATCGATATCTACAGTCATCTAAATGAGTACATGAAGATTTATGAGTACAAGAGGTCAAGGTCATTCTTTGACCTTTGACCCAGAACTCTCATATTTTGACAATTTCAAGCAATCTTCTCAACAGCCACTGGGCCAATTGAAACCAAATTTCATATAGAGCCTCCAGGGGAAGAGGGAATGAAAATTTGTTCAAACGGTTCAGGTCACATGACCAACATGGCCGCCAATACCCATATATGGTAAAAACCTTGAAAAATCTTCTTCTCCAGAACCAATAGACAGATGGCCTTGAAACTTGGTATGTAGCATTGGGTACTCGAGTACTATCAAGATTGTTCAAATTATGACCTTGGGTTGACCTTGACCTTTTTACGGCAAGGTCAAATATGGGAAAAATGCTAGAACTTAAGATATCAGGGAAAGTTTTGAAGATTAAGGTCTAAAAGTTGATATATGCAGTCATCTTTAATGAGTACAATGAAGATTTGTGAGTACAAGAGGTCAAGGTCCTTCTTTGACCTTTGACCCTGAGCTCCCATATTTTGACAATTTCAAACAATCTTCTCAAAAAACCACTCGGCCTATTGTAACCAAATTTCATATAGAGCCTCCAGGGGAAGAGGGAATGAAAATTTGTTCAAACGGTTCAGGTCACATGACCAACATGGCCGCCATGCCCATATATGGTAAAAACCTAAAAACATCTTTTTCTCCAGAACCAATTGACCGATGGCCTTGAAACTTGGTATGTAGCATTGGGTACTCCAGTACTATCAAGAGTGTTCAAAATGATGACCTTCGGATGACCTTGGCCATTTTACAGCAAGTTCAAATATGGGAAAATGCTAGAACATAAGATTTCATGGAAAGTTTTGAAGATTTAGGCCTAAAAATTGGTAAATACAGTCATCTTAATGTGTACATCAAGATTCATGACTACAAGAGGTCAAGGTCGTTCTTTGACCTTTGACCCTGAATTCTCAGAATAGTTTGACAATTTCAAACTTCGCCTTAAAAGCCAATGCGGCAATTGTAACCAAATATTATATAGAGCCTTCAGGGGTCGAGGAAATGAAAATTTCTTCAAATGGTCTGGGTTACAAGACCAACATGGCCACCATGACCATATATGGTAAAAACCTTTCAAAATCTTTTTCTCCAGAACCAATTGATCAGTGGCCTTGAAACTTGGTATGTAGCATTGGGTACTCGAGTACTATCAAGATTGTTCAAATTATGACCTTGGTTGACCTTGACCTTTTTTACAGCAAGGTCAAATAAGGGAAAATACTAGAACATAAGATTTCATGGGAAGTTTTTGGCCTAAAAATTTGTATATACAGTCGTCTTAATGAGGTCATGAAGAATTATGAGTACAAGAGGTCAAGGTCATTCTTTGACCTTTGACCCAGATCTCTCATATTTTGACATTTTCAAACAGTTTCTCAAAAGGCAAAGGGCCAATTGTAATCACATTTCATATAGAGCCTCCAGGGGTTGATTGAACGAAAATTTGTTCAAACGGTCCAGGTCACATGACCAACATGGCCACCATACCCATTTATGGTATAAACCTTAAATATTTTTTCTTCTCCAGAACCAATATACCAATGGCCTTGAAACTTGGTATGTAGCATGGAGTATTAGAGTACTACCAAGACTGTTCAAATGATGACCTCGGTTTTTCCTTAACTTTTTTTTGCGGCATGGTCAAATATGGGAAAATGCTAGAACATAAGATTTCATGGAAAGTTTTGCCTAAAAATGGTATATATGGTTGCCTTAATGAGTACATGAAGATTTATTAGTACAATAGGTCATGGTCATTCTTTGACTTTTGACCCAAGACTCATATTTTGACAATTTCAAAACATAAGAAAAAGCCACTTTGCCAATTGTTCAGGTGAGCGATTCAGGGCCTCATGGCCCTCTTGTTTAAGATTTATTGAAGCCAACAAGAGAGCTGTCATTTTGGTATCAACAAGCACCGATTTAAGCCATTTATTTTTCTAAAAACTCTGTTTTTAGCATTTAGAATCTGAAATTATAGTGGACATTCTGACTTTGACACTGCATTCAATGAAAGTGAAAAATTCTGGCTTGTTTCAGTACAAAATGATTTTTGAATTATAAAATTGTGTGTTCATACATTTTCTTCCCAGGTTTGGGCCAAATTATCTTGGTTTCAGACTCAAATAGTATGCACATGAAATATGCAAAATTTGGAAATCTTTTTGTCAGACTAGTGCTGTAAATTTTAGCCTTGTATACTGTATGCATATTGCTGATGCATAATACCAATTTATCATTATTTTTTTTTAAGTTATCTTGATAAAATGTGATAACAAGAAATCTTGATACAGAGCTCATTATGCATTTAATTACAGAAGCAGGAATATATATTTTAATTCATTTTGATTATTGCTCTTTCGTATCAAAACGACAGCTTGCATGTTTGCTTTAACAATTAAGTTTAAACAACTAAGCATTATAAACAATTTATCTGAAAAAATGAAACAATTTCTAAAATTAGTATATAAATTTATCAAAAAATGATTTTTTTGCAAAAAATTCCCTGGCGAAAATTTTATCTGATTACTCTTATAAATTTTTATCATCTAAAGTAACAATTCAGCCATAGAAGAATTTTGCAATTTTCAATGATGGGCATTCACAGAGCTCAAAATACATATTTCACTATAATTTCAGTGCATTTTGGTAGATCAATTGACCTAAATAAGACTAATTGATCTACTATAGATCAATTGAAGCTTGTTCCCAACCTGTGTACCACCCCCGTCTGTAAGACAAAAGTTTTCCTTTCTGTCATCTGGAGGTGTTTAGCTATATTCATTTTTGGTGCTTTAAGGGTAAATTTTACTTAAAACCAGGCTATGTCAGAAGTGGTTAAGTGTTGAGCACCCCAAAGACTGCAGTACCTTATCATAGATTCATAGTCTACACTTTTGCTCAAGCAACATTGGGTTAAATGGCCCAAAATGTACCTATGACCCCAAAATTTACCTATGCAAAATTTATAAAAGAAATGTTTTGTCAGAGCTACTGTACATATATATCATATTCAGAATTCAAATACTGGAGGGCAAACAGCCTGTAGATCTAATTGAGGTAACTCTGATTAGCTGCTTTATCTGGATCTGAAGAGTTTACAAATGCAACTGTTTTCATGTTTGGCACTTAAAAACTAATACTATTTGATAATGACTAACAAGAATTCTACAGAATGCAGTGTTACACCTGTATGCACATTAATTGTCACCAAACAAAGCTTAACCAGAAACTTGACCCTAAATGTACGTTGTGGAACACAAGGATGACGTCACTGGAAAAGTAATATGAATGTAATAATACTAGTGGCAGGCGAGAAAAAAATTTGTCCTCAAATTTGTGTATGATCGCGATAATAAAAAAAAAACTAATGTTACAGAAACTGAACAAGTTACATAAACAATATTATAAACCTGAGGTTAAATAATGTTTGACCTTCTAGAATCACTATGGCTAGAGGCTGTGATCTTGTCTTGTTGTTACTGTGACAAACAATGTTGTCTGGAGGGGGAAAATGTTTTACATGTGGTTTCTTACTGCGTCAGTTTCACAGTTAGTCTTAAGTTTCAGCTCGTCTGTAAAAAAAGACCTGTATTGCATGGCTAGATGATGTGATTTTACGTCCTTTTCAAAAGTATATGTACTGTATTAATCCTATTAAACACCCGGGGGTGGTGCATTTTGCGAAAGGGAAGTTATTTAGAGCCTACTGTATATTGTAGCGAATCAGCCACCTACAAAATACTATGTACCTCTTAGAGGCTTTTGGAGGTGGCTGATTTGCTACATTATGTGTTTGGTGTACTTTCAGAGGAAGCAACTCTACTATTTTGCCTCCCTTTTCAAAAGGGTTCAACTCTTAAAGGACAGAATTTGCTCCTACAGGACAGAATTTGCTCCTGTAGGAGCAAATTCTTTCCTTTAAGAGTAGATCCCATTTCAGATGAAGAGCTACCTTATCCAAGGAAGCAAACATGAATTCATGCAAGTTAATATAAAATTATATTCGGAAAAGAAGCAGGGAGCATTTATTAAAGCAGGGGATTTATTAGGATTAATACGGTATTTCAGTCATATAAGGATGATGGGGGTGATTATGTGGAGTTTGTGCAATTAAATGCCCTTTGGTTTAGGACAGAATCTCAGTGGGACTCAAACTTCTGACCCTATTCTTCTAACCCAGTCAGGAAAGTCGCCATGCTCCTGGCTGCATAATGTTCACTGATACTATATGCGTAAAGACTGCTTTTTAAATGTCTAAATTGGTTTTTGATTGATGTATTAAATGCTTGCAAATTAATTATAGCACCATGCTTGACCTCAGGCTTTTTCAGCAAAAAATTAAATAATATGCTGCTGGTAAACACTAAGGCCCGGGTTATGTCATGCAATTGTGCAAAACATGTTATGTGTTCTACTTCTGTTTTGATTGATCATTAATCAGTCTGGGGACTTATGGATTTCCATAACGCATATTTGTGATGGTTAACCATGCATTTTAAATGAACTGACATGATGGCTTACCGTAACATAATTACTGAAATTTTTACCACAAGATGTCACTACATGTCCGAAGGATGAAACGTGATGGAAAGCCATAACGTTGGTTTCTTCTGGTGTTATGGCTGACCATAACAAAGGCTAAAAACCCCAAGTACTTTTCTGTCGCGTAACTGATGCAAAACCTTGAGTAACTCGTACGGTTAGCATCCGTTATAAAAAAGCAAGCATTGTAGACAATTTTGATCGTAACACTTTATAAAAAATTGGAAGTAAATATCTATTTTTCTTGGAAATAAAACAAGTCAAATGCACAGCAATATTTGCCTAATTTTGACCATAATTCTACAGACATAACCAAAATCAAACTGTTAATACTGAGAATAGTTACGGGCTGGACCAAATATTAATTTTAAGTGTAGACAGGTCAGACTGAACACTGCCAGTAGGTTAATTTGCCATTTTAGTGAGTTGGACTGAAAAATGTAAGAAGTATGGCTGACCATCACAAATATGCGTGACGGAAATCCATAAGTCCCCAGACTGTTAATTGGGTTGTTTCTTTTGTTTTCTTACTGATCTTAATTTGCACCTGAGCTTAAAGTGTTAATTGTATGTACCAGTAGGTACTTTGTTAATTTTCTGATTTGCTTTTCTAAACAGTTTCAATTAAAAGGATATATTTGTCACTGGTTTGGTTTAGTAAGACATTCTGTTGCAGTAAGGTAGTTCAGGCAGTCACAAAGTTGCACTATAAACACTTATAATGTGCCAGTTAAAAACATAATTATGGCAGTAAGACATATAAACACTTTTTCTAAAAAGAGTTGCAGTGTGTCTGCAGTGATAGAGCCACTAACGAAGTGACAGTTGAGAAACATTGCAGCTGCGGTCATAGTCCCACTTAGTAGCAGTTAAAAAAAAACATAATAGTTATAAGACATACAAACACTCTGTTCAATAAAGTGTGGCAGTAGGAGACATTGTGCTGCAGTCAATGACCCTATAATTAATGGCAGTTGAGATTAAGAATCATTGTGGTTTCATTCAGCCATTGACACACTAACTGGATGTACAGAGACATTGTGTTTGCTGTCATAGACTTACTAAATGGCAGTTAAGAAACATTGTGGTTGCAGTCATAGACCCACTAACTGGCAATTAAGAAACATTGTGGTTGCAGTCATAGACCCACTAACTGGCAATTAACAAACATTGTGGTTGCAGTCATAGACCCACTTAGTGGCAGCTAAGAAACATTATGGCTGAAGTCATAGACACCCTATGTGGCAGTTTGTAACATTATGGCTGAAGTCATAGACCCACTAAGTGACAGTTAAGAAACATTGTTGCTGCAGTCATAGACCCACTAAGTGGCAGTTGAGAACATTGTGGCTGCATTCATAGACCCACTGAGTGGCAGTTAAGAAACATTATGGCTGAAGTCATAGACCCACTAAGTGGCAGTTAAGAAACATTATGGCTGAAGTCATACACCCACTAAGTGGCAGTTAAGAAACATTATGGCTGAAGTCATAGACCTACTAAGTGGCAGTTAAGAAACATTATGGCTGTAGTCATAGACCCACTAAGTGGCAGTTGGGAAACATGGCTGAAGTCATAGACCCACTAAGTGGCAGTTAAGAAACATTATGGCTGTAGTCATAGACCTACTAAGTGGCAGTTAGGAAACATTATGGCTGAAGTCATAGATGCACTAAGTGGCAGTTAAGAAACATTTTGGCTGAAGTCATAGACCTACTAAGTGGCAGTTAGGAAACATTATGGCTGAAGTCATAGATGCACTAAGTTGCAGTTAAGAAACATTATGGCTGAAGTCATAGATGCACTAAGTGGCAGTTAAGAAACATTATGGCTGATGTCATAGACCTACTAAGTGGCAGTTAGGAAACATTATGGCTGAAGTCATACACCCACTAAGTGGCAGTTAAGAAACATTATGGCTGAAGTCATACACCCACTAAGTGGCAGTAAAGAAACATTATTGCTGAAGTCATAGACCTACTAAGTGGCAGTTAGGAAACATTATGGCTGAAGTCATAGATGCACTAAGTGGCAGTTAAGAAACATTATGGCTAAAGTCATAGACCTACTAAATGGCAGTTAGGAAACATAATGGCTGAAGTCATAGACCCACTAAGTGGCATTTAGGAAACATTATGGCTGAAGTCATAGACCCACTATAGGTAGTAAAGAAACATTATGGCTGAAGTCATAGACCCACTAAGTGGCAGTTAGGAAACATTATGGCTGAAGTCATAGACCCACTAAGTGGCAGTTAGGAAACATTATGGCTGAAGTCATAGACCCAATAAGTGGCAGTTAAGAAACATTGTGGCTGAATTCATGGACCCAATAAGTGGCAGTAAAGAAACATTATGGCTGTAGTAATAGACCCTCTAAGTGGCAGTTAAGAAACATTATGGCTGCAGTCATAGACCCAATAGGTGGCAGTTTAAGAAACATTGTGGCTGCAGACATACACCCACTAAGTGGCAGTTAAGAAACATTATGGCTGAAGTCATAGACCCAAGTAATGGCAGTTAAGAAACATTGCAGCTGCGGTCATAGACCCACTAAGTGACAGTTAAGAAACATGGTGGTACAGTCATAGCCCCATATAGTGGCAGTTATGAAACATTGTGGTGCAGTCATAGACCAAGATAGTGACAGTTAAGAAACATTGTGGCTGCAGTCATGGACCCACTAAGTTGCAGGTAAGAAACATTATGGTGCAGTCGAAGACCTACTTAGTGGCGGTTAAAAAACATTGTGTTCGCAGTCATGGACCAACTAAGTTGCAGTTAAGAAACATTATGGCTGTAGTCATAGACCTACTAAGTGGCAGTTAGGAAACATTGTGGCTGAAGTCATAGATGCACTAAGTGGCAGTTAAGAAACATTATGGCTGAAGTCATAGACCTACTAAGTGGCAGTTAAGAAACATTATGGCTGAAGTCATAGATGCACTAAGTGGCAGTTAAGAAACATTATGGCTGAAGTCATAGATGCACTAAGTGGCAGTTAAGAAACATTATGGCTGATGTCATAGACCTACTAAGTGGCAGTTAGGAAACATTATGGCTGAAGTCATAGACCCACTAAGTGGCAGTTAGGAAACATTATGGCTGAGGTCATACACCCACTAAGTGGCAGTAAAGAAACATTATGGCTGAAGTCATAGACCTACTAAGTGGCAGTTAAGAAACATTATGGCTGAAGTCATAGACCTACTAAATGGCAGTTAGGAAAAAATTATGGCTGAAGTCATAGACCCACTAAGTGGCATTTCGGAAACATTATGGCTGAAGTCATAGACCCACTAAGTGGCAGTAAAGAAACATTATGGCTGAAGTCATAGACCCACTAAGTGGCAGTTAGGAAACATTATGGCTGAAGTCATAGACCCACTAAGTGGCAGTTAGGAAACATTATGGCTGAAGTCATAGACCCACTAAGTGGCAGTTAAGAAACATTGTGGCTGAAGTCATAGACCCAATAAGTGGCAGTTAAGAAACATTATGGCTGAATTCATAGACCCAATAAGTGGCAGTTAAGAAACATTATGGCTGAATTCATAGACCCACTAAGTGGCAGTTAAGAAACATTATGGCTGAAGTCATAGATGCACTAAGTGGCAGTTTAAGAAACATTATGGCTGAAGTCATAGACCCACTAAGTGGCAGTTAAGAAACATTATGGCTGCAGTCATAGATGCAATAAGTGGCAGTAAAGAAACATTATGGCTGAATTCATAGACCCACTAAGTGGCAGTTAAGAAACATTATGGCTGCAGTCATAGACCCACTAAGTGGCAGCTAGGAAACATTATGGCTGAAGTCGTAGATGCACTAAGTGGCGGTTAAGAAACATTGTGTTCGCAGTCATGGACCAACTAAGTTGCAGTTAAGAAACATTGTGGTGCAGTTAAAGCCCCTCTCAGTGGCAGTTAAGAAACATTGTGGCTGCAGCCATGGACCCACTAAGTTGCTGTTAAGAAACATTGTGTTTGCAGTCATGAACCCACTAAGTTGCAGTTAAGAAACGTTGTGGTACAGTCGAAGACCCACATAGTGACAGTTAAGAAACATTGTGGTGCAGTCATTGACACACTAGGTGATAGTTATTAATCATTGTGGCTGCCGTGCAGTCATAGACCCTCTAAGCGACAGGTAAAAATCATTGTGGTTGCAGTCCTAGACCCACTAGGTGGCATTAAGAAACATTGTATGGCTGTAGTTATAGACCACAAAGTAGAAGTTAGGAAACACTCTGGCTGCAGTCATAGACACTAAGTAGCAGAAAAGAAACATTGTGGCTGCAGTCATAGACTTACTAAGTGGCAGCTAAGAAACATTGTGACTGCAGTCATAGACCCAATAAGTAGCAGTAACTGTTTAGAAAAATGGTGGCTGAAGTCATAGACTTACTAATTGGCAGTTAAGAAAACCATGCTGCAGTTAGCATAAAATGAGGGCCAATTTTAGCAATTGAACCATGAAGTGGAATACAATTTTTTTTGTCTGGAAGTTTTCTTGCTGTCAAGCTATGTCATACTGAGAATTCAAAGACTAACAAACAGTGTAGATTTAGATGAGGCGGCAACAAACAATGTAGATTTAGATGAGGCGGCTCGTTAATTTTCATAATGAGCCATCTCATCTGGATCTGCACTGTTAGCAAACTCAACTGTTTTCTATTTTGGCACATTGAGTGTTAATAGTGTCAGGTAAAGTAGACCTAATTGTGTTTGCCAGTTATGACATTTAAAAAATTTGTTGCTTTGAAGGCAAATAATATTTGACTGCAAGCAGTAACCTGTTTCAGTCATTTACATGTATCTTTAAAATATATCTTGCTTTGTGTGGGTTCAAGCAGAAGAATCAGAGTGACAAAATAATTAGGCTACCATATGTATGTCATCAAATACAAGTATTAACTTATCTTTTAATGAATGTCTTCAGAAATGAGTATTAATTTATTTCTTTGTACTGGGACTTTTAAAAAAAATCTACAATTCAAGGCGGTGTTCGGGTCATGTCAGAATTATGCAAATGAATATTGTGTCTATGATAAAGCTCAGTTGTCAAAGACAGTATTTAGAGGGGTTTTTTTTTCATTATTTATTTGGCTATAAGATTGGGGTCTTTCCATAAAATGACCAAAAATAATGTAAGCTTCCAAAATTATCCAAAAAATCTGGATCTGTCATTTATAAGTTCTGATAGCGCTGGCCTGCTAATATAGTGGTCCTTGGTTCAGTTCCATCCTCAATGCCCTTTTCTCATGCCCCCACACCACCAAGTATGCTGGAGGCGGAAATCTTTTCAGCCATAAATGGGGTTTCACTACACTTAGCCTTTCTTTAGGGCCCCGCCAGACGAAGTCGGCGGAGGCCCTGTAGTAATCACCTTGTCCATCCATCTGTCTATCCATCCGTCAGCATTTCGTGTCCAGTCCATATCTCTGAAACCAATTGAGATATTTTCACGAAACTTGGTACAAATATAAAGCACCATTAGATGACGTGCAGAGAAAGAGAACCGTTACTCCACATACATTTTTTACGGAATTATGTCCCCTTCAAAAACTCTGGTATGGAAATCGTGTCCTGTCCATATCTCTGAAACCAATTGAGATATTTTTGTAAAACTTGGTACAAATATAAAGCATTATCAGGCGACATGCAGAGAACAAGAACTGTAATTCCATCTACATTTTTGACGGAACTATGCCCCTTTGTAAATTTTAGTACGGAAATCCTGTCCGCTGCATAACTCTGAAACTATATGAGATATTTTCACGAAACTTGATACAAATATAAAGCATCATCAGACGACATGCAGAGAATAAGAACCGTAACTGTATCCACATCTTTTATAGAATTATGCCCCTTTGTAAATTTTAGTATGGAAATCATGTCCGCTCCATAAAAGCCTCCATTACTCTGAAACTATATTAGATATTTTCCTGAAACTTGGTACAAATTTAAAGCATTATCAGACAACATGCATATAACAAGAACCATAACTCCACCTACATTTTGATGGAATTATGCCCCTTTGTAAATTTTAGTTTGGAAATAGGTCCACTCCATAACTCTGAAAATATATGAGATATTTTTCAGGAAACTTGGTACAAATATAAAGCATCATCAAATGACGTGCAGAGAACAAGAACCTGCCATCTACATTTTTGACGAAATTATGCCCCTTTATAAATTTTATGTTACGGCGGGTGGCTGACAAGCTCCAGTCTTGTCCATGAACATTGATCCCGACCGGACGGAGTGTGTGTAGCTGATAGATCCAGTAGAGTTCTCTGTTTTTTCTAGTAACTGTGCTTTTTTGGTGTCCTGGATCTGTTGGTAGGATTTCAATAATTTGAAACCGCATGTGTTCTGTAGAATGGTTGGGTAAGTTAAAATGTATTGCTACCGGTGTGTCACGTTTATTGCGGGTATCACGCTGGTGTTCTGTCATTCTAACTTTCATTTCCCGTTTGGTCTCGCCGACATATTGTTTTTTGCACTGGGAACATGTGATCAGATATACGAGATTTCTGGTTGTGCAGTGGCCCCTGAGCTTTGATTGGTACCAATAGTTGGTATACGAGCTTCTAAATATTTTGGATTTGTGCATACATGATGTGCAATATTTTTCATTGATTAATTGTACAGTCCTCAACTTGATTTCTCAAAGTCTGACCACATAGTGCCTGTGTTTTTGTGCTGAACGTCGCTCTGATTAGTGTGTGTGAAACTTTGCTGCCTATTCTCATAGCGGACATGGGTGGTTCGGAGAAAAGTTGTTGGTGGGTAATTTTTAGCAATGGCCATAATTGTAAGATTGCTTTCTTGAAATGGCCTATGTCACGATCATGCGTTAGTACAAATGGGATTCAGCTGTTTTGCTGAACAGGTTTGTCACCCTGTTGTAGTAGGGTGTCCCTATTTGCTTTGCGAGCTTTTTCAAGGCTCTGTAGCAGTATGTTCTGCGGGTACCCTCTTCTGATGTAGTAGCCCGCTTATAAATTTTAGTTTGGAAATCGTGTCCGTTCTATAACTCTCAAACTATATGAGATATTTTTGTGAAACTTTGTACAGGTATAAAGCATCATCAGATGATATGCAGAAAGCAAGAACCGTAACTCCACCTACATTTTTGATAGAATTATGCCCCTTTGTAAATTTTAGTACGGAAGTATGGAAATTGTGTATGCTCTACAGCTTTTAAACTGCAAAAAATATTATCACAAAACATGGTACAAAATATAAAGCAGCATCAGCCGATTTGCAGTGAATAAGAACTGTTACTCCAGCTACATATTTTTTACAGAATTATGCCCCTGAGTAATTTTCAGTATGGAAATCATAGCCAATCTATAACTGTAAAATCGTTGAAGAGATTTTCATGAAACTCTGTACAAAGATAAAGAACCATCAGATGATGCGCAGAAAATAAGAACCATAACTCCACCTACAGTTTTTACAGAGTTATGTCCTTTTGCAATTGCCCCTTTAGAAATAGTTTATGCTCTACAGCTTTAAAACCGTTGAAGATATTTTCACAAAACTTGGTACAAATAAAAAGCCTCATCAGACAATATGCAGAGAACAAGAACCCTAACTGTCCCTTTGTAATTTTTAGGTATGGAGATCTTGTCCACTCTATAATTTTTAAGCCTTTGAAGATATTTCACCAAACTTGGTACAAGATATAAAGCATCATCAGAAGATCTTAAGGTGTGTAGAGCGCAAGAATGATAACCAGTTTCCTGCTTCACAGAGTTGTTGCCCTTGTTTTAATCAGTCATGATTTTGTATTTTTTCCATATCTTAATGACTACTACAGGCTTAATTCCAAACATATATAAGATATGAAGGAAACATGATAATAGAAAGCTGTTATTGTTATTTCTGGTTGAGCACATATGATGAACGGGGGTTGATCCGGAAGTTAGTGGCCACCTTAAATAAATAAGGAATCTGAAAAGAACCATCGATGAAACGTTACATGCCCCTTGCTACAACATTGGTAAACACACATGTAAATTTTGAATCAGATATCTCAAACGGTTCATTTATAACAATGCATTTTGTTCAGTTACCATAGGTTGCACCATGCACTCCACAATGTCACGTTGACGTCTGGTATTTACTTGTTCTCAAAATGCGAAGCTGATAAGATCCACTAAAGAAATCATGACACTAAAATCACAGTTTCAGCATTAATATAATGCAAGGAAAAGAGCAATACGACAATCACAAGTTTTCCATCAGGTTTTATAAAGCACAACTTCTGATATCGCGTTAACATTTTTTGGCTCAGTTTTGAGGTGTAAAATCTACTATTTCATCGATTAAGTGCATCATTGCCATCCTGAGGTCCGAAAATATGCCTCGAAATTTATTTTTAGCACTCTTTTACACAGTGTCTTGAAACGTGTATGTCTCATGATGCTTCGTGTAAAATATGACTTGTTTCCATTGGTTTTTATACCCCGCCACACGTTAGTGGCAGGGTATTATGTTTTCATGTTGGCCGTCCGTGTGTCTGTCTGTCCGTCCGTAGTACGTACGTCCGTCCGTCTGTCCGTCCGCAGTTCTTTTCCGTTCGATAACTTAAGTATTTATTAATGGATTTCCTTCAAATTTTGCATTTGCATTTGTACCGAGAATGTCTCGCTTGGGATTGTTAATGGGCAAAGTTTGTTAATTTCTGACAGAGTTATGGCACTTGTCAATGTACAAAAAATGGTTTCTGGCCTCTAGTTCCTTTACTACTTTGAGTATCATGATGAAACTTCACAAACATGATTGAAGTAACAAAAGCTTTTTTATGAGCACCAAAATCTTATTATCGGGGGTTATCTGCCCCTGCCCTGGGACTATATACATGTATAAAATCTTGAAAAATTCCATATAAAATCAGAGTTTGAAGCAATTTTTCTGAAACTTTCAGCAAATGATCAGAGTGATGAAAGCCTCCAGTGATGCTCAAATTTACCCCATGGGAGTTATCCCCCCCTGCCCCCCGCTATGTACATGCATAAATCATGAAAAATTGGTGTGTGAAAAAGGTTTGCAGTGGCGGGGTATCACGCAGTCGTTTGCGATGCTTTTATTTGTCTCTTTATGTCAAACTTTAGACAAACTGCTTGCATGTAGACGTTGGAAAAACGTCATTTTCTTCTTTCATTTCAGAGGGTGGTGGTCTGTTTTGTTTGTACAGAATGTCATGTCAAACGCCAATAATGATTATTCATATCGTTTGAAATTGGCAAATGCTACGTTTGTTCTTGACTGAAATTTTATATCGAAATTTTAAAGATAAAAATACATCTGATTATTTTAAAAGGAACACTTTGTATTTTCCTGCAAAAAATCTGGAGTGCGCCACACAGACAACCCCTGGTATATTCAAACGTAGATGCCAAACCCAATATTCATTGAATTTACCTGATATTGTGAGGAGGTATTCAGTCATATATAGAGAAGCATTGGTTAAGATTTGAAAGAAATGACCTATTGCAGTTGGATTTTATGGACTGTGTCCATGAATTTCTGGATCATCCCTCGTACATGCCATCAACAGTCCCATAATGGCGGGGGCCTATTAGTTACCATGTTTCTAGTTATCACCTGTAAAAGTGCTGTCTTGCGATATGACTGAAATACTGTTGAAAAGAGCCTCAGATCCTCTACAAATGGCAGAGGCAGTGTAATAATGCACCATAATTGGACAATTACATCCAGTTTCTTATTAAACCAGGTTGTAAGATCTGACAAAATAAATTCATGCACCACAAATAATTTTGACTTTCATTGCCGTAGTTCACATAAGTTATGCTTGTTACTGAATTTTAAAATAAATTGCATTCTTACCTTGTGACCCCAGATCATCATAATTCTTGTCACCTGTCGTGGTGAGGTAAGATTTGTGAACATAGTGACATGGCCTCACATCAGTTTGTAATACTGACATACATTACAATTAGGTTTAGGTTGCGATGGAGACAATTATTGCTTTTATGATGCTGATTCTTGGCATCATTACATGGTATTATATGGTGTACTATATCTCCAATGGGGCTGACTCCAAAAATAATGAATATGCTCACTCTCTCTCTCTCTTTCTGAGCAAATATTAAGGTACAATGTACATGGGTACACACCCATGTTTTTGACCATTCTTTCAAAGGGAGATAAGTTGTGAATGCCTTTTTGCTTCCCTAAGCAATGAAACCCTTCCCAAAAGGGGTGTATTCTCCAAGGAAAGAATTTGGTCCTTGAGGAGCAAATTCTTTCCTTCTAGAATTGACCCCTATTGAGAAGGAAAGCAACAAAAAGAAAATGGTAGAGTTGCTTCCCCTGAAAGAGTTCCCATTTGAACAAGTTCTTCTTAACCTTTGTTGAAATGAAACAATGGTTACTGGTATTCCACTGGAATGTCATTGGAATTCCAGTGGAATGTCTGGAATTTTATTGGAGTATACCAGAGGATTCAGCTAAAATAAAGTTAATCCAATGGTACAATGTATTTCACTGGTATTCCATTGGAATTCCAATGGAATTAAGTCAACTGAACCACAGAAACTTTATAAAAAATTCCACTGGCATATCTAGCAATACTCTAAATGTATTCCAATCAATTGCATTTATATAATACATTTATTTGAAATTGTATACTATGTCATTTTACAGTATCTTATTGAAGTCCCTCTACTGTTTGTGCAAAAGTTTGGCCTTGAAGGAAACTGGTGGAGTTAACAAAACTCCTGAAAGTACATGGCCACTTTCACACAGGGTATAATCGATTCCGCCAATTTTCGCTTCCTGCAGAGACTGTACATCATATCTGGCTTCCGCCGAGACTGTCCGTGAACTCTTGCTTCCTGCAGAGACTTCTGTACCTGATAAATGGCTTCCTGCAGAGACTGTCTGCATGATTCTGCTTCCTGCGGAGGCTCTCGGCAGGAAGCAGAGTCACGCGGACAGTCTCTGCAGGAAGCCATTCCTCGAGGACAGTAGTCTCGGCAGGAAGCAAGAGTTCGCGGACAGTTTCGGTGGAAGCCAGATATGATGTACAGTCTCTGCAGGAAGCGAAAATTGGCGGAATCGATTATACCCTGTGTTTCAGGAGTCTAATGTGTCATGTTACTAGTGGAGTTCTCACAAAACCTCTGAAAGTGGACAAACCCAAATTTTGGTTGTGCAATTTCAGGAGTTTTACGAGAACTCCACAAGTTTATCTTGGGCAAAGATGAGAGTTTTGTACCAATAAATTTACATACATTGTAAGTCAAACAGCATTGTGAGTGAGTGAGTGAGTGAGTGAGCTTGAGTCTAATGCCCCTCCAACAACTAGGTCATACAGAGACAGGACATTGGTTTAAAATCTCATCCGAAAGACTGTAGAAGCGGTCCGGGGATCAATATTGGGACCCCTGCATTTGTAGTCCAGCAAGTTATCCACTACACTACCACCACTTCTTGTTATATTTTGGCTAACTATAAGCAGGTTTAACCAGAATTTTTAATTTTCAGTGGGAATGGAATCACGAGTTTACCAGTGGAAGGCAACTTAAAGTTAACAGAAATCTTCAAATCTTATCAAACAACATTGGCTGTGAAAAAAAAAAGAGTCTAGGTGTTAGAGTTGTGGTTGTAATAGTCTTTATTGAACTCTTACAAATAATTTGCCACAATTATATTCATAAGGATATAATGTATACTTAAGATTTAAATTTAAATATTTGCAGTCCAGTCAGTTTACAATGGAGTTTGCTGGCATATAGACCTGCGAGATTTAAACTGAGTGACAAATTTCTTTGACCTCATATAAAAATTTAAGTCTCACAGCGTTTGGTCAGTTTTTACAGACACAGTCAGAGGGGGCATTAGTTGGAGAGAGGGCATTTCAAAGAAGTTAATTTGCATGAAGGCCAGCCAAGCTCTGCTAACGGAAGTTCAGGTGGTTTTTCCCTGGGAGGTGCGGTTTTCAAGTACTAAGTGAAATATTCATGAAAGGACAGTAAAACCCATATTAAAATAAACAAGCAAAAAAAAGCATGAAGATAAAAATGATATTGAACAAAATTGTTCTCTAGAAATACATAGTGTCATGTTTGACAATTACTGATTGGTTTATTCCATTTGCTGAACATTCGAGCAGCTGACTGCCATCTTAATTACTGTTTTTACAAAGAATGGGAGTTATGCAGAATTTTTGTATCCCAGTCAAGAGTTTATCGATTGCTTAGAAATATATCAATAGCTAGGGATTAAAGGTGATGTTTTACAACTTTGTACAGACAGTTTTTGCTCATACAAGGCATATTTTGATATTGTTTCCGATAATTGATGTCTCTAATATTTCTGGTGCTCATTTCCCTGTTTGCCACATGGCATTAATTAGCACGACAGCACCAAATTGGCCAGTTTCCGTATTTCTTCTGTTATAAGATGGAGATTTGTCCCTTCTTAACCCTTTTTTGACCAGTGGACATGTCCATTCTTATCATTCAGATAATCCCATTTCTAGTTTTAGGGGTTTCTGGTGAATATTTCCACTTTTATTGTACTTTGCATAGATATTCCTGTAAGCAAACAATGTAGACCCTGATCAGACGCCGCGTTTTGCGGCGTCTGAACTGGGTCTGCACTGTTTGCATAATGTCCCCAAAATGGGTATCCGGTCTAAAAAGGGTTAAACAATGCCAAAATCTAGATCCATCTTATGGATGTAGATTTGTGGAATTGTTTTAGAAGGGAAAAACCCATCTCATAACTGCATTACACAAGACTGATATAGATATTTGGGTCATTCTGTAGATGGAAAAACACTGTTTTATAGCCAAATAAATCTGGTAATTCTTAATGCTCATTTTGAACTAGCTATAATAGCATTAATTAGCATGTAGCACCATATCAGCACTTAATTTTTGCTTGGGAAAGCCAAACAATTTTTACAGGCCTGGGGTCTTTGAGGGGAATATATCAAATATATTTTCTGGTGAATATTTCCACTTTTATTGTACTTTGCATAGATATTCCTGTAAGCAAACAAAGTAGGTTTGTCACAGAAAAATTTGCTCGTGTAAATGCCAAAATATGACAATGTTTCTTTGACGAATAAATATGTTAAAGTTACTTTAATAAATTAAATTTGTCCGTGTAAACGGAGAACTTTGCTAAAGATAGTGTAACAAAGAACATTGCTACAAGCGTGGAAAATGTAACAAAGATTTTGTTTCATCGCTGCAGGTAACTTTGACGAATAATATTTGGTCGTGTGAACACTGCAGCAAATATTTCATTGCCAAAGTTTATGTGACAAAAATTCTATGGCACATTTTCTTTAACAAATAATTTGCTCCGTGTAAACGCAAAATGTTTGTCATACTTTCCTTGTTAAACTTTCTGTGACATATGAACTTTGCTTATGTAAACGCGCCCTAAGAAATCATTTAAACAAAAACATTATCTTTATTCTAGTTATACCCCCGGCATACGAAGTATGTCGAGGGGTATATAGTTTTTGTCTTTCCGTCCGTTCGTCCGTCTGTTCGTCCGTCCGTCCGTCCATCCGTCCGTCCGTCCGTCCGTTCGTTCGTCCGTACGTAAGTTAACATTTGCGTTAAAGTTTTGCGTTAGGTTTTTTTCTTTTGCTTCTGTTATCCAGAGCTTGTTCATGATTGCTTAGTGTTACTACAGGATAGATACTGATCAGTATGCATCACCTTGATGCTGCTGCTGGCCAAAGGTTAAGGTCACAGACTTAGAAATTTGTATAACATTTGCTTTAAAGTTTTGCGTTACGTTTTTTGTCTTTTGCTTCTGTTATCCAGAGCTTGTTCATAGGTGCTTAGTGTTACTACAGGATGGATACTGATCAGTATGCATCACCTTGATGCTGCTGCTGATCAAAGGTCAAGGCCATAGACTTAGAAATTTGTATAACAGTTGCGTTAAAGTTTTGCGTTAAGTTTTTGCTTTTGCTCAGTTTTCATGAATGTCTTTACTGGAACTTGTTGATATGTGCTTAGTGGTACTACAGGATGGATACTGATCAGTTTGCACCACTGGATACTTCTGCAGGACTAAGGTCAAGGTCTCAGACTTAGAAACTTCTACAGCAGTTGTGTTAAAGTTTTGTGTTAAGATTTTGCCCTATTTTTTTATAGCTTCTATTGATGTGCTTAGTGCTTCTATAGGATGAACACATACATGTATTAGTACCTAAGGGCAAGGTCACAGACTTGGAAATTTATATAACATTAGTGTTAAAGTTGTGTATTAAGTTGTATCTGTTTGCTTATATTTTTGATATACTTGAACGGAACCTTTTGATGTGTGACTAGGTTTACTGCAAGGTTGAAACAGTTTTGTTGACATCATCGGACTGCTGCTGCTGATTGTAGGTCAGGGTCACAGACTTTGAAATTTATATAACCATTTGTGTTAAAAGTGAACTTTAAGTTTGTTTTGTTTTGATTATTGCAAAATCTTGAGTTGTAGCCTAGTGGAATGTGCCTACATGGGCATGTAAAGTTTATTTCCTATAGGCGGTGGCGCTGGCCGGGGGTATATGTGAGCCCCTGCTCACTTGCTCTAGTTATCTTAGTTGCTGTCATTTTACAGTGTGATTATTACCTTTTTAGAAAAAAAGGAAGAAAGAACAACAAAAAACAATTACTGATAGTTTAAAGAGAGCTGCAAGCCGATAAGAGGTTGGCTTCTGATCAATCTTGGATTAGATAAATTAAATTTGTTTCTCGAGGACATTTTTGTATTAATTTCTTCTTGCTAATGCCTGAATGCTTCAGCAAGGAGGTAATGAGAGGAATTGATTGAAGCTTAGATGCCATAATATAGATTTTTTTTCTGTTATACATGTTTATGTATTAAGCACGCATGTTATAATAAGTTTACATTAGGATTGCTTTTGAAGGGTTCTCTCATGCCTCATTAAGCACAAGATTTCGGTCTGAATAAAGGGCCTTCCTGATGTCTTTTGCAGAATATGCAACAGAACATTCTTCCATAATGGTCTTACGAAAGTCAGCAATCAGTTCTTCCTTCTTGTTGGTAGAAAATTGATTCACTGTCATATGTAACATCATGCCATTAAAATAACATGTAATCAGTGTTTATGGTGATAATGTAAAATCATGACATTGAAACAACATCTTATCAGTGTTGATGGTCTCTCATATACCACATCATGTCATAGAAACATCTTATCATTATTCATTCTCTGTCATATACAACATCCAGTCATTGAAACAACAACTCTGTATTGTTGATGCTCTGTCGTATGTAAAATAATGCCATTACATAATGCCATTGAAACATGTTATCAGTGTTTATGCTCTGTGATGTACATGCCATTGAAACATCTTATCTTTGTTGTAGGTCTGTCATATGCAACATCTTGCCATTGAAACAGCATCTTATTATTGTTGATGGTCTGTAATATGCAACATTCTGACAGTGAAACAACATTATGCCATTATAACAACAATTTATCATTGTTGATGCTCTGTCATATGCAGCATCATGACATTGAAACAGCATGTTATCAGTATATATGTTCCGTCATATGCAACATTGAAACATCTTATCAGTATATACTTGAATGTTCTGTCATATGCAACATCATGACATTGAAACATCTTGTCAGTGTATATGTTCTGTCAAATGCAACAGCATGACATTGAAACAATGCCTTATTATTGCTGATGCTCTATCAAATGTAAAATCATGTCATTGAAACATTTTATTAGTGTTGACTGTTGATGCTCTGTCATATGTAAGTCAATGCCATTGAAACAACATCAGTGTTGATGCTCTGTTTTATGTAGCATCATGACATTGAAACAGCATCTTATCAATGTTGATGATCTTTCAAATACAGCATCATGCCATGGAACATCATCATATCAAAGTTAATGCTCTGTCATGTAACATCATGACATTTTAAAAAGCACATCAGTGTTGATGCTCTGTTGTATGCAATGTGATGACATAAAACTTCATTTACAGTGTTGCTGGTATGTAATTTTCAATATCATGACATTGAAAGAATATATTATCAGTATAGATGGTCTGTCATATGTTACATCATGCCATTGAAACAGCATCTTATAAGTAATGATGCTCTGTCATATGTAAACACATGCCACCAAAGCACCATCTTATAAGTGTTGATGCTCTGTTATGTGTAACATTATGACATTGTAACATCATTCCACTGAAACAGCATCTTATAAGTGTTGATGCTCTGTCCTATGTAACATCATGCCATTGAAACAGCATATTATAAGTGTTGATGCTCTGTCCTATGTAACATCATGCCATTGAAACAACATCTTATAAGTGTTAATGCTCTGTCATATGTAACATCATGCCACTGAAACAGCATCTTATAAGTGTTGATGCTCTGTCATATGTAACAGCATGACATTGTAACATCATTCCACTGAAACAGCATCTTATAAGTGTTGATGCTGTGTCATATGTAACAGCATGCCACTACAACAGCATCTTAAACAGTTGACTCTCTGTCATTTGTAACAGCATTTCTCTGAAACAGTGTCTTATAAGTGTTGATGCTCTGTCATATGTAGCAGCATGCCACTGAAACAGCATTTTATAAGTGCTGATGCTTGTCATTTGTAACAGCGTGACAATGAAACATCATGCCACTGAAACAGCATCTTATAAGTGTTGATGCTCTGTCATATGTATCAGCGTGCCACTGAAACAGCATTTTACAAGTGTCAATGCTCTGTCATTTGTACCAGCATGACATTGTAACATCATACCACTGAAATAGCATCTTATAAGTGTTGATGCTCTGTTATATGTAACATCATGCCATTGAAACAGCATCTTATAAGTGTTGGTGGCTCTGTCTTATGTAACATCATGGCACTGAAACAGCATCTTATATCAGTTGATGCTCTGTCATATGTTACATCATGCCACTGAAACAGCATCTTATAAGTGTTGATGCTCTGTCTTATGTAACATCATGGCACTGAAACAGCATATTATATTAGTTGATGCTCTGTCATATGTTACATCATGCCACTGAAACAGCATCTGATAAGTGTTGATGCTCTGTCATATGTAACAGCATGACACTGAAACAGTGTTGATGGTCTGTCATACATAATTTCATGACATTGAAACAGCATGATGGTTTGTCAAAATGCCACATCATGCCATTGAAACAACATCATATTAGTGTTGACTGTTGATGCTTTGCCATATGCAACAAAATACCATTGAAACAACATCAGTTATGATGCTCTGTCATATGTTACATCATGCCAATGAAATGACATCATATCAGTGTTGATGCTCTGTCAAATGTAACATCGATGTATTTAAAAAAAATCACATCTGAGTGTTGATGCTAAAATTTATTATATGCAGTGTCATGACATAGAAACTACATCTTATCAGTGTTGCTGGTCTGTCATATTTAACATTGATAACATTGAAACGACATGTTAACAGTGTTGATGGTCTTTCATAGTAACATCTTGCCATCAAATAAACATCTCATCAGTGTTGATGCTTTTAATTGTCATATGTAACATTGTGCTGTGGAAACAACATCTTAATATTGTTGAGACTATCATTGTGCAACATTATGCCATCGAAACAACATCAAATAAGTATTGATCATCTTTTACATGCAATACCTAGCCATTGAAACATCATCATATTAGCATGGTGCTCTTTTCATGAAACAACATTTTATCAGTGTTGATGCTCTTTCCTATGCAACACCATGCCATTGAAACAATATAGTATTGATTTTGATGCACCACAGTCATATGTATTGTCACGAAAACCCATTACCGCATGTATGGACAACTAATGAAAAAGACATCATGCATGTCTGTGCAGCCTTATTAGAGTCTTTATTGCCTGTATCACAATTCTAGAAGTTGTGAAGCTGTCAAAAATGTCGTAAGACATTCTTTGCTCTTGCATAATACTTTATTAATCATGTGTGTTGAACAATACAAACTTTGAAAGACATTAATCTTGAATGACGTAGTTTAAGATTTTAAAAATTAAAAAAATCATTGCCTTAAACAAAAAATATGATTCAATATAAACAGGACTATTAATCATCATACTGCTTTTAAACAATTACTTCACCTTAAAGTGCAAAATGAGGTACAACTGAATATAGGGACACTGTTATGTCGTATTAATCATATCAAATGCCCCAGGGGCATTTCATTTTGAAAAAGGGGGGTGAGGGGGGGTGTTATTTAGAGCCTAAAGTGTAGAAAATCAGCCACTGCCAAATACCTCTGATAAACAGTAATAAGGTGAGTGGGTATTACTTGCAGAAGATTGAAGCAACTCTACTATTTAATGTCTCTCTTCTCGACCAGTAGAGGTCAACTCTTAATGGAAAGAATTTGCTCCTAGAGGAGCAAATTCTTTCCTTTAAGAGTAGACCCCATTTCTAAGAGCCACCTTATACAGAGAAGCAAACTTGAATTCATGCAAGTTAATAATAAACGTTATTTTTGGAAAAGTGGCAGGCGGCGTTAATTAGAACAGGGGCGTTTATTAGGAATAATATGGTAAATGCTTTATAAGGTGACAGAGAAAACTTCTAAAGAAAGCAAACTCTTATCATACCGGTATTCATTTTTTTGCCTCAGTCAAAGGAGGTCAATTCTTAAAGGAAAGAATTTGCTCTGATAGCAAATTAAATTCTCCCTGCTAGAGTAGGCCCCATTTTAGAAGGGCTTCTTCCCTTAGCAGCAGTCTGATCTGAGCTAACACTGTTCAGGTCCTCTTATTTAGTTAGTTCACCTTAAAATGAAAGAAATTGCGAAAAGAAATTGCCAAATTGCGATCTAAACTTTGTGTGACCTGATATGACTGATGAACATCATGTTTTGTAATTGTTCACGTGGTTATACAAGATGATTTTACACTAAACCTAAATCTTTTAAGTACAAGTTACGAATCCAAATAAAATAAATCTTCGACATAATTTTTTCAGGTAAATGAGAGCACTTCCAGGGAAAGCAACTCTGACATTTTCATTAGTTTCCCTTCTAAATGTGGGTCAACTCTTTAAGGAAGAATTTGGAGCAAATTCTTTCCTTTAAGAGTATAGACACTTTTTTGGACAGGTTTTGTTGTTCAGGGATTAGCAAACGGGAAGTCATGAAAGTTGCTCCCTTTGTAAAAAGGGCAGAAGAACATGGAGACTTTACCCATTTAATTCTTAACTGACCAGTTGTATGACAGGCATAATCCAGGGTCCCTAGCAGTAAAACAGCCTCAGTTAGACCCTAATTGAAGCTTCCCCTTTAAGTTTGTCTGTAGAATTCTCAAGACCCATTAGTATAAGCAAATTAATTATGAGAAATTAAGGATCAGTTTTATTTCAGTTTCATATTTCACAGTTCATGGCTGGAATGATTTCAGTCATTCATGTGCCAGTAATTAGTTGACTGCTGCTGGAGGAGGAGTAAAAGTTTAACTTTCTCCTGTCACCTGTAATGCCCATCCAGACCTTGAATTTTAAGAAATTTCCAGCTCTTGAGTACGTTCCCCAGACTACATGTGCCGAAACCTGTCTTTCAAGGCCAAAATCTCAGATCCCAATATATATTGACCTGTATTAAGCAAGGAACTGTCTTAAGCAACCATATGTGTTTGCCTTTCATAATTGGGTGCTAAAAATGCTTAGCCAGTTAGCCAGGTTTAACTGTAACCAAACAAAATTACAAAATGGTCTCCAGTCATTCGTGGATGGCTGGTCTATAAGTAGATTGTTGGGGTTGGGTGGAGTATTTCAAGCTCGATCACTTATAGAGATTTATTATAAAAGCATGATATAAAATTTGTAATGGTATATTATATTCCTATGGTTCAATAATTCTCTTCGTGTCTTTCATGTGTAACATAACTACCCTAACTAATGGGACAGCTTCAACCGCATGCAGGTACACCATGTTTTTCCGCCATTTTACATAGGGGGACAACTTTTGTGACTTCCTGTTTGCTTCATTGAACATCAAAGCCTTCTGAAAATGGGTCTGACTCTTAAGGTGGTGATAATCACTGATTTGGGGCAAAGACAAAAATCTGCATAAAACACTCAAAATACCACTGATCTTTCCGAAACTTAGCATATGCCTTCTTTATGTTGTTTCTCACAATTCAGACTCCCAAAATGCAGCATTTGTTAATGTTAAAAAGTGTTTTTATAAGGAAAGATCAAAGGGTAATTTTGTGCGCAATAATCTGAAAAAATAATATTGTTATTGAAAATATACTTAGTGCTGAGAGTACCTTGTTGCATAATGGAGAGCGAGCTAGCAATTATTTTTTCCAACTCTTTCACACATTATCAGGCTGAGCATATGAAAAAAGATGCGTTCTGTGTCCAAATTTTTTTGTCAAAACACACAGGTGAAACAGGTGAAACTATTTTAACAAGGTTGAACAATTTCATCTACACACCACTGATCATGTAAGTAATGTATTATCTATACTGTAGGTGTTACATAGGTATGCTTGCCTACCCTATATTTAATAAATGCATCCAGTGTACATTACCTTGTACACGGTTGAACATTTGAGAAAAAGCTACCGTTTTCATGTGGTCTACACTACTATTTGAGAAAGAGTTGGAATAAATAATTGCTAGGTCGCTCTTCATTATGCAATAACGCACCTTCAGTACTACGTAAATTTTCAATAAGGATGTTAATTTTATTTATTATTGCGCAGAAAACTACCCTTTGATCTTTCCTTATAAAAACACTTTTTTAAGCTGCATGTACGTCTATTTTGTATTCTAAACTGTAAAGAACAACAAAAATAAGAAGTCTGCTAACTTTCAGGGAGATACCTTACTTTTTTATGGTTTTATGCAGATTTTTACATTTACCATAAATCACCACCTTAAAGCAAAGAATTTGCTCATTTGCTCATTAGGAGCAAATTCTTTCCTTTAAGAGAAGACCCTATATAAAGGGAAGGAAAAAGCAAAATGACAAGAGTTACCCTGAATGCTGCTAGCTCTTCATCTTAAGCATTTTTGCAGTTGTTGCTTAAGTTGTTTTTACTGTTCTGCAGTAAATCAAAAATTGTTAGCAGAATGGGCAAACATTGTAGACTCAGATCAGACTGTGAAAGAGCAGTCCAATCCAGGGGTCGCAAGTTTGATCCCCTGCTTCTCCAGTGACGGTCTTTCAGATGAGACTTTACACAGAGGTCCCTGGCTCCATATGACCTAGGAGTGGCTGTAGTGTAGTGGATAACACTCCGGGCTACCAATCCAGGGGTCGCAAGTTCAATCCCCGGCTTCTTTGGTCTTTCGGATGAGACTAAAGTTAAACTGAGGTCCCGTCTCCAGATGACCTCGTTGTTGGTGGGACATTAAACCCGAGTTCACTCACTCACTCCATATGACCTATGTGTTGGTGGGACATTAAATCACCAGTTCACTCACTCACAATTGAAAGAGCACTGGTTTGATGTTTGCCTAGTCTGTAACATTTAGTAAAGATTGGATGTGGAGATGAAATTGAGTTTCACGTCCATTTCAACAGACAAGTCTAATAACAGTCATAATCTAAGGATGGTATAATGAGTAGCTTCGTACAGTGGAACCCCAACTACACAGAGCTCTAGATAAGAGGGGTATTTGATGATAATTTAGGGATAATCTTGTTTATTTCTCATTGGAACCATATGTTGTGACCACTCATCTGAACCGTCTCGTTGAGACGGTTCAGATGAGGGGTCACAACATATGTTTTTATTAAGAATTAACAAAAATTATCCTTAATTATCACCAAATACTCCCTCTTATCTAGTGCTCTGACTACAGTGTGAAGACCTCTGTCACCCGATGGGATCCAAATCTCTCCAGGTACCAGCACAATACAGCAGCGCTAGCCGACTGTCAGCTAGATACTGAGGCTTCGTTCATATGAGAAGAAGGCATAAGGTGATATTTTTGGAGGAATCTATATAAAGAGGCTTAACTGCCCATAAATGTACTCTGGAATCATAAATCTGTTTCACCAGCTCAAGTTTTATGATGTGCAAACTGTAGAAGTCATATTTTATACTGTAATATATTAGACCTAAATATTTAGACACATTTGCTGTAATGAATTGTCCTAAGATTTTAACAAGTTCATTTTACTGACTTGGTCAGGCTGCGACTCAGAGTGTTGCCAGCAGATTGGCAAACAGTGTAGATCCTGATCAGATTGCTCCTGAGGAGCAATCTGATCAGGGTCTGCACTGTTTGCTTTCGCAGCTCAGTCCCTTTACTGCTGACTTTAATGGTATATGTCAAAATTATGAGTGTTTGTACAGTGTAACTCAGTTTTCTTGCCTATGGACAGTTAAGCAATAAATGTTGTTTTTTTCTTCTCTTTTTATATGTACAAATTAATTGTCTTAATTAGTATATGAGGATCTGTATCATTTTTAACCAACTCACTGGAACATGACTGAATTTACCGGTTAACTCTTTAAGCCCCAGTGATGAAGTAAGCAAACTTTGCAAACAGCGTAGATCCTGATGAGGCGGCTCATCATGAGCCGCCTCATCTAGATCTACACTGTTTGCCCTCTAGTCTTTGAATTCTCAATATAAAATGTCTTGGAGAAGGCATTTTTTAGCTCACCTGAGCCAGAGGCTCCGGGGGAGCTTATAGTATGGTCAGGCTCCGTCGTCGTCCGTCGTCCGTCCGTCCGTCCGTCGTGCGTCCGTCAACATTTTCAAACAACTTCTCCTCTGAAACCACTGGGCCAATTGTAACCAAATTTCATATGTAGCCTCCTGGGACCTTAGGAACGAAAAATTGTTCAAACGGTCCTGGTCACATGACCAACGTGGCCGCCATGCCCATATATGGTAAAAACCTAAAAAATCTTCTTCTCCAGAACCAGTAGGCCGACGGCCTTGAAACTTGGTATGTAGCATCAGGTACGCGAGTACTACCAAGATTGTTCAAATTATGACCTTAGGTTGACCTTGACCTTTTTTACCGTAAGGTCAAATTTTCTTCCTTGTGCTTTTCTATGGTAAAATGCTAGAACATAAGATATCTTGGAAACTGTTGAAAATTTTGGGCTAATAATTGGTATCTATAGTCATCTTAATTAGTACATGAAGATTTATGAGTACAAGAGGTCAAGGTCATTCTTTGACCTTTGACCCAGAACTCTCATATTTTGACAATTCCAAACAATCTCCTCAAAAGTCCTTGGGCCAATTGAAACCAAATTTCATATAGAGCCTCCAGGAGTTGAGGGAACAAAATTTATTCATACGGTCCAGGTCACATGACCAATATGGCTGCCACGCCCATATATGGTAAAAACCTTTGAAAATCTTCTTCTCCAGAACCAATTGACCGATGGCCTTGAAACTTGGTATGTAGCTTTGGGTACTCAAGTACTATCAAGGTTGTACAAATTATGACCTTTGGTTGACCTTGATCTTTTTTACGGCAAGGTCAAATGTGGGAGAATGCTAGAACATAAGATTTCATGGAAAGTCCTGAAGATTTATGCCTAAAAATTGGTATATACAGTTATCTTTATGAGTACATGAAGATTTGTGAGTACAAGAGGTCAAGGTCATTCTTTGACCTTTGACCCAGAACTCTCATATTTTGACAATATCAAACAATCTCCTCAGAAACAACTGGGCCAATTGTAACCAAATTCCATATAGAGCCTCCAGGGGTTTGAGGGAATGAAAATTAGTTCAACGGGTCCAGGTCACATGACCAACATGGCCGCCAGGCCCATATATGGTAAAAACCTTTAAAAATCTTTTTCTCCAGAACCAATTGACCGATGGCCTTGAAGCTTGGTATGTAGCATTGGGATCTCCAGTACTATCAAGATTGTTCAAAATGATGACCTTGGGTTGACCATGACTATTTTATGGCAAGGTCAAATGTGGGAAAATGCTAGAACATAAGATTTCATGGAAAGTTTTGAAGATTTATACCTAAAAATTGATATCTACAGTCATCTTAATGAGTACATGAAGATTTATGAGTACAAGAGATCAAGGTCATTCTTTGACTTTTGACCCAGAATTCTGTCATTTTGACAATATCAAACCATCTCCTCAAACGCCCCTGGGCCAGTTTTGAAACCAAACTTCATATAGAGCCTCCAGGGGGTTGAGGGAAAGAAATTTTTTTCAAATGTCCAGGTCACATGACCAACATGTCCTCCATGCCCATATATGGTTAAAACCTTTAAAAATCTTTTTCACCAGAACCAGTTGACCGATGGCCATAGAGTAACTTACCTTAGAGTACTGAGGCTGAATGGACTCGGGTGAGCTACAGGACCAATGGTCCTCTTGTTTAATATTTGCAGACGTAAATTTTGTTGTCTGCTTTTTGGTGCTTAGATACTTAGATTGTCTCCCTTTGCTGAATCAAAAATTCTATAGTTTTGAGGGCAAATATGGGATCTGATATCTATGCTTTGCTTTCTACTTTATTAAATCACAGTAGTACAGCACTTGGACATACCTAAACCAACCCAAATTTTGTTTCGTACTGTTCAACACTGTTTCAGCTATTTCAAGCCAAAGAAGAGCTAGCCTGTGTATTAGAAGCCCATTTTTAAGCTTCATCTGCAGATCATTGCAATCCTCTATTCCTTGACCAGCACAACAGAATTCCTTTAACAAGTTCATTTCAGTCTAAGAGGAAATTACTATAACAAGTATGGGAAATGATTTTTGCCAGAAGATGCAAATATTATTCAAGATTATTGTGACTATTCTCATCTATCATAGAGCAGTCCTTATTGGGCCTGACAGGGCTATAAGTTCTTATTAATTCTGACAAGCAGGAATTGCAAGAAATAGGCCCTAGATTGCTTCTATTATTCTATACCATACTTACCCAAAACATTAGGAAACCTCAGCCGCCTTTGAATTTTGGACAAGCTTGTCAGTGCTCCAGATAAAAAGAGGTAACAGGGATAATTTAGGGATAATTTTCCATACCGTATTTCTTCATACAAAATATGTTGGTACCCCTCATTAGAACCATCTCACGGTCTAGATGGTTCTAATGAGGGGTTACAACCTATGCTTTCATTGAGAAAAAAAATATCTGAATTATCCTCAAAAATCCACTTTATCTGAAGCTCTAATCTGTGCTAGCTGACAGTGATGACCCTGATAGCTCCTCAGGAGCAGTCTGGTTAGGGTCTTCACTGTTTGCATAGGCCCTTCTGTCTCAATGTATGGTCCTGCGTTCGATTCCAGTCTGAGTCCTGATGATGACTGAAATACTGTTGAAAAGGATGTAAAATCACAAGTCATTCATCCATTCATCTAATGCATGGTATAAATATATACAGTAAGCCATTGCATTAGAGAAAACCTGTCATCATACTGATTTAAGGTGGTGATAATCACTGATTTGGGACAAAGACAAAAATCTGCATAAAATACTCAAAATAACACTGATCTTTCCAAAACTTAGCAGATGCCTTCTTTATGTTGTTTCTCATAATTTAGAATCCCAAAATGCAGCATTTGTTAATGTTAAAAAGTGTTTTTATAACAGAAGATCAAAGGATAATTTTCTGCGAATAAATCTGAAAAAATAATATCATTATTGAAAATATACTTAGTGCTTAGAGTACCTTGTTGCATAATGGAGAGCGTCCTAGCAATTATTTTTTCAAACTCTTTCACACATTATCAGGCTGAGCAGATGAAAAATGATGCAGTCTGTGTCCAAATTTTTTTGTCAAAACACACAGGTGAGACAGGTGATACTATTTTAACAAGGTTGAACAATTTCATCTACACACCACTGATCATGTCAGTAATGTATTATTTATATTGTAGGTGTTAACATAGGTATGCTTGCCTACCCTATATTTAATAAATGCGTCCAGTGTACATTTACTTTGTACATGGTTGAACATTGAGAAAAAGCTACCGTTTTCATCTGGTCTACATTACAATCTGAGAAAGAGTTGGAATAAATAATTGCTAGGACGCTCTGCATTATGCAATAATGCACCTTCAGCACTACGTAAATTTTCAATAACGATATTATTTTTTCAGATTTATTCGCAGAAAATTACCCTTTGATCTTTCCTTATAAAAACACTGTTTTAAGCAGCATGTACGTCTATTTTGTATTCTCAACTGTAAAGAACAACGAAAATAAGAAGTGTGCTAACTTTCAGGGAGATACGTTACTTTTTTATGTTTTTATGCAGATTTTTACATTTACCATAAATCACCACCTTAAGAAAAGCTGGATGTGCAGTTTGGTCAGAGCATTTACTGAGCAAATTATTTCGAGCCAGTTGTTCGAAACTAACGACATAGTTACTTACCGAGAAGTTAATTTTCAGTCGTATTGTATGCAGAAACAACACCATTTTTTGCCGAATATATGTGATTATCATGAACACTTACAATTCTGATGAATACAACATATATTTATAGCTATTACAGCTGTGAGTGTGCTGGGGTAAGATCAGTTCCCCTTGTTGTCCCCCAGCCCATCAGGAGGGTGACACCACAAAGAATATATACATAGCTTGGAGTTGGCCAGAACTGAATATAAAGATATGAAGTGGCATGTAAAATTCAGTTCACAGAGCTGTAGATAAGAGGGAGTATTTGATGATAATTAAGGATAATTTTTCTTTTTTCTCATCAAAACCATATATTGTGACCCCTCATCTGAACCGTCTCGTCGAGGCGGTTCAGATGAGGGGTTACAACATATGTTTTTATGCAGAATTAACTAAAATTATCCCTAATTATCACCAAATACTCCCTCTTATCTAGAGCTCTGGTACAGTAAAGTTTCTGCCCCTGGGCGGTAGACAGTGATAAATACCAGCAGTCCTGACCATCATAGTCACTAACTAGATGACAGCAAAGGTCACAGAGTACACTGACACAGTCTATTTAGATATTGGGCAATTTGTTAAGGTGGTGATTTATGGTAAATGTAAAAATCTGCATAAAACCATAAAAAAGGAACGTATCTCCCTGAAAGTTAGCAGACTTCTTATTTTCATTGTGCTTTACAGTTTAGAATACAAAATAGACGTACATGCTGCTTAAAAAGGTGTTTTTATAAGGAAAGATCAAAGGGTAATTTTCTGCGAATAAATCTGAAAAAATAATATCGTTATTGAAAATTTACGTAGTGCTGAAGGTGCATTATTGCATAATGCAGAGCGTCCTAGCAATTATTTATTCCAACTCTTTCTCAGATTGTGTTTGTGGACCTCTGCAAATTTGTTTCTTGTATATAGTTTGTCTATCAGTAGACAGTCGCTTTCGTGACAGTACAAAATCTGTCAACATTGGAATC
This sequence comes from Ctena decussata, assembly GCA_963989385.1. Lineage (NCBI taxonomy): Eukaryota > Metazoa > Mollusca > Bivalvia > Lucinida > Lucinidae > Ctena > Ctena decussata. The sequence continues at coordinate 13,429,187 of OZ022512.1, forward strand.
GAATTATCTACAATCTTCGAATGTGTTTCTTAAGTGTAATTTGCTCTATTGTCGAGCATTTCTTGGGCCTTATTTATATTTCGTGTGTATTGGTATAAGCCTAAGAAATACCATCATTTACTTGAATATTGGGATCTTAAGCAACATCTGTAAAATTATCCTAAAATTTAAAGAAGCTGATTTTGCTATCTGGCGATGCAGCAATTATAATGCTGGCACAACTGAAAACAGTGTAGATCCTGATCAGACTGCTCCTCTGTTTGCCAAGGCCCTTATATTGCCAAATATTGACTGGTTCTGGTACGTACTTGTAATCCCAGTGGATTCTGATGACAGAAGCTGTAAACCAATTTGGGAAGTAAAAATTTGTTTTGTTGAAAAATCAGCAGACTAAGTCTTTAATTACTTGAAATGCAATCAGCATAGAATTTATAGAGAAAAATCTAATATAGCAAATGTTACAAGGGCTGCAGATTAATAATTCCAGAATAATGTCTCGTCTTCTTCATTTAAACATTGTGGGTTCTCTTATTAAAACCAAAGTAACAAGACCTGTTAGCAGGACAGGATAGCTCGCCTGACAGCGCCTTGCCCATCACCTAAAAAACTTTAATGTAAAACTTTAACATTTTGCTAATGCCAATGCCGCTAACGCTAATGCCGACGCCATTGTTACGCGGGGGGTAGAACAATTATAGCTCTTCCTGAACTTCGTTCAGGCAAGCTAAAAAGGAGTTGTATTATACTTTGGTTGATTAACTCAAACCAACACTTCAGACACCTTGTAGTTAGGTCACTCACAGTGACCTGTATTTCTTGGTCTAGTGATTAGATATTGATTATAGTTAATAGACCTCACACTATTTATTTTCCATTGTTACCTATATTTCATGGTCCAGTGATTTTTTTTCCTATATCCAACTATTGAATGATTAGCCTCATGCTTTCAGTGTTGGGTCACTGTGGTACTGCAACTGACTGCATGACTACTTGAAGGTCACTGTGTTATATATTTCATGATTCAGTGATTTTGTCTTTTATCATGAACACTGTTAAAAGGTTTTCATTATACATTGGCTTTGACACCACTGACCATGTACTTTATAGGTCAAGCATTTGATTTTTTGTGTTTAATTTCTTCTAACAAGACAGAGATGGGGGTGGGGGTATTTTAAAACATTTTTGTCTCGCGAGGCCAGATACATGTATTGCTTTTCTGGTGGCGGCGGCGGCGTAAACTTTTGTCGAGTTTTTGTGTTTAGGTCATTTTCTCAGAAACTAAAAGGGCTAAAGCCATGAAACTTGGTTTATGCATACATCTGGAAGAGTAGATCTCAAAGCCATCATCAAAACTGAGTCTTGACCTACATTTTACGGTTGACTGACTTTGCAATTTTTTGTTGACTTTTTGCGTTTAGGTCATTTTCTCAGAAACTGTTAAGGCTAGAGCCTTGAAACCTGGTCCTTGCATACATCTGGAAGAGTAGATCTCAAAGCTATCATCAATGTTGAGTCTTGATCTACATTTTAAAGTTGACTGACTTTGCAATTTTTTGCCAGGTTTTCACCTTTAGGTCATTTTCTAAGAAACTTTAAGGACTTATAGCCATGAAACTTGGTTTATGTGTACATCTGGAAAAGAAGATCTCAAAGCATTCATTAATATTGAGTCTTGACCTACATTTTACGGTTGACTGCAATTTTTTGTCTAGTTTTCAAGTTTGGATGTGTTTCTCAGAAACTATAAGGGCTAGAGCCATGAAACTTGATTCATGTGTACATGTGGAAGAGTAAATTTCTAAGCCATCATCAATATTGTGTCTTGACCTACATTTTGCGGTTGACTGACTTTGCAATTTTTTGTCGAGTTTTCATGTTTAGGTCATTTTCTCAGAGACTATAAGGGCTAGAGCAATGAAACTTGGATCATGCATTCATCTGGGAGAGAAAAACTCAAATTCATTGTCAATATTGAGTCTTTACCAACATTTGACGGTTGACTGACTTTGCAATTTTTTGTCAAGTTTTCGCGTATAGGTCTGTTTCAGAGCCAAGAAACTTGGTTCATGCATACATCTTTGCTGATTTAGCTCTGTTTTGTGGCAAAGCGCCAGCAGGCGAGACACCGCATTCCATGGAATTCTTGTTAGTCTGATTTTAAAGGGATTCCTGGATTTGCTGTAAGTTTCTGATTAAGATAATCAAGCAGTTTCAGAAAATTGAAAGTTTGCACCTCGCTCAATTTAAAAATTTTAGCATTATTGGTCGGAGTGAAACTGCATCAGAATTCGAGACTAAAATCTCTGAAATTGGTTCACAGAGGTTCTGAAATTTAGCGCAGTTACAGGTTACCATAGTGATACTAAATATTGGGATGTTGTTACTAAATTAATTTCAGTAATTATATTCTTTGCTTGAAAAAAAAATGATTTTACCACCAAATTTAAATAAGCTATAAGCTAATATTTTTGCAGAGTGGCAAACAATGTTGATCCTGATCAGACTGTTCCTTTTTAGAAGCTGTCGGATCAGGATGAGCATTGTTTTTCTTTGGCTTCTCAGGATCTCTCCGAAGATTTAGGATGTACTGTAAACGTAGGCCAAATTTTGTGTGTGTGTGTGTGTATGGGGGGGGGGGGGGGGGGGGGGGAGGAGGGGGGGGGGCGTGATTCTTAATTTTCAGAAATCTCCAAAACAATTAATAAATGACAAATGATGTGATATCCTAAAAACTTCTTCAAGGCATTCTTATGCAATTTAATTTGTTTATCTTATTTATTCTGTTGTAGTGTTGGAGTTTATTTTTCCAGATTCCAAAATAGTCATGTAGATCGGTCTTGTGTATTTTGGATTATAGGTTTTTCTCTTAAAAAAAAAACCCTCAAAGACCTAGATCCATCTTATAACATGGATCCTTAATTGAGATTGTTTTGGGTGGGGAAAATCCACTTTTATAACTAAATAAACTGAATAAATACAGTGTTATTGAGAAGTAGCAAGAAGAATGTGAAAAAAAATGTCTCCCAAGATTTTGGGTCTTTGATTAAATCTGGAGCTGAGATTGAATCAAGACATGGAATTTTAACAAATTGATGTCGTGGCTCAGCCATGAATGATTGACTGCTCTTTTATGCTAGATTAATCTGATCAGCTTAAATGCATCTTAACATTCAGTTTCCTTGTTACGAAAGATGCATTCTAACCGTCTCGATCTATGCAAATGTCACACGATCGTGATGTATCATTTTACTGTTGTTTAGCTGTGATTTAACATGGCTGTTTAGCCCTCAACTTGCTGAAAAAGCAGACAAGACAATTTACAACTGCAAAATTTAAAAAGAAAGTTTTGTCCAGCTAAGTTCTGTCCAGCTATATAGCCTATTGAGAATTCACATACACTTTAGAGAGCAAAAAGTGACTAGATGTCTGAGAGTTTTGACTGTCGGCAAAACAGTGTGGCATTTATTTATGGAAATAGAAAGGTGTGCTTAGTAGAGTAGGGACATGTATGAAGATTTGATAGTTATAAGGTTGTTAATAGATTTAATTTAGTTTATGTATACTGTTTTCCATATTTATAGGTTTTGATGGAGTTACTCAGGTATTACTACAAAGGAGAGAATCATATGATAATTCTAAGATCATTTCTCTTTCGTCTACATGAATAAATTTATTCTGTGGCCTCTCTTAAAGTAAATGGGTATATCTCTGTGTTTTTAGCTCACCTGAGCACGAAGTGCTCAAGGTGAGGTATCGTGATCAGTCTTTGTCCGTCGTCCGTCGTCAGGCGTCAACTTTTGCTTTAAACGACTTCTTCTCCAAAACTGCTGAACTGATTTTGAAATAATTTCACAGAAATGTTCCTTGGGGGACTCTCTACCAAAAATGCTCAAATGGTTCCGCTCCGCTGAACAATATGGCCGCCAGAGCTAAAAATAGAAAAACCTTTAAACGACTTCTCCTCCAGAACTGCCAGGCCGATTTTGAAATAATTTCACAGAAATGTTCCTTAGGAGACCCTCTACCAAAATTACTCAAACGGTTCCGCTCCACTGAACAATATGGCCGCCAGAGCTAAAAATAGAAAAACCTTCAAACGACTTCTCCTCCAAAACTGCTGGCCGATTTTGAAATATTTCACAAAAATGTTCCTTGGGAGACCCTCTACCAAAAGTGCTCAAACGGTTCCGCTCCGCTGAACAATATGGCCGCCAGAGCTAAAAAAAGAAAAACCTTTAAACGACTTCTCCTCCAAAACTGCTGGGCAGATTTTGAAATAATTTCACAGAAATGTTCCTTAGGAGACCCTCTACCAAAATTGCTCAAATGGTTCCGCTCCGCTGAACAATATGGCCGCCAGAGCTAAAAATAGAAAAACCTTTAAACAACTTATCCTCCAAAACTGCTTGGCCGATTTTGAAATAATTTCACAGAAATGTTCCTTAGGAGACCCTCTGCCAAAATTGCTCAGACGGTTCTGCTCAGCTGAACAATATGGCCACCAGAGTTAAAAATAGAAAAAAGCTTTAAACATCATCGTCTCTGAAGCCAATGGCTCGATTTCAAAAAAATTTCACAGAAATATTTTACTCATGACTCTGAACAAAAAGTGCTAAAACGGTTCCACTCCGCTAAACAAAATGGCCGCCAAAGCTAAAAATAGAAATAAATCTTAGATTGACACAGAGGGCACAGTTATGATCCAAACATCATGAAACTTTGTCAGAATGGTTATCTAAATGAAATCTAGACCATCTTTGAAACTGGGTCATGTGGGGTCAAAAACTAGGTCACTGGGTCAAATCTTAGAAAAAATCTTGTGCACTCTCTAGAGGGCACAGTTATGATCTAATCTTCATGAAACTTCGTCAGAATGTTTATTTATATAAAATCTAGGCCAAATTTGAATCTGAGTCTTGTGGGGTCAAAAACTAGGTCACTAGGTCAAATCTTAGAAAAACCTTGTGTACACTCAAGAGGGCACAGTTACAATCCAATCTATTTGAAACATTGTCAGAATGTTTATTTTCATCTCAAGAGGGCACAGTTACAATCCAATCTATTTGAAACATTGTCAGAATGTTTATTTTCATGAAATCTATACCAGATTTGAAACTGGGCCATATCAGGTCAAAAACTAGGTCACTAGGTCAGTTCTTAGAAAAACAGTGTGAACGCTTTAGCGGACACAGTTTTGTTCTAATCTTCATGAGACTTTGTCAGAATGTTTGTTTCCAACAAATCTGGACCAAGGGTGCAACTTGGTCATGTTGGGTCAAAAAGTAGGTTACTAGGTTAAACCGTAGAAAAACATTGTGTACACTCTAGAGGGCACAGTTTTGATAACTTTGTCAGAATGTTAGCTCCATAAACTCTAGGCCAAGTTTGAAACTGGGTCATGTGGGGTCAAAATCTAGGTCATTAGGTTAAATCTTATAAAAAACCTTACACAATAGACAATCTAGACCAGGTTTGAAACTGGGTCATGTGGGGTCAAAATCTTATAAAAACCTTAGGTACACAATAAAGGGTTCATTTTCCATTTAATCTTTGTGAAACTCTGTCGGTCATATGGATGTGTCTGAGGTTAAGGTCACAGGATACTCAGGTGAGCGATCCAGGGCCATCATGGCCCTCTTGTTCTGCTATTTTTACAAAAGGGAACAGTTTTCAGGACATCATTTTGCTTCTCGGGCTGCCAAATCTTTCCAAAAAGGGGTCTTCTTTTAAAGGAAAGAATTTACTCTTTCAGGAGCACATTCTTTCCTTTAAGAGTTGACCCCGTCGAGAAGGGAAACAAAAATGAAAATGTCAGAGTTGCTTCCCCTGAAAGTGTACCTATTTACCTTGAATCTGAGAACTGGCTCACCATGGCAGTTCACATTAAGGGCCACAACAAGATTTCATGAAGAAGGAAAAATATCTCGAGTTATCTCCCCATTTCCTTGTCCTTCAAAGCAATCTTATGTCTGCAATTGTACAGTATAATTCCTAAGGACCTTGCTTGCATTGATTGTATAAACTGCTTAATATCCTATGCATACTGTGGATAATAACATACCATAATCGTTCCTGAAAGCGCCTTCTGCGCTTTACTTTTTCAAAATGGGGTCAAATACTTGAAGAAAAATATTCTGTATTATAAGTGCACATTTCATTATTCCATTATATATTGAAGGAAATCAGTTAATTTAAAGCTGCAGCTTCAGTTTTTGGCTCACCATGGAGCGGAAGGCTTTGGGGGAGCTATTAGGATAGGTAGGCTTTGTCCGATTTTGTAAGAGATACAAAACTTGCTGTAAGTCAAACATGTAAGTACATTAGGAAGATTTATGCTTACAAAAGACAGCTTCTTCATGCTCCCATAACCACTTTAGCTTAGCGAGAAGAGATGCATCATTTTATGTCACCTCCGAGTAGAGCAATTCCCCAGGTGGAAAAGTTGATGAAATTTCACCCAAATTGCACCAAAATTCTACTGAAATTCCAGTGGAATTTCATAGGAAAAATACTGTTAAATTTGGTCATAATTCTAGCAGATTTTATATAATTTCACAGAAATATTACCACAATTTCACTGAAATATCACCATAATTTCAGCGAAATTTCAGTAAATTCCTCTCTTTTTATGACCAAATTTATCACTGTAATTTCAACAACATATCAGTGAAATTTCAATGATAATTCAGTGATATTATAGTGAAATTTCAGAAAAAAACACTGGTGTTATGACCAATTTTATCACAGTAATTTCTACAAAATTTCAGTGAAATTCCACCAGAATTTTGATGAAATAATGGTAAAATTGCACTGGAATTTCATCAAATTAACAGTGAATAAATATGGTCATAATACCATCAGAGTCTGACTATCCAGACATGACCTTAGCTGTTCCTGGGACGTTAAGCCTACTAAATTAAACAAACAGAACCATTGAACAGAAATGAAAACATCTCTTTTGGAATCTCTTTGCTGATCACACCACAGAACCACAGTAATTGAGGAATTAGGTATCCACCCATGTTACCCCACCCATTTTAAAAGATTGTCTTACATTTGCTTGAGAAAAAAAAATGAAAACACAAAAGAATTTATTTCTAATGTGTCCTTTTTCTGTTATAGGACATACTAACACTAACATCAGTTAACCTACATGTTCCTCCAGCAGATATTTGTTGCCTGAAAAGTGCATGACAGTCACCATATTGCTCTATTTCTGCACTACCCCAGCAAAAGTTTTACTTTAAAACCTTAGAAAATGTGACCTCAGGTGTACTCACTATGTCAGCTAACTTCTCACATTTTTTCAACAAAAAATATCAGTGTAAAAGGTTACAAAGTCATAAAACACTTGACGAGTTAACCTCTTAACGAGCTCGTTAGACTAACGATGTTTTGAACAACTGGGCCCAGGTGTCTTTGACTTTGCTTGAATTTTCGATGGCTACTGTCTGTAACAAGGTTTAGATCATTCCAATTACTCTGCCATGATTAGATAGAATATGAGTCTTCCTGGAGATTTTTAGTCCTTTAGATGTAATCTTAAGATAAATTGAGGAATACAGAATTACTGCTGGTCACAAGACTGTAATTTTCAAAGCAATCATTATTCAAGCACCAAGGGTATTGAAGCTCTGCAGTTACATTTTTAATATGGCTTGGCTGCCATTTTTGAAAGGGAGATAACTTTAATAAAATACAGAGCTCTAGATAAGAAGGGGTAACAAGGATAATTATGGCAGGGGTCAGCCTAGAACTTTCAGACAGGCAGAAGTTTTGCGAAATTTTCAGGAATTGAGGGAGAAGTTTTGGCCCAAATTATAGATTTCTCTAATATTATGTTCTATTCATTTTCACGTCTCTTTCAGCTCAAAATAGGGAGAAATCAGCCAGCTTAGGGAGACTATTTCTTACAAATCGCCCTCTAGGCTGAGCCCTGTATGGAATAACTTCCCTTATTTTCCCATAAACTTACATGTCTTGGTGAGACAGTTCTTAATGAGGGGTCACAATGTTTTTATTGAGAAATAAGAAAAATTATCTTCAAATTATCACTGTTACCCCTTCTTATCTGGAGCTCAGGAATAGTTGGCTGCTTCCTTTGTAGTTAAGTCCCTTATTATCCAGTGGGAGCTTAAGAATTTGCTCTCTCTGAGCAGTGCTCAAGATAAGAAGGGGTACAGGGATAGGGATAACTTTTCGGATAATTTTCCAAATCTCCATAAAAACATATGCTGTGACATCTCATTAGAACCGTCTCACAGAGACGGTTCTAATGAGGAGTCACAGCATTATGTTTTCATATGCGATAATTTTGGACAGATAAACTCCTCTCATATAACCAAATAAATACGGTAATTGTTCTATTTTCAGGATTAGAATATTCCATAGATAACCCGTCCAGGCTAGATGATATTTCTGTGATAGAACTTGGCAGCCGTGTCCGTCGACAAGCTTCTGACACTTCTGGGACAACTAGTGGGTCTGATGACACAACAGTTCAAAATCGTGACGTTTCAACATCACCTACAACAACAAAAACTCCTTCTCCACCTCTCTTCCCTGAGGAATATAATGTTCAACATGTAAGTTAGCTGCTGTGATTGTAACTCAGCCTTGGCCTTCGAGGCCCAGCAGTGGATGAGAGCAATTTGACTCTTATAGGTTTCTTACTGCTGTTGGTTTGAGCCTCACTGGGTGCACAACCAGAGCTCTAGATAAGAGGGGTATTTGATGATAATTGAGGGATAATTTTTCTTATTTCTCATTGAAACCATATGTTGTGACCCCTCATCTGAACCGTCTCGTCGAGATAGTTCAGATGAGGGGTCACAACATATGTTTTTATGCAGAAATAACAAAAATTATCTTTAATTATCACCAAATACTCCCTCTTATCTGGAGCCCTGACAAAACAAGTGAGAAAGCATGATGATCTGCTTGTGGAAGGTCAGTTTTTTTTCCTGGGAGCTCCGGTTTTTGCCCTCATCTGCTGAATGATTTGCTGGATATAAGAAAATTTATATTCGTGATAGAGCCATTAAATGCATATCAAACAAGAAAAAATTTAAAAAAATATGATCGGAGCTCTGATTAAATGGAAGTATGTTTTGTAATATGTCTTTAGGTGAAGAGTTGACAATAACTTTCATGAATATGACTCAAGTAAGCTGTGTCGGTAGGCACCTGCAACCGTAATTTTGACACTGGGTAGTGACAATGACCTATCTCACAATTGAGCTGTCCAATTTGGAATTCCAAAATGGACCACAGTCAGTCTTGAGATTGACCTTATTCGAAGTTACCAACATGATGAAATGTTTGTTAGTGTATTAAACTGAAAGTAGAAATCAAAAGTTACTGAGATCTACACCGAAAAAATGAAAGTTTTGAATATCTGCGTCTGTGTTCGATAAATTTACAAACAAGAGAAACATTTTGAACTTACTTAATATTCATTGACCTTTGATATTATTGGCTAAATTTTGACATACCCATTAGCATTATCTGACCAATGAAATCGTGAAATGTGGAACAAAAGTGAAATTATCCTTGGCTGTGCCAAGAAAAAATGTATAACTCAGTTTTGTTTTCAGCTCATAGTCCATCCACTTAGAGCTAATGCCATGGTGTCCATTCATCCATCTGTCTTTGCTTTTAAGGTTTAGCAGATCTGATGTCATTGCTCATTATTATATGATGTATAAATAAAACTCCTTTCATTGGTTCATAGGCTGATCAGGTGAGGTTGACATTACTTCATGTCGCACAGTTTATTATGTAATGCCGTAATGTTGGTGACTTAACATCTTAATGGTACAGCTATTGTGAAGTAATTTAAATGGAAGTTTGATGTCAAGTTTACTAAAATGATAGACACTTCGACTAAAATTATCGTCATAATATAAAACAATTGCTGACTGTCTTTGGAAATATTGCAGGGTCTTTCATGAAAATTGGGTCTGCCTCTTCCCCTATGAAATCAAAGTGACCCCAGATATTTCAAAAGAGGATTAGTAACTGACCATCTTATAGTAATGATTGTGAAACAAGGAAACTTATCTTGAATTACTTAAGTCCAGCAATGCTCAAGCCCAGAAGGGCAGTAGGGTTAATTTAGGGATAATTTTCCATATAACACCATAAAAATGTATGTTGTGACTTCTTCACAGGGTATAATCGATTCCGCTAATTTTCGCTTCCTGCAGAGACTGTACATCGTATTTGGCTTCTGCCGAGACTGTCCGCAATCTCTTGCTTCCTGCCGAGACTTCTGTACATGATAAATGGCTTCCTGCAGAGACTGTCCGCATGATTCTGCTTCCTGCCAAGGCTCTCTGCAGGAAGCAGAGTCATGCGGACAGTCTCGGCAGGAAGCAGAGTCACGTGGACAGTCTCGGCAGGAAGCCAATTTTCAAGGACAGTAGTCCCTGCAGGAAGCAAGAGTTTGCAGACAGTCTCGGCAGAAGCCAAATATGATGTACAGTCTCTGCAGGAAGCGAATGTTAGTGGAATCGATTATACCCTGTGTTCTTGCCTTCTTGAGAAGGTTCTAATGAGGGGTCACAATATAGGTTTTTGTTGAGAACTAGGAAAAACATCTCAGAATTATTCTCAAAACCCAAGTCTTATCTGGAGCTGTGTTGGAATTATCATAAAAGCTCATCTGTAATCCATTTTCTATTTTTTGCAGGATGATCACCAATATTATACATCACACATGTTCAAAGCTAAAAATATTGATGACTATTGGATAGAACTAGACAACGCCCTTAACCATGATGCTTTATCAAACAGCTACAGAACAGCGGCGGTAAGTGTGACATAGGAGCCACCACAGGCAAAAACAATGCTTATGGCATACCATAATAATTCGGCTGTAAGACAGGGTTTTACCCCTCAAGAATGACCCCAAAATTCTAAATCAGTCTTGTATAACTCTGCTGTAAGATTGTTTTTTTTTTTTTTTTGTCTAGTCCACTTGCATTGAGCAGAGATCATCAGTCATCACAGCTTCAGTTTGGTGTATGTGTGTTACATAGAGGATCTTACATGAGTGGTCATTTCATATCATAAATTTCATATGAAATGACGGCGAGTGTAAGATTCTGTTTCTCATATGACCCTTTAAAATGGGATTTTAACGCCTTCAAACTGAACATTATTTCAATAAGAAATTGCAATGTTGACAGGGATGTTGTCAATGACGTCACATATATGCCCCAAAATGTTATTACACCTGTGGTCATACTATTTTTATGACACCACGTTATCCACCGAATAACAGCGATGGCATATGACAAATAAGTATGTGCATCCATTCAGATTTGTCTAGGCCATTAATTTCGATATTAATGCATGGATTTCAAAATAATTTGGCATATTTGCTGTCCTTGATGAGTAAAAGTTCCATTTGAAACATTAGTTCAGACAGATTGAAGGTCAATGTCACATTTGCAGTTCAGATGATAAAATGGTCATAAATTGAGCTTGTCCAAGCCATTTCTTATTTGATGCATGGATTTCAAAATAATCTAGCACATTTGTTCTCTCTGATGAGTAGAAGTGTCATGTGAAACATTTATTCAGGTAGGTCCAAGGTAAAGGTCACACTTTGAATGGTTAATTGTTATAATTGAGCTTGTTCTGGCCATTACTTCTACATTTATCTATGGATTTCAAAACAATTCAGCAGATGAGTAGAAATGTTTTATGAAACATTTATTCAGGCAGGTCCAAGGTCAAGGTCACACTTGAAGATCAGATGATGAAATCGTCATAAGTAGAGCTTGTCACAGCTATCACTTCTACATTTATGCATGAATTTTAAAATAATTCGGCACAATAGCTCTCCTTTTATGATTAGAAGTGTCATGTGAAATATTTGTTCAGGTAGGTCCAAGGTCAAGGTCTCACTTGAGGGTCTGATGATTACACTGTCATAAATTGAGCTTTTTAGGGCCATTACTTCACTTGTTTTCCTTAAGCTGGTCCGAGAATATTTCAGGTTTGTCGGACTTTGTTACATTTGTTTCCAGCGGACAGAGCCAACTAGCTAAATCAGCTGTTTCACTGGCTGACAGTTTCATGTTTTTTAATCAGACGAGAAAATGAGATAGTCGCAAATAATTGAACACAAATCACTGGATTCAGTTGTTCGAAATACCGCGATTACCCGTAATATTGGGACAGATTTAGCTATTACCGTATATATGGTAAAATTTGAGCATGTTGATTTTACTACTTGGCAGTGTTTCAAAAATTGGTGGTGGATTGGTAAAATGTGTAGACCCTGATCAGATTCTCCTCAGGAGCAGAGCAGTCTGATCAGGGTCTACATTGTTTGCTTATGAATGTCCGTCCCAGCATCAAGGGCCATTACGGTATGTGCAATAAATCAATAAGAAAGATTTAAACTGAAATTGGACATTTTAATTTCTTTTGCAGACTGCGAAGTTACCATTCAACTTTACGTTTTATGGGCATCCAATTGACTCGGTTACTATAGCAACAGGAGGTGAGTATGGTCCGCAGCCAAGCGATTTGGGGTTTGATGTGTATATAGTAGGTCTGTCAGCAGCAAGACAAATCTGCCCCAGCATCCATAGAGTCTAGTCCGAATCGTAACTTTGGCTCACAATACATTCCCTTCAGAGCCTTCAAATGGTCTTTCTATACATTTTATTGGCTCTCATGTTACAAAAGACCTGAAGAGCTATTTCTGTCACCCTGGCATGTGCAGTGGCATCAGTGTACAATGTCCTACCAGAAAAGAAATTTTTGTGTAAGTTTTTAGCTCACCTGAGCCAGCGGCTCCGGGGGAGCTTATAGGATGGTAAGGCTCCGTCGTCCGTCGTCCGTCCGTCCGTCCACAATTTCAAACGACTTCTCCTCTGAAACCGCTAGGCCGATTGTAATCAAATTTCATATAGAGCCTCCTGGGACCTTAGGAACGAAAAGTTGTTCAAACGGTCCTGATCACATGACCAACATGGCCGCCATGCCCATATATGGTAAAAGCCTGAAAAAATCTTCTTCTCCAGAACCAACAGGCCGATGGCCTTGAAACATGGTATGTAACATCGGGTACGCGAGTACTACCAAGATTGTTCAAATTATGACCTTGGGTTGACCTTGACCTTTTTTTACGGTAAGGTCAAATTTGCTTACTCATGCTTTTATATGGCAAAATGCTGCAACATAAGATATCTTGGAAACTGTTGAAGATTTTGGCCTAAAAATTGGTACATACAGTCATCTTAATGACTACATGAAGATTTATGAGTACAAGAGGTCAAGGTCATTCTTTGACCTTTGACCCAGAACTCTCATATTTTGACAATATCAAACAATCTCCTCAAAAACCACTAGGCCAATTGTAACCAAATTTCATATAGATCCTCCAGGGGTTCAGCGAATGAAAATTTGTGCATACGGTCCAGGTCACATGACCAACATGGCCACCACGCCCATATATGGTAAAAACCTTTAAAAATCTTCTTCTCCAGAACCAGTAGACCGATGGCCTTGAAACTCAGTATGTAGCATTGGGTACTCAAGTACTATCAAGATTGTTCAAATTATGACCCTGGGTTGACCTTGACCTTTTTTACGGCAAGGTCAAATATGGGAAAATGCTAGAACATGAGATTTTATGGTAAGTTTTTAAGACTTTGGCCTAAAAATTGGTACATAGAATCATCTTAATGAGTACATGAAGATTTTTGAGTACAAGAGGTCAAGGTCATTCTTTGACCTTTGACCCAGAAATCTCAAATTTTGACAATTTCAAACAATGTGCTCTAAAACCACTGGGCCAATTGAAACCAAATTTCATATAGAGCCTCGAGGGGTTGATGGAATGAAAATATTTTCTAACGGTCCTGGACACATGACCAACATGGCCGCCACCCCCATATATGGTAAATACCTTTAAAAATCTTCTTCTCCAGAACCAATTGACCGATGGCCTTGAGACTTTGTAAGTAGCATTGGGTACTTGAGTACTATCAAGATTGTTCAAATTATGACCTTGTGTTGACCTTGACCTTTTGCAGCAAGGTCAAATATGGGAAAATGGTAGAACATAAGATTTCCTGGAAAGTTTTGAAGATTTTGACCTAAAAAATTGGTATATACAGTTGTCTTAATGAGTTCATGAAGAATTATGAGTACAAGAGGTCAAGGTCATTTTTTTACCTTTGATCCAGATTGCTCATATTTTGACATTTTCAACCATTTCCTCAAAAGCCAAAGGGCCAATTGTGAACACATTTCATATAGAGCCTCCAGGGGTTGATTGAATGAAAATTTGTTCAAACGGTCCAGGGCACTTGCCCAACTTGGCCACCATTACCACTTACGGGATAAATCTTTATTATTTTTCTTCCCCAGAACCAAAACACCTATGGCCCTGAAACTTGGTAAATAGCATGGAGTACTAGAGTACCAGCAAGACTGTTCAAATGGTGACCTTGGGTTTACCTTGACCTTTTTTGCGGCATGGTCAAATATGGGAAAATGCTAGAACATAAGATTTTGTGGAAAGTTTTGAAGATTTTGGCCTAAAAATGGTATATATGGTTGTCTAATGAGTACATGAGGATTTATGAGTACAAGTGGTCATGGTCATTCTTTGACTTTTGACCCAAAACTCATATTTTGACAATTTCAGACATGATAAGTATAAGTCACCTTGCCAATTGTTCAGGTGAGCGATTCAGGGCCTCATGGCCCTCTTGTTGTCTCTCTCGCGACTAGCAGAATGCAAGACATACCTGCACTTTCCGGCAGCGATGGCAGCATAATTTTTTTTTTACATATATGGGTTTTTAGCTTTGTTTAATGGCAATGGGTAGACATGCGAGACCTTGTATTTTGTGGTATTCTTGTTTATGTGATGGGGAAGCCAAAGTCAAGCAAGTTATCATGTATAATGTCTATTTTGTTTCAAGAGGTAGGTATGTCTTTCTCTACCAAAACAATTCCAAAACTCTAGATCCATCTTACAAGACGGATCTACCAAAACAATTCCAAAACTCTAGATCCATCTTACAAGACGGATCTACCAAAACAATTCCAAAACTCTAGATCCATCTTACAAGACGGATCTACCAAAACAATTCCAAAACTCTAGATCCATCTTACAAGATGGATCTACCAAAACAATTCCAAAACTCTAGATCCATCTTACAAGACAGATCTACCAAAACAATTCCAAAACTCTAGATCCATCTTACAAGATGGATCTTCCAAAACAATTCCAAAACTCTAGATCCATCTTACAAGACGGATCTACCAAAACAATTCCAAAACTCTAGATCCATCTTACAAGACGGATCTACCAAAACAATCCCAAACTTACAAGATGGATCTAGATTTCTGGGATTGTTTTGGAAGAGAAAAGCCTATAATAACAGTCGAATTACAAAAGACTGATTCATTTATTTGAGGTACTTGTGAGCAATATATGACTTTTGAAGAGAGAAAGCACTGTCATATACCAAATAACTACAGATTTAGGATATGAAGATTGAAGGCTCTGATCAGACTATACATAATTAAATATATGTACAGGTTTGTGTGAATGTTCATGTTTGCTATTAAAGAATACCATGTGCACATCACTGTCAGATTGTTATCTCAGCTTCAGCTTATATAGACAAACCTAGACAGGGTAATATCTGGCAGGCTTAGAGATGGATTCCCTTAAGCTTGTCCCTTAATTGAGAAATTCAATATTAGTTTATAAACAGAGAGGATCTTGATTAGGATTTGACATTTCTGTATACAGTTTGGAACACAAGAAGCCTGCCACTTTTGACAGAACTCCAGGTCAGCAAAATTCATTCTCCTCTGAAAAAAAAAAAAAAAAAAGCAATGCTGCGAGGTCTTACCGCATCTCATCTGTTATTCTAATGCACTTGCAAATATAACGCGACATCTGATTGGATAAAGTCAAAAATTTGCGACCGTATATTCTGCGATATACTGTCGCAAACCCAACGTCATTAAGTAACGTCGCATCTCATTGGCTGACGTTTGGTTTTACGTTGCTGACGACGCTTGAACTGGGTGCAAAATGGTACATTTTGAAAGGTGAAAATCTGGAAAAGTGCATTAGAATGGGGATAACTGTAATCAAAATTGTCATTTGGGGAGGTAAATCATCGGTTTTATGGTCGCAAGTTGCGTTTTATGGCTCCGCTGGCTCGTCGCCATAAAGCGAAATTTTGGACCATAAAACCGATGACTTACCTCCCCAAATGACAATTTTGAATAGTTATCCCCTAAATATCACCTTCTTAAAATGATCACAATTTTGTTTTTAAAAAAATTCCAAAATTTTCTTTACAGAAAAGGTATTGCTATGAGGTCTTATTAGGGTCATCCCATCTCATCTGTTAATATACCACCTTTTTAAAATGATCACAAAATTTGTTTTAAAAAAAATACTATAAATTAGCATCCAAATTCCACAATGATGCATAAAACTGCTAATGAGTTACAAACCATGATAAAAGATACCTTTCACCATTTCGAGTAGTGATGACTTAGATCCATTTGTGCAGCTGTGTAGATCAGTTAGTCCATGCATTTTGTTATGTAGGGCCATTAGGATCCATGGACTGTTATGCAAACCGGGAAAACTGAGATCAGTTGATCTGATCTGTGTCTTCACGGTTTGCCAATGAGTATGGTATGTTTTGTCGTGTTGTGGCTCAAATAATGAGGTAATTTATCACCTTGGTCACCTTTAAGTTTGATTAAGCAGTATGCATGTACTACCATATTAGCCCTTAATTCATATTGGGATATTTAGATTGATGGTAGTCTAGTGGTTTACTTGCTAGACTACCATTTTAGGGCTCACAGGTTTGATACCCCCACTCCTCAGGTCTTTCAGATGAGACTTTTAAACTGAGCACCAGTCCTATGTGTTGGTGGGATCTTAAACCTGAGTTCACTCGCTCACTATTGGGATATTTATTCTATAACTAGTATGTACTGTATTCAGGGTATTAAGCACACTTGTTACAGGCCCATATGCAGACTTTTGTAAAGGGGGATGCTAATTTCAGGACATTTTCAAATGAGGGTGCGAACAATAAGAAATAAGAAACCCAGATTTTAATTTCACCTCAGTAGGTGTTAACTTAGTTTTTGGCATCAAACTGCATAATTGGTAGGGGTATGTGCTTACCCTAACCTCTCTCCCCCCCCCCCCCCCCCCCCCCCCCCCCCCCCCCCCCCCCACACACCCTACCCACCCCACTCCACGCCCCTTCCACCCTTACCCCAAATCTCCCCTCCCACCGTCCATGGAGGACCTTCTACCAAGGGGTCTATTGTAAAAGGAAAAGAAAAGAATTTGCTCCTATAGGAGCAAAGCTTGTCCACTAAGAGTTGACCCCCCATGGAGAAGGTTGTCAAACTAAAAAAGGCAAATTTGCTTCCCTTGGAAGTGTACCCATTCCCCTTAATGTAGCAGTCTCATCATGGCCGAGACCTTTTTCAAAAACACATCTTTTCCAGAATTTACATAGTGTGATTATGGTAGAATAATACATTGCAACATGTTTCATTTTTCTTCTCATTTTATAGCTTTAGATCGATATAAAACAATTGAAAGCATTTATTGAGCCCATTCAGTACATAAGTGCCTTCTGACAATTTTATATATCAATATTTACACAGCTGTTGTTAAGGAGGGGGCTTGACAAATAATTCTGAGATAATTCTTGATATTTTCCTTGAAAGCAGATGTTGTGATCTCACATTCAAACCTCCTCAGAGCTCCAGATAAGAGGGGGTATTGCGGATAATTCAAAGATAATTTTTCTTATTTCTCAAGGAAATCATATATTTTGACCCCTCATTAGAACCGTCTCATCGAGACGGTTCTAATGAAGGGTCACAAAATATGTTTTTATGAAGACATATGGATAATTATCCCTAAATTATCTCTGTTACCCTTTCTTATCTGGAGCACTGCCTGCTTGGTCAGGTGACCTGGATGTGGGCTTACAAGGAAAGTTTTTATCTTGTCTGCGGCTAGCAGAATGGGACATAGATATTACTTTTCTAGTGTCACATCAGGTTTCTAGTTTAGCTCTGTTTTTGTGACAGTGGTCAGGCAGACGAGACACCGCATTCTGGGGAATTCTTGTTATTGAAAAGAGAAATTTTCCTAGAATTCTCACGCAATCCTTAACTTACCTGGAGTTCTAAATTTCAATTAAAGTAATTGGTTAAGAGTTTTTATATTTTGGATACTAATGGACATAATTGCAAAATCCTATGATTTGACGGAAAGCTTCCCAGAATCACTTGCCGAATAGCATAGCGTGTGTATTTTTTATGACTGCATATGGAACAAAGCACATTTACCCATAGTTTGTCCATTATTATGTCACAGTGCCGCTTTACAATAAAATAATTGAGGGTTATTGCCCATAAAGGCAGCTTTTCAGTAATAATTCAGGGCCATGTTTGAATATAAATTGTCTCCACATTAATTCTTATATTGGCTCAGACTTACTGGCTGTTCACGGTGAGAGTGTGTTTCACTCAGTTTGTCGACCGAGAAGGCTTATGTTTTAAGCCTCGACACGAGAAAACCAACAAAGTGGTTGTGTGACTAGTGAAGACTCAGATCAGCCTGGGCATCAGCCCAGTCTGATCAGAATATTGCTGTCTGCATGGTGGTAGCTTAGTCCCTAAGCTACCCTTTAAGGGCTTAGCGAAGAGTCCGATCAAACTGGGCAGATGTCTAGGCTGATCTGAGTCTGCGCTGGGCCCACAACCACTTCATTGGTTTTCTCATGTTGCGGCTCACATGTGCCTGCCTGATCAGGATCCTTACTGCTCCATTCATTAATTTTACTCAGTCATGTTAAGAAAATTGATAGATCTAGAGTTTGAAGGCAATATTAAGTATTATAAGAAATACTGTAAAGATGTAACTACAGATAGGTAATATTACCAGTATGAAAAGATATTATGGCAGACAATGTATCATTTTTCATTATGAGAAAGCATAAAAACTGGAATTGGTCGATGACATGCCATAAAAGACATAATTACAGAGCTTTAAGCAGAATTGTGCAGTCATTATTTTTCTGTTGGCTTTAGTCTGATTTCTTCAGGGTAGATCTACAAAGAGAGAGAGAAGACCAATTTACTGATTGCCCAGTTAGCATAATTTTAGTGTACCTTCATGATCTCCTGCCTCTTTTTATGTGGGAGGGGGGAGGGGGTGGGGGAGAGGGGTGAGCAACTTTTCTGACTTCCTGTTTGCTTCCTTGGGTGATGAAACTCATCCAGAAAGAGGTAAACTCTTCAAGAAAAGAATTTGCTCCCAGAGGAGCAAATTCTTTCCTTTAAGAGTTGACCCCTGTTGACAAGGGAGGTAAAAATGAAAATGGAAGAGTTGCTTCCCCTGATAGTGTGGCCGTTCACCTTCACCCAGATTTCGCGGATGTCCCTGCAGTGCTTCATATGCGATTTCATGACACATGTTTTTAGGGCAAATGAAAAACAAAGTCAGACTGCTGCCCCCAAAGTTTGCCCTACCTGTAGCTATGTCATCTAATTAATTTGCACAGAAGAGCTTAGTATCAGACTGGAGCTCCAGATAAGAGGGCATTTTGAGGAGAATTCTGAGTTAATTTTTTCTTATTTCTCAATGAAAACATGTTGTGACCCCTCATTAGAACCGTCTTGGTAAGACGGTTCTAATAATGGGTCACAACTTGTGTTTTTATGAAGAAGAATGGAAAAATTATCCATAATTTGTCCTGGTTACCCTTCTTACCTGCAGCACTGGAGACCGTCTAAAGTTATTGCTTGTATTGCAGTATTGAGTAATTCTGATGTCATTGCAGTGGATTTTACTTTGTTCTGATCTGTATTGATTAGTGATTGTTTCGAACAAAACCTGGGAAATTGAATGGCATTCTGAGATTAGTCCTGAAATCTGGTTTCCAATTTTGTTCACGTCTTCTGAAAAGCAAGAAGAAATTCATCAAAGCAAGTTGTATGAATTGCTGCGCAGTTGTCACACATGAAGACTGTCGATCTCATTTTGCAGAAGTAATATGTTTGCATTGTGCGTGGTTTCATACACAAGCAGGACTTGCAACAGTATTTCAGAACAATAGATTTTGTAAAATTGACAGTCTGCTGCACTTACAAATATAATGCCACGTCTAATCAGATAATTTCAAAAATTTGCAACTGTAAATCCTGTGATATACTGTAGGAAATACAACATCAGATGTTTCAATATTGTATGTCGCTTTTTATTGGTTGACTCCTGGTTTTACATTGCTTAAAGTGCTTGATGTGATTGTAAAGTAGTATAATTTGAAAGGTGAAAATATGAGAAAGTGCATTGAAGAATGAGGATAACAGTATTAAAATTGTCATTTGGGGAGGTAAATCTTTCGGTTTTATGGTCGCAAATTGTTTTCTTGCTCATTGCTGTAAAACAAAATTTGTGACCATAAAAATGAAGATTTACCTCCGGAAATGACAATTTTGAGTACAGTTTCTGAAGTACAGGGGGAGCTATTGTTGTCACCTTTAGTGTTGGCCTCAGTGTCTGCATCTGTATTGGCATCCACAGTGGATGTTTTGGTATCAGTTTTTAGCTCACCAGAGCCGAAGGCTCCGGGGGAGCTTATAGGATAGGCAGTGGTCCGTCGTCGTCGTCTGTCGTCGTATGTCGTCGTATGTCGTCGTCGTCGTCTGTCGTCCGTCAACACTTTTAAACGACATCTCCTCTGGAACTACTAGGCCGATTGGGCCCAAATTTCATCTGTGGCATTCTTTGGCTGGGGGATTGAAAGTTTGTGTTTTTTATGAAAATTGGCCCTTTAGTTTGGTTGCTATGGCAACTTAGAGTTCCCATTGACTTATAATGGGGAAAATTGAAAAATGGCATTTTCTGCCAAGCCATTGCAGATATGTTAATAAAACTTTTATAGAAATGTTCCTTTAGATGTCTTCTATCAGCTATATGTTTTTTTGGCCCACTGCTCCTTCTATTGGTTGCCATGGAAACCGAAATGCAAAAAAAATGGAAAAAAAAACTTTAAAAATTATCTCCTCTGAAGCCATTTGGCCGATAAGGCCCAGGTTTTATCTGTGGCATCTTTGGGCTTGGGGATTGAAAGTTTGTGTTTTTTAAGATCATCAGCCCTTTAGTTTGGTTGCTATGGCAACTTAGAGTTCCCATTGACTTATAATGGGGAAAATTGAAAAATGACATTTTCTGCCAAGCCATTACAGATATGTTGATAAAGCTTTTATAGAAATGTTTTTTAAAATGTCTTCTCTCAGCTATATGTTTTTTGACCCACTGCTCTTTTTATTGGTTGCCATGGAAACCGAAATGTAAAAAAAATGGAACCAAAAATACTTAAAAGATTATCTCCTCTGAAGCCACTGGGCCTATAAGGCCCAGTTTTCATCTATGGCATCCTTGGGCTGGGGGATTTAAAGTTTGTGTTTTTATGAAAATCAGCCCTTTAGTTTGGTTGCTATGGCAACTTAGAGTTGCATTGACTTGTAATGGGGAAAATTGAAAAATGGCATTTACTGCCAAGCCATTGCAGATATGTTCACAAAACTTTTATAGATTGTTCCTTGAGAATTCTCTTATTAGCTATGTTTGTTATTTTTGCCCACTGCTCCTTTTATTGGTTGCCATGGAAACCAAAATGCAAAAAAATGAAAAAAAAACAAAAAAACTTAAAAAATTACCTTCTCAGATGCCATTTGGCCGATAAGGCCCTGATTTCATCTGAAGTATCCTTAGGCTGGGGGATTGAAAATTTATTTTTATATAAAATCGGCTCTTTAGTTTGGTTGCTATGGCAACTTAGAGTTGCATTGACTTGTAATGGGGAAAATTAAAAACTGACATTTACTGCATATATATGGAAAATAGTTATATATTTTGTTATCATCTCAACAGACTGTCAGACTGAGACTTTGTAGTTGTATATTTTGTATTAACGTGTAGTACTAATGTGACAGCAATTTTGAGCCTATACAAATTTGATAGCAATTTTGAGCTAGAGATCTGGTGAGCTTTGTGGCCCGTGGGCCTCTTGTTTATGTGATGGGCAAGGCACTGTCAGGCAAGCTATCCTTATATGGTGAAGGGACTTGTTTCATGTTTTCTTCAATGTGATCAATACTATTCTTCTCTAATTAAGCTTGAATTGTAGGTTTTCTGTATATGAGTCCATTTATACACAAGTTTTTGACTGCGACGCAGTATATTGCCCCACTTATGGCCAACTTTGACACAAAAACAGGAGGAGACCAGTCTACAATTCTATATAAAGATTTTGGTAAGTAAAAAATAAAGTATGTACAATTTATGCGGGATTAAATGATAAAACTAATGTGATTTAATATCATTTTTAGGTTTTCTGTACATGAGTCCTTTTTTGCACCAGTGGCTGACAGCGACACAGTACATAGCGCCCCTCATGGCGAATTTTGATTTAGGCGTTGGAAACAGCTCTGATATATTTTACCGAGGTTTTGGTGAGTGTTGCACGATGTCGTGTAGTTTGCTGTGGTAACCCTTCTGTCGTGTAAACTGATATTCATACCACACCATCATTATCTGATAATTCTTTTATAGCATATTCTAGACATCTGCTACACTGTTAAACTCTTATGATGGCCAACATATGTCAAGAACATGATTATAACTCTAAATATCTCATTAAATTTTGTAAAAAGAAATTTTATAATCTTGAAATGGGTAAGAAAATACTGTTAAACACTTAATATCTAGATCAAGATTTCACGATTTAATGAAAATGACATTGGCGGATTTTAATGTTGACGATCGTGATATACCACGACTCAAGATAGTAAAGAAAATATGATATAAATTTGTAACATTTCTATTAAACTGTACATTGTGGCATCTATTAGAGGCGATTCTAATGGGACGCCATAATGTATGGTTTCATGGAACAGTATAGGACATATCTCAAATACTCATCAGGTTCTCCTTTTTATCTCAGCCTCTTTTAAGGTGTGCGTATGTAAGTGTATCAAAAATCAAATATTGGCGGACTTATAATTTAGTGCTCATTGCCTAAACTGCCAATATCGCCAAAATCGAGTAACTGCCAAATATAAGTGTTTTATAGTAGTTATGTAGTTATATCTCAGGTCTTATAACAGAGCTCTAGATAAGAGGGAGTATTTGGTGATAATTAGGGATAATTTTTGTTAATTCTGCATAAAAACATATGTTGTGACCCCTCATCTGAACCGTCTCGACGAGACGGTTCAGATGAGGGGTCACAACATATGGTTTCAATGAGAAATAAGAAAAATTATCCTTAATTATCATCAGATACGCCCTCTTATCTAGAGCTCTGAGATTTTAAAGTTGTAAAGTGTAGTTAGCCCGTCCTAATTTCCTTTGTCTGATGCAACTGTCATTGTTTTATGAAACGAAGCCTGGTACCAGAACACATCAAAAACATTGATCTAATAGTTAGGGAAATAATGCTATTTTGAAGTATTCTAGTAACTGGTTTTATTTTGTTAAATGATGCCATTTGCTATAGAAAAGGGACATTATTATGGGGTAACTGCACTTAGACTTTAAAATTGGTTTTGTATGACCTTGTATATAACTGATTTTCTAGTCTATTTGAGATTATTTTCTATTCAAATATAAACTTTTTTCTAACATAATCACATGATTGTGATATACGTTGGCCAGCTTAAATTCTGGACAAGCCAGACTCTTAGAGACAGTAAGTTAGCGGAAATATGATGTTGATAATAATTCAGAAATAATTGCTGTTAATTTTTCCTAACAAAGAAGAAAAAAAAATACAGAGCAAAATGTTGATGTTCTCTTTGAAAGTATGATTTTTTTAGAGAAAAATATTCCCTGAATTCAGATTGATCCCTTAATATCTGTAGCTTCCAGCTACAGTTAACCTCTGTTTGGAATGTAAGGAAAAGAAAACTTTGAGTCTAGTTGTTTAAACCTAATGAATCATGTTGTTAGTAAACAAGTTGTTATACTTTCAAACGTAGGGTATGCAGTAAGACTGCAAATTTTTGCTGAAAAAAAAAACGTGAGGAGCTTTTGCAGTGCAAAAGATCATCACATTTTTTCGGAAAAAATATTGGCACACTTTATTTTATACAAACGAATCCTTGACTAAAGACTTCATTAAGCTAATGATGCTTTGAACATTTGGGCCCAAAGTATTCATTCTCACAGTTTGGCTTGTTCTTCTTTAGTTCTGACTTTAATTTATTTCCTTCCCTCCAGTTGTTCAAAACATTATAGTATATGCATAAGTTGGGTGATGCCTGTAAGCACTGAAGTGTGGTGTGATGGCTGGGTTAGTTATTACAGATAGACAGCTTCAGAACTAGGGTCGAGTCAGGTAATTTTGGACAACGGGTAAATTCGGACATACCATTGCAAACAGTGAAAATCCAGATGAGACGGCTCTTAATGAGCCGTCTCATCAGGGTTTTCACTGGTTGCTTATTTACTTTTGTTTTAATTCCAAACAACTGACATATAAAGGAAACAATGTCACTGTCGGAATTTACCTGTTGTCCGAATTTACCTGACTTGGCCCTAGTTATTGTTTTCATTTGAAATAAAGGCATGCTGTCATCAATTTTTTAGAGCAAATGTCTTGAACAACTGATCAGCCTTTGAATATAGCAGCAGTGAAAGCATTTTAATAATTGCTTTTAGCTGAACTCACCCCTTTATTAGTGCTCCAATTAAGGGCAGGCGGTACACCTCTAGGGGAGGTGACTCTTCCAGACTTGTTTTGGCCTCCCTTGGCAATGGGGATCAAGTCTTAATGGAAAGAATTTGCTCCTTTCTTCCCTTTTAAAGGAGTAGGTCTTTTCATGTAAGGGTAGACCCTTTTTGAAGGGTTTGATCATCCAGGGAAACAAACAGGAAGTCACAGACGTTTGTTTCCCTTTGTAAAAATGGCTTAAAACAACATGGAGGTGAATCCGGCCACCTTAAGACTAGGTCTTGATGATTCTGGGATAATTTGTCATAATATGCTGTATTTCTTGGTTACAAGACAGGGTTTTTCCATTCCAAAACAATCCCAAAAATCTAGATCCATCTTATAAGATGGATCTAGATTTATGGGTTTGTTTTAGAAGGGAAAAACCCATCTCAAAGCTGAATTTCATAAGACTGATTTTGACATTTGGGGTCATTCTAGAGATGGAAAAATGACATTCTAATGCACTTACGTATGTAATGCGAAGTCTGATTGGATAATGTCAGAAATTTGTGACAGTATATCCTGCGATATACTGTCGGAAACCCGACGTCATTACGTAACGTCATTTCTTATTGGCTGTCGTGTGGTTTTACGTCGCTGAAAGTGTTTGCTGTGGGTGCAAAGTAGCACACTTTTAAAGGTGAAATTGTGAAAAGAGCATTAGAATGGGGATAACTGTATTTAAAATTGCCATTTGGGGAGGTAAATCATCGGTTTTATGGTCGCAAATTGCGTTTTACGGCTCCGCTGGCGCGTCACCGTAAAATGAAATTTCCAACCATAAAACCGATGATTTACCTCCCCAAATGACAATTATGAATACAGTTATCCCCTAATTTTCTAGCCGAATAAATACAATAAATCAATTGAGGTAAATTTTTGAAAATATACATTGTGGCCCCTCAGTAGATAGGCCTTCTTTCTGACAGGGTGCAGATAGGACATGTTGAGACACAGTGTGCCATGGATTTCTTGTTTTAACTTAAGAATGAGCAAAATTATCTGAGAATTATCATCCAACCCCACCCTTCTCTGGAGCTGTGTGTAACTAACAAAAAAACTATTTCTTGACTTTTCAGAGCTTCATAATGGGCCCAGATTTTGGAGATGACTTTTTATGAATGCAAAACTTGGGCCATGTATTGCACTTTTTCTTTCCTCACGGGGGTAATACCAGTTTGCTTACCTGTGCTGTTGACTGATCTTGGGTCGTATTCATAAAGCCACTTAAGTCGTTGCTATGCGGTTGCTAAGGCTAAATATCTATAAAGGAGATTCCCTACAACTATGAAATTTGGTCTGGAGGAACAGTCTTTGTAAGACTGTTCCTCCAGAGCAAATTTCATAGTTGTAGGGAATCTCCTTCAAAGAAATTTAGCCTTAGCAACAGCATAGCAACCACTTAAGTCATTTTATGAATACGGCCCCTGCTTCTATACAGAATGGCTGTCGGCCTAGAATTCAGTCATTAGCATTACCAATAACAATAAAAGATACTATTGTTAATGGCTGCTGACCAATACTGATACCGCTGTCCATTGTCTTGGTTGACAGCCACTATTGGTTGACAGCACAGGTAGGGAAATTGGTATAACCCGCCCTATATGTATTAAAGCTTATAGATGTTGTAAATTCCTCTCCATTTAGCTCCTCTTACTCCTGTTTTACTTTTGCTTATTTTTCTTTTTAATCGTCTGAAATATTAATTGTATTGTGTGTATTTTGTGTGGTTATAATTTTTACAAAACTCCAGGTAAGTTAAAAAGTTAAAGTGAGGTCAGAAAAATCTGCAGGTTGAACAAACTGACCCAGCAGGCATATGACGTCATAATGACATAATCACGTCACACCAACGTCAGTATGACGGCATTTCAACGTCTTGTATCCCCTGGGAATAATCACGCTTGGCAACTGATCCCCAGGGGGCTCATGACATCGAAATGATGTTCTCCTGAAGTAGCAACGTCATTACGTCGCATCAGCATCAGTACGACGTCATTTCAATGTCATGTGCCTGCTGGGCTCAATTCTGTTCTCAGTTGGAAATAAAAAACTCAAGCTTATGCAGATGCATCAGCAAATTCTTTTTTATACCCCCGGCATACGAAGTATGTCGAGGGGTATATAGTTTTCGTCTTTTCGTCCGTTTGTCCGTTCGTCTGTCTTTCTGTCTGTCCGTTCATCCGTTAGTCCGTCCGTCTGTCCGTACGTAAGTTAACATTTGTGTTAAAGTTTTGTGTTAAGTTTTTTATTTTGCTTCTGTTAACCCGAACTTGAACATACATGCTTATTATTTTAGTAGAGGATGGAAACTGATTAATTTGTATCATCTAGATGCTGCTGCTTGCCTAAGGTCAAGGTCACAGACTTTGAAATTTGTACAATAGCTGCGTTAAAGTTTTGCGTTAAGTTTTTGCTTTTTCTCGGTTTTTCTGAAAGACTTAATTTTAACTTGTTCATATGTGCTCAGTGTTAGTACAGGATAAATAGATATTAGTTTTCATCATCTGGATGCTGCTGCTGATGTAAGGTCAAGGTCACAGACTCAGAATAGTCTTATGAGAGGCTTGCCAAGCATAAAACTTAAATGACCTGAAAAAAGTTTTGTGTTCAGTTATATTTTTATGCTTATATTTTGAATATACTAGAATAGAACCTTTTACAGTGCTACTAGGTTTACTTCTAGGTTGAAATGGATCAGCTGCTGCTGACTTAAGGTCAAGGCCACAGACTTTGAAATTTATATACTCTTTGCGTTAAAGTTTTATGTTACTATGGAACCTTTTATTATGCTACTACGTTGACATTGTCCGGATGCTGCTGCTGACTTAAGGTCAAGGCCACAGAGATAATTTTTTTTTGTAAATTTGTGTTAAATCTTTGTGTTAAATTCCTATGTTTTTTTCCTGCTTATGCAAATTTTAAATCGAACCTTCCGGCTTTTGTCTATAGGCCTTTCACTGGGTTTGTTATAAATTGTCCTCCTGTCTGTCTGTTTGTTAACATTTGCATTAAAGTTTTGTATTAAATGTGTTTTTATTTGGGGTTGGGGCTGGCCGGGGGTATACGTGAGCCCCTGCTCACTTGCTCTAGTTTTTTCTGTCTTTAATGTTGTTGTAGAAACAAAATGTGCTAATTAGTGAAACCCTACAGTCTTAAAATTGAAATCTTCTTCACTGCTTCAATTAACAGTTTTAGTACCTTAAGTACACAAAATATTTGGACACATTTACCAATTTCTGAAATCATACAAAAATTTGAAGCGGTTGATTTTGCAATCCAGCCTTCCTCCAAAATTGCCAAATGAAATGGCAAACAGTGTTGGCACTAATCAGACTGCAGTCTGATCAGGATCTAGACATTTTGCGCCTGCAGTTCCGTCACAATTCTTAGGGCATTGTGGTGTCGGATTCAGCATCTTTTAACGTTATGGAGACATTTATTTAAAGTGGCATTGCATGTCTCTGTTGCCATGACAACAGGGATTGTTTTTTTCATATTTTCAGTTTCCGGAGAGATATTAATGACTGCTTTATTAAACAGCATTGTTTGATGTTTTGCAACATCATTAATGACATATTTCTGAGTTCCTGATTTAGACTAAAATTTGAGGATAACAAGTGAGCTTAACCCTTATTGTGCCAAAAAGCAGAGAACAAAATTTACGTCTGCAGAAATTTAAAAAATGTCTCGTCCAGGCCCTCGTCTCGTCGTTATGAACCACCTCATCTGGATCTACACTGTTTGCCAATTCAACAATTTTAATTTTTGGTGCTTTAGGGGGTTAAGGTTTTGGGGTTCACCTCCATTTTTCCAACCATCTTTTCAAAGGGGGACAACCTTTGTGACTTCCTGTTTACTTCCCTGGTTGATGCACCTTTCTGAAATTTGGTCTACCCTTCAAGGAAAGAATTTGCTCCTTGTGCAGCAAATAATTTCCTGTAATGGATGGATAGATCAGTTGAAAGGGGAGGCAAAAATGAAAATGGCAGAGTTGCTTCCCCTGTTGGTGTATCCATTTACCTTTTGTGCAAGGGAGACAACTTTGCCAGAACAGTATTACGTTTCCTGATTGGTGAAGCCTTTAAATAATCAAGCTAGCTTCTCCCTCCCTCTCTTCTTTTCCCCCAACCCACCCTCCTATCTTTTAGATGGAATTGTAGATAAGGGTTATCTCCCTTGAAGGTGTATACATATGGATTATCCTTTGATCTGCCAAAAAAGCAGACAACAAAATAAACATCTGCAAATTTTCAAAAATGTTTTGTTTAAGCTGTACCATAGCCATAATAAGAGTTCAAAGGTTACAGGGCAAACAGTGTAGATCCACATGAGTCGGCTCATGATGATTGAGCTGCCTCATCTGGACCTACACTGTTCGCAAATTCAGCTTTTTTCAGATGGCAAAATTGATGTCTGAAAAGTTTCAAAAAGTATTATGTCCAAGCTATATCATATTGTAAATTCAAAGAAAAGACGGCAACCAGTGTAGATCAAGATGAGGTAGTTCATAATAGGCCACTTCATTTAGGCCTACATTGTTTGCAAATTTAATTCATTTAATTTCATTTTCAGCGCATTAAGGGTTAAGGATCACCTGACATGAGACGTGGTAATAAGGTTGATAAATATTTAGATTTTGATGAATTGTTGCCAAGATTTGCATGGTGTTTGAATGTCTGTGAACTCAAAAAACCTTTGCTAGGGCTTTTAAGTCTACCAACATGGAGTATTAATTATAATTGATAAATATGTATTTCGTTTTATGAGGTACACATGACCATAAAGATTTTGTTGTTTATTCTCTAGTTTTGTATATAAGTCATAATTTCATTGAGTAGTAATTATAATTGATAAATATGTATTATGCTAATAATGACACATGGTCATAAAATTTTTGCTGTTTAATTCCAGTTTTGTCAAGAAGTTGTAATTTGTCATGTATGTTTGACATATGAGAAATTTAACATGCACAGCTTTAAATTAAAGTAAAAATTTTGAGAATGAAAATTATGATCATTTATTTCTTAGGCTACATTTATTCACTGAACTTGAGTTCAAAAGGTCACCAAATATGTACTGTATTAATCCTATTAAATGCCCCAGGGGCATTGCATTTTACGAAAAGGGGGGGGGGCATAATTTAGAGCTTCAAGTAAAGTAAATCAGCCACTGTCAAAATGCCTCTACTAAACAGTTTTAAGGTGAAGCAACTCAGCTACTTTTGTCTTCCTTTCCAGTAGGGTCTACTCTTGAAGGAAAGAATTAGCTCCTAGAGGATCTAGTCTCTTAAAGAAAATAATTTGCTCTTATAGAAGCAAATTCTTCCCTGTAAGAGTTGACCCCGTGTCAAAGAGCTTCCTCATCCAGAGAAGCAAAACAGGAATTTATGCAAGTTGACAAAACATTATTTTCAGAAAAGAGGCAGGGGGCATTTACTAGGAATTAAAGGGGCATTTATAAGGAGTAATACGCTATTAAACAAAGGTGTATTTCAAACCGAGTAATAATCCTCTTCTTCAAAATAAAGTGGACATGAACAGACTTGGTGACAGAAGGCACAAGTTCCTGGGATCTCCTGGGCCTGGTTGTTCAAAACTAACAACATTGTTAGTTAATTTTTGTTAAAATTTCAAATGTTAATATCTCAAATACACCACCGTTTTTTGTTGAAAAAAATGTGAGAAGCTTTTGCAGTGCATTTGGTTAGAAAGCCATAAAAACACTTAACGAGTTTACCTCTTAACAAGCTTGTTAGGTGTAGGATGCTTTGCACAACGGGGTCCTAGCAGGAGAACATCGTTTGAAAATTTGATGATAAAAAAGAAAAACAAGAAAAAACAGTCATAGTCTTGTTAATGTTTGATTGAGTTTACATAAGATAATGACAAGAAGTTTCATTACCCTGACAATCTGTCCATCATTTTATCAATTATGACTCTTAAGCTAAGGGCATAACCTTTTTTTTTGAAGAGAGCTTATATGGGGGATATGTTTGTAAACCGGAAAAATAATTCATTATTTTTTACCTTTTATACTCATCCGTCAATGAAAAGCATCAATGCCATTAGATTTTAATGAATGACACATTAGTTACATATACATTTTATGACGGTCATCTTGTATTTTCCTTCTTAATTTAAAATGATTGATTTTAATTGTTCAATTTACTACCATTTCTGGGTAAAACATTGTCATATTAGATATGAAAGAAAGTTTTGTTGAAGGTCTTGTGTCACATTTAGCAGGGATAATCTGGCTCAGAATTTTTACGAGAGAAACTGTCTCATTGAGCCATTTTCTGGAAGAAATTCTCCATTTTCTGGGAGAAATTTTAGAACTTTCCATTATAGAAACACACTTTTACCTGAGGCTTTTTCTACCATTGAACAGATTTTCGTGAGATTTTTAGGAAATAGAGCAAATCTCTCAAATTCTCGCCTGAAAATGATCTCTGCATTTAGTTGACCTTTAGATTAAGTTGTCAGCTGTGGAATTTTGTTTTATTAATCCTTAAAAATGGCAAAATTTGCTTCCACAAAATTGAAAAAAATTGTTTTGTCCAATTAAGCTGTAGCATATTGAAAATTCAAAGACAAAATGGGCAAACAGTGTAGATCCAGATGATCATTATGAGCCACCTCATCTGGATCTACACTGTTTGCAAACTGAACTACTCATGTATTTTTGTTTTGATGCTTTAAAGGTAAAGAATTAAAATTTTACTTTTCATGTTTATTGGAGGATGAAACTGAATGTGAGGAGCTAAAATTCTATGAAATGCTTCGCAGGACTATATACATAATATAGTCTTACAAAACAATTCCAAAGATGAAGATCCATCTTTCAAGATGGATCTAGATCTTTGAGATTGTCTTGGAAGAAAAAATCCTCGTCTAATAACATACTCAATACGGTGCTATCAGTCATCAGTCAGTTGCCACAGTTAGTATGGAAGATTAGTTCTTTTACTAAATTTTGTAATTCTTTTAAAATAAAGTGTTTATAGAATGTCCTTAATTACTCTACAATGTCAAGTCAGATTGGCTGACAGTGTTATAATGAAGGTCTGTTGGTATTGTCTGTTACAGATCATTTACCATTAAGGATTACACGGCAACACATTGCATGATAAGTGTCATGCAACCATTTTTGTTGCAAGTAAGCTATGTTTAGACAATTGTTCATGTTGCATGCAACAGATTTGTGGGTGTTTTACATGGTGAGACATGTTGCATGATACATGCAACATGTGTCACCATGTAACCCAACCTTCAGACATGTGATTATAATGTGGCACGTTGTCCATTATGGGAGATGACACATTGTGCTTCAGAGTTGCTCACAGTCTGTCAATCAAATTTTATATCTGCCACTGAATGACGACACTGAAATGTATGACAAGCATTTCCTGATAGAGTTATCACCCTTTATGTAGCTAGCATGTGCTTGTTATAACTGGTTTACTACTTTCTATGTTTCAGTTACAAAGACAGAGAAAAAGTTTATAGTGGAATGGAGGAATGTTCATTTACAGGACCAAAAAGGTATTGTAGGCCTAATTTTTGTCATACCTGCTTTAGCAAGGTGCAATATACATCTGTGGTTTTTTGTCAGTCTGTTTGTCCATCTGTCCATCCATCCATATGTCTGTCCATCCCTTGGTCTTGGTTGACCCAAGCATTTAAGTCCATTCAAATGAAACGATAGCACCTATGGTTTTCAAATCAGATGATTTTGATACCCAAGTGAGTGATTTAAGGCCTAAAAGGACATTTTGTTTACAAAGATCAACCTTAAGGTCATAAATGAAAATGGCCCGGATAGTTCCCCTTAAGTGTATCCATTTACCTAAAATCGATTTGAAAATTGTATTTCAAACCTTATTGTCATATAAATATTGGTGAAATACACTGTTAATAGGCATGTTTTAACAAACACAAAACCATGTATTAACAAGGCTTTCCACATGCTATAATGACTCGGTTTGCAACTTTTTGTACACAAGTTGCAAGGCAATACAGGCAATACTCTCTGAGTACAGAAACAAGCTACAAGACTGAATTTGCAGTTATCTATAAAAGACTTGTATGGAAATTGTGGGGGGTGGTAGGGTGGAGCGATGGTGCTGTGTGTAACTTCCAGTGCCGGGGCCTACTGATTTGGAACATTGCAGGGCAAGGGCCATCTGTGCTTTCAGTAGGTGTGGATGGGGGTTGGTCAGCGTATTTTATCTCCTCTATCATTTCGCCGCTTCCTCCCTCCTTGGCAGACGGCCCGATATAAACTGAAATACTGTCTCAAAGGGCTGTTAAACCCAAAACAATCAATCATTCAAAAATGGAAATTGTTCCACCAAGACATTGTTTAGAGGATGGATGGGTGTGGGGAATCATGAAATAGTAAAGTATTTTTGGCCTACAGGAGATATTAATATGTGTTGCATTACCTCACTAATTTACTATAACATGTTATAAGTGTCGCAGTGGCAGATGCTACAGTATAATGTTTTTGAAGGGAAGTAAGAAAAGTTACCCTCAAATTACTGCTACCATCAAAACTGCTTAGGAATGGTTTTATAGTAGCGGTAATTTGGGGTAACTTTTCTGGAGCTGAAGATACCGAGATAAAGCAGTTATGAGACATTTTAATCAGCCTCATAGAATATGCATTATTACAGACAATTAACATTGACTGTACTAATCCTAATAAATGCCCCTACTGTAATAAATGCTCCTGGCCTTTTCCCGAAAATAATGCTATATAAACTCGCATGAATTCCTGTTTGCTTCCTGGATGAGGCAACTCTTTGACAAGGGGTCTACAATTCTTTCCTTTAAGAGTTGACCCCTGCTGGACATGGGGGCAAAATAGCAGAGATGCTTCCTTTGCGAGTATATTCATTCACCTTAATACTATTTATTTGAGGTATTATGCAGAGGCTGATTAACCTAAAATTCAGGCTCTAAATAATGCCCCCTTTCGTAAAATGCAACATCCCCTGGGTGTTTAATAGGATTAACAGGGTATATGTTATTTTTATGAATGTTCCCATATTCAGCAGGCTATAGGAAGTATATAATAGGTGGAAATCGTCACAGTAAGCTTAATTCGTTATTCTTCATGTTACATTTTGTGTTTATCAGTTGAAATTTTAGCATGCCCTTTTACTGTTATTAAAGGTTATTATTATGAATCATTCATTCAACAAATCAGAAAAACATACAGGCAAAACTATCATTCATAATCAATGATAGTTTTGCCTGTATGTTTTTCTGATTTGTTGGAAGGCACTTATAACCAGGAACTAAAATATGTTTTGCTAAAAAGTATAAATTGAAAAGTATTAGATAAGTCATTTCAGAAGGGATTCCCCTTCTCTGCTTTGCTAAACAGTTTACCGTGTTTTCGGTTTTGCACCAAAAACTAACATCATGGCTGACATCATGCTGCATTCATTTTGGGATAGGGTCAAGAAGGGTAACTTCGGACAGCTGGTAAATTTTGACATACCATTGCAAACAGTGAAATTCCAGCTGAGACGGCTCATCAGGATTTTCACTGTTTTTGCCCAGTTAATTTTGTTTTAATTCCCAACAACTGATATACAAAGAAAACAATGTCACTGTCTGAATTTACCTGCTGTCCGAATTTACCCGACTTTACCCTAGTGCTTAGCGGGACCTCCACAAGAGCTTGCGACAAAAGAGAAACTGACCTGTGGAATGTGATGTCATAGGACATGCACTAATGAAAATGTGGCAAAACTATATTTAGTCTGGGAATTCCAGCATGTTGTTTGTGCAATGCAAATAAACATGAGAAAAATTATGATTTTCAACGATTCAGAAAAGTAAAAGTAAATTTAATACTGTGCAGAAAAAAAGAAATTGTATTTTTATGGAATAGGTATTGGTAATCAAGATAACAACCTTTAATATGTTTAATATTTACTGGGCTATTTTATTTGCCAACTTAGTTAAAACTAACATAGCATGCATGATCCTCATTATCTTTTTACAAATGAGCCGCGACACGGCAAAACCAACAATGTGGCTGTGCGCCCAGCGCAGACTCTGATCAGCCTGGGCATCAGCCCAGTCTCCTCAGACTATTTGCTAAGCGCTTAAGGGGTAGCTAAGAGTTTAAGCTACCTTCATGCGGACAGTGAAGACTCTGATCAGACTGGGCGGATGCCCAGGCTGATCTGAGTCTGCGCTGGGCGCACAACCACATTGTTGGTTTTCCCACGTCGCGGCTCAAATGTTTTTGTCAGTTCAGCCCCCTTTGGATTCCAGGAAAGACAAATTGTTTTTCCCTAAGTTGTTTGTATGTCCATGACAAATCGTGTCATGAAACGTGGTACAAATATAAAGCATCATCAGAGGATGTACGGATCACTAAAAACATAACTTCATCTGCATTGTGAATGGAATAATGCTCTTTCAGAGTGTTTGGTATCGGAATCTTCTGCTTTCGAGTCTGATTTTGCTTAAATGCCATTTCTGCTCAAATGCCATTTCCCAAGAAAACATACTATCTCTAAAAATAGCAAAAAACACACATGATAATGACTATATCTCAGAACCACTGAATAGAATTGGATCAACATTGTATTAGATTGATCGTTGTTTGAAGCTGTTTCAATATTTTGCAAATTGACCATCAAAGATGACTACCGTCAACTGTCCCTAGAAATAGCTTGAAACATGAAAATGACACTATCTTAAGAACTGCTGAATGGATTTTTCCAAATTTGTGTCAGAAGGATCCTTGTATGGAGTTTTTTTCAGATGGATGCAAAAATGAACCATCCAAGATGACCATTATTATTTAAAATAGCACAACATGAAAAATGTAGAAGTCTGAACATCCCATGACCGGAATTCAAAATCATCATTGCATGCCATGGACATTTTTTAAATATATGCAGATTAACGTCCCAAGATGGCAGCCATCTGCTGTTATTGAAAAGAACAAAAAAATATGTGAATCTGACAATATCTCATGAACCACTGAAGGGATTTTGACCAGATTTGTGTCAAAATGATGCTTACAATGAGTTCTTCAGAATTCTGCAAAAATAGATATGCAATATATTCAGTGTTTCTGACGATAGATAAGTTTAAAAATGAGGAATTATTTACCATACAAGAACCCCTGAATTGAATTTTACTAAATTTGGTCAGAGCTATCTGTGCATGGACATTTTACAAACTTATGCAGATAGATATGGCCACCATCCACAACTGTTACTATAAATATGGAAAAATGTATTTCACTGTATTTCACTGATTTTGTCTGGAACTAGCAGAAGCAAGACATAGGTATTACTTTTCCGGTGTTTGTGGCAGTCGTAAACTTTGCATCAGGTTTTCCGAGTTAGCTATGATTTGTGGCAATGGGCTGACAGGTGAGACACTGCATTCGGCAGAATTCTTATTGTAATAATTTGTAACACATGTTTTTTATGTTGTTGCTATGCTGATGCTAAGGCTCAATTTCTATGAAGGAGATTCTCTACAACTATGAAAGGACTTCTATGATTAAGGCGAGGATTTTCCCCATTAGAGAGGATCGACAGGTCCGAATTTTCAAAAGTATAAATTGTGCAATTTTTTCTTAGCAGAGCTTCCACAAATATGTAAGCCGTATGAAATCAGATCATTTGTGATTCGGACCCAAAGACATGGGGAGATAATCCAGTCTGACCCTGCCTATCCTAAATTCAAGGTTTTCGCATACCTCATTTTTTTGAGGTAATAAAAATACTGAAATCGGACATTCATTCCATACATTTGTGTCATAAATGCATGCTAAATACATGCATATCACAATACAAAACAATGATTTTCTTCTTGTTACGCCTGACTAGCATTTAAACATGCAAAACCACAGTTATACTTCCGGTCACAGCGGCCAAAAGAGAACGCTTCACTATAACTAAAATACAAGTACTCCCCCCCCCCCCCCCCCTCCCCAATATAATCCTTGAAGATCACCTTGCTACTGTTCACCATTTTTCTTCTTTGGCTTACTGACTACTCCCCCCCCCCCCCCCCCCCCCCCCGCCACCCGTGACCCAGCATTTCCTTCATGCAGCAGACTTATGCGATGCAGCTGGGTCACGGGGGGGGGGGGGGGGGGGGGGGGGTAGTCAGTAAGCCAAAGAAGAAAAATGGTGAACAGTAGCAAGGTGATCTTCAAGGATTATATTGTTTACCATGACCTTGAAATGAGGTCAAGGTCACATACATATAGTCAAAACGATCCAGTGTTGTCTGTTATGTAAGTTAAAAAAGGGTGAAATGTACACAATAAATCATTATTTCAACGATCAGTTTGAGGATAATTTACAATTTATCTCAACAATGACGTCAACGTATGTTTAACGTACTTTACATAGACACAAACACTTGAAAATTCATTAAAATTTTGTCATGCTAGTTACATGTCATAGTCATAAATGCAAAGCAAAAGTTGGTGATTCATATAACTTTTTAATCATGGGGAAAATTCACACCTTAAGCATAGAAGTCCTTTGCTCTGGAGGAACAGTCTTTTTCAGACTGTTCCTCCAGAGCAAATTTCACAGTTGTAGGGAACCTCCTTCACAGAAATTCAAGCTTAGCAACAGCATAGCAACCACTTAAGTCGTTTTATGAATACGGCCGCCGATCAGAGTCTACACTGTGTGCAATTCCATCTGCATCTTTTGGATGCATTACTGTTGAACCAAGCTTCTCAATTTTTAGTGCAATTATGGTAAATATCTTTGGTGTCCCAATTTTTAGAATTCAAATGGTATGTTTTATCTTTTTTTTTACAGACAGTGGATCATTCCAGTTCCAGACAATATTACATGAGAATGGCTCAATTTATTTTGTGTATAAAAAGGTAAGAATATTTAATGTGCACATTATCATCATTTTTTTGGTCAGTGTGTTTTATAACAACCCTCAAGATAAAGCTTGTTTAATGACCCTCAAGCAAAAAGGTCCATACCGTGTTTATCATAGATATGCTCATAAACATTCCAGGCCCAGGTCAGGCTGCTCCTAAAATGTTCTGAGAAAGGACACAAGATAATAAGCTCATTTGTACCAAAATACAGGTTGAGATATTGTTGTCACCTTGATATTAGTGCGCATGTATCAGTGTCACAGTATCCGAACTCATTGTACCAGCTCTTCCAGTTTTCATAGGGTCGAATCGAGAGTACAAACATTCCCTTATAATCAGTAGTCGGAAATCATTATGTTTTGAGATTTTATCCGGAAACTGCTTCGTCATTTATAGTTATTCAGCTTCGAAAATGTGAAGAGGTAAGTTTTAATATAATTTGCTCTTTGGTCTTCTACTTTATTGCCTTGTACAATGTCGTGTATGGGTGGATAGTAATGTGTACAGTATTCAAATCACCCTTGGCATGATTCTAAAACCATTTTGCGCCTTTTCTTACAAGTTTTATAAAAATCTTTAAAAAAAGCCGGAAGGCGTTATCAATCTACAGTTTGTTAGTTTTGATAATAGGATGATAGCTAGGTTTTGCACGACACAAACTCATGTTAAATTAAGCTGTTCAGAATTAGATTTGTGTGATGGCCATGAGTTTTTAGCTCACCAGAGCCGAAGGCTCCGGGGGAGCTTATAGGATAGGCAGTTGTCCGTCGTCGTCGTCTGTCGTCGTATGTCGTCGTCGTCTGTCGTCGTCTGTCGTCCGTCAACACTTTTAAATGACATCTCCTCTGAAGCCAATAGCCGGATTGGGCCCAAATTTCATCTGTAGCATCCATGGGCTGGGGGATTGAAAGTTTGTGTTTTTTATGAAAATCGGCCTTTTAGCTTGGTTGCTATGGCAACTTAGAGTTCCCATAGACTTATAATGGGGAAAATTGAAAAATGGCATTTTCTGCCAAGCTATTGCAGATATTTTGACAAAACTTTTATAGAAATATTACTTAAGAAGTCTTCTATCAGTCACATGTTTTTTTGGCTGACTGCTCCTTTTATTGGTTGCCATGGAAACCAAAATGCAAAAAAAAAAGGTAAAAAATACTTAAAAAATTATTTCCTCTGAAACACTGGGCTGATAAGGCCCAGATTTCATCTGTAGTATCCTTTGGCTGGGGAATTGAAAGTTTGTGTTTTTATGAAAATTGGCTCCTTAGTTTGGTTGCTATGCAACTTAGAGTTGCATTGACTTATAATGGAGAAAATCGAAAAATGGCAATTACTGCCAAGCCATTGCAGATATGTTGACAAAACTTTTATAGAAATGTTCCTTGAGAAGTCTCCTATTAGCTATGTTTTGCCCACTACTCTTTTTATCCCCCCGACCGAAAGGTTCGGAGGATATAGTGATGAGCCTAGCATCCGCCTGTCTGTAAACATTTTCTTGTCCGCTCTATATCTTACTATTCCTGGGCAAGCTTAGATCTCCAAAGCGGTTAACCAGTACTAAGTGCTCATACTTTCGCCAGTAACTGACAACTGCCCATTTTGAATCAGCAGAAGGAGAAACGAAAGTATGTGTTCCTAGAGTAGTCTTGTATGAGCCATACAATTTTATGCCCACTGCTCATTTTTAGCACGCTTTTGTGAATGCAAAGGAGGGGTTATGTTATACCCTCGGTGTTGCAGACAGAGTATGTATTAGGGTTTGCGTTAGGGTTGATGTCAGCGTCCTCGTCGGCATCCGTGATTAGGATTCCACACAATTCCTGTTCAAATGGAGAAGTCAACATCTGAGTTCACCAGCCATTTCAAAAGGCACCTGGTTTTTTATTAAACAAATTCTTTATACTTCTGAAAGATTTTTCTTCCTATTGTTAGGTAAGAGATAACAATGCCTAAAAAGAAGGGGTTGAAGAGAGCGGTGATGATGGCTGGGAATGTGAACGCTAGTGCATGTAAGTATGAGAAGGGTAAGTATGAGGACGGACATTATGACTATGACGTGACTGAGGAGCTGGCCTCGGTAAAAACAGAAAATAAAGACATAGTGACTTGTGTCACCGAGCCAAAAAATCTGCCAAATAGTTTGCTAAATAATCTGCCAAAGAACCTGCCAGGTAAAAGAGAGACTAGCAATGGCAATCTAGGAAAGTCTTTTGTTATTTCTGTTGATACTTCTAGGATCAGTAGAGAGCCATCTGATAATGCAGAAGCTGTATTTGGTAATCATGGTATGGGCAATTTAAACACAAATAGTCAGGAAGTATCATTGACATCCTTCTCTTGGAATGCTTGTAGTACAATTTTTGGAACTTTTCATCAAAATAATCAAAGAATTTTAGATGAATCGAGAGGATTTGAATGCACATTCAATGCATAAAGTATTTCATCATACTCAGCTTGTTAAGAAGTAGAGAATAGTTCTAACTTACATACAGATCTTTGTTACAGAGATGCTCTGTATCAAAATGTGATAAATTGATGGGTTTAAACGTATTTATTTCTCTTGTTGACATAATATATATATATATATATATATATTACAACATACAAAATTTACTAGGATTGGAATGTAAGCATCTTGTTTATTTAGTTCTTCTTCTACTAAGTAGATTGAAAGCAGAAAGAAAATTCATTCACAAATTGTTGAGTTCAGACAAAATTCCTGATTATTTTTAAAGTTGACATTGAAACATTTACTGTAAGGAAGCAACCAGTTACAAGTGGCATTCTGGTGAACATACAGCAAGATGACGACTTCCCAACCTTCATCATGCTTTACAAACAGCCTTTTCTAGTACATCATCCGGTCTCTCTTTGGTTGGAACAATATGTTCTGCTGTATATGAGAAAAATGATTTGTATGTATTTTTTGATTCTCACTCACATGGAGAGAACTGACTTTCATGTGCAGATGGTACATCAGTTTTGGTATCTTCCTCATGTCTGAATGATCTAACTACTTACCTGTATACATTTTATAATAGTATGAGAATAGATATGAGCTTGCAGTATGACCGTTTGACTTTTTGCGTGTCACTGTCCGAAAATATGAACTGAATGAAAGCTATAAAGGGCACTAAGCCTTGAAGCTTATATTGATGATCAAATGTTAAAATAGGCTGTGAAAACGCAAAGTCATGAAGTGACATAGGTATGTCTAAAGAAGCTTCACATGATAAGAAAAGTATCCCATTGTTCTTGGTAGGTTGTAATCTTTGATTGTGGCTTTTCCTGTGCATCTGTTTCTTTATATGTTTGGAGTACTTGTCAAATGAACTTAATAGTTTTTACCAAAATTATGAAAGGTTATACTCCCGAATTTCAGTGTGGCTATTTCTATGAGTCCTCATATTTGTTTGCTAGGAATCTTCTTCCACACAAACCGAACACCTAAGTGTCTAATGAACCAGAAGTAAGGAGGAAAGTTCTCAGGAACTGACACAATTCAGTCCCAGATCCAACCCGAGACACCATACAGAAAAGAGACAAAACAAAACTAGTCACCACCAAAGACAACACCAGCAGCAGCCATGTGAACAGCCATTTCCCATGTAGGTGATCAACGGGCTAGCCTGAACATCACAAGCAATATGTCAATAACAGGCATAGCAACTAACAAAACATAAAACAACCACAAAAAGCAGAAACAAGGGCAGTGGTTGGTCACAAATTCAAACCTTTTACGCCTCCCAGTAATTTCTCTACCGGCCGTCCCAAGGCGGCACTTTTGTTTTGGTTCTTTTTGGTTGTTTTATGCGTTGTTTGTTGCTATGTCTGATATAATCGCCTCGCACAACAAAGTTGTGGAGGGGATATAGGGTCTGTCCCGTACGTACATATGAACATATGTTTGCCTTTTCTCCTCACTCTAGTGATATCATTTATTAATCGATCACACAAGTATTGGGTATGTCATTACCTCGAACGAGTCAATATTTTGGCATGATGGGGTCAAGGTCACAGAAGCTATATTTAGAAAAATTTTGTCATCATTTTTGGACAAATTTCGATTTAACTTCACACTAATGTTTAGTATGACAATGTCTTGACCAAGTTTATGTTTCAGCGTTCTAAGATCAAGGTCACAGTGGCTATTTTTAGAAAAACTTTGTCATTGCTCTAGCGCCTTCATTTATGGACAGATTTTGATTTAATTTCACACAAATGTTCAGTCTGACATTGTCTTGGACAAGTTTGCAATTCAGCTTTCTTAGGTCAGGGTCACTATGGCTATTCTTAGAAGAACTTTGTCATTGCTCTAGTGCCTTCATTAATGAACTGATTTTAATTTAACTTCACACTAATGTTAAGTATGACATTACCTTGGACAAGTTTGCATTTCAGCATTCTAGGGTGAAGGTCAAGGTCACAGTGACTTTCTTTGGAAAAACTTTGTCATAGCTCTAATGCCTTCATCTATGGCCCGATATTGATTAAACTTCACACAAAAAGTTAATATGACAGTATCTTGCACTGATTGGTTTTTCAGTGTTCTAGGGCCAAGGTCAAGGTCACAGTGGCTATTTTTTGAAAAACCTTATCATTCCTCTAACAACATCATTTATAAACCAATTTTGATAACTTCATACTAGTGCTTAGTATGACAATATCTTGGATAAGTTAGCGATTCAGCACTCTATTGCCAAGGTTAAGGTCACAGTGGCTCTTTTTAGAAAAACTTTGTCCTCAGTCTAGTGCCTTCATTAATAGACCAATTTCGATTTAACTTTGCACAAATGTTTAGTATGACAATATCTTGGACAAATTTACATTTCAGCATTATAGAGCCAAGGTCTAGGTCACAGTGGCCCTTTTAAGAAAAAAATGTCAATACTCCAACACCTTTATTTATGGACCAATTTTGATTTAACGTCGTACAAATGGTTAGTTTGTTAATATCTTGGATAAGTTTGCATTTCAGCAGTCAAGGGCCATGGTCGAGGTCACAGTCGCTAAGAAAAACTTTCTAAAAAATCTTTTTTGTCATTGCTCTGGCCCCCTCATCTGCAGATGAATTTTAAAATAAGTTCATACAAATGTTAAGTATGAAAATATCTTGGACAAGTTCAGGTTTTAGTGGTCTTCGGTGAAGGTCATGTTCACAGTTGCTAATTTTTACATGTTAAATTGGACAGTACAGTGGACATATACATTAGCAAATGAGTATCCATCAAGTGATGAAATAAGTATGATAAATTGTTCAGTGTGAGGGGATTGTATCACTTACGATTCCTTGTTGATATAT
Source organism: Ctena decussata (assembly GCA_963989385.1). Taxonomy (NCBI): domain Eukaryota; kingdom Metazoa; phylum Mollusca; class Bivalvia; order Lucinida; family Lucinidae; genus Ctena; species Ctena decussata. The sequence continues at coordinate 13,472,219 of OZ022512.1, forward strand.
TGTTTGGGATGTTAAGGCTAGCCCAATGACCAGCTACATGGGAAACGGAAGTTCACATGGCTGCCCCTAATGATGTCTTTGGTGGTGACTTATTTCCTGTTGTCTTTTTCCCACATGGTGTCTTGAGTGGGACCTGGGATTGAATTTTGTTACTTCTTGAGAGTTTTTCTATTCTGTTAAGTGCAGAGGGCTTCAGTGTACAGTCTGCGCCCTTTGATTTTCACAAGAAGCCAGAAGAGCAATCAGTATATTTTTTGATCACACTTCTTCCAAATAGGAACAGTCTGATCAGCCTGGTCACTGATTGCCATCCAGTGACATCCTGATCAGACTGCTGCTGATATATACTGTTTGCTCAGGCCTGTCCGTCATGATATAAAGCAGTATTGCACTATTTTGTTTTGTGTATTTTCAGGTAAAAGATGCCTAGAAAGAATGGTTGGAAAAAAGCTGAAGTGAAGAAGGGGAACAGATGTGCAGAGTTCCAAGTGGAAGGTAAGTATGACAACGGACGTGACAAGACTGAGGAGCAGGCCTCATTAAAAACTGAAAACCAGGACTTATGGCAAGTTCATCTTGCTGCCAAAAATTCTGCTAATAAGTTGCCAAGTAATCTGCCAAATAATCTGCCCAATTCTTGCTCAGAAACTGCGTGTGAAGAATATTCTGACATTGATGCCTCCAGATTGTCTGAAATTGTTCCTGAAACAGTAATTATTAATGCAAGAGCTGAAGGTTGTTTTACTGAATTTGTTGAAGAAGTGTCTCTAGATGCTTTCAGTATAGCTAAAAGTCATTATAGTTCAGTCTCAGAGACACTTCCAAATGAGACTACTGGGATTAGCAGATCTGCATCTCAGTCTTGGAATTCATGTCAAATGGTATTTGGTACTTTCCACCAAAATGATGAAAGGTTTTCGGCTGAATCTAGAGGATTTCAATGTACAGCTAATGCACTAAGTATGTTGGCACAGACAGTCGTCACTGAAACCTACTGTAGCTCTTTATTAGATAAAATCCTTAGTGATGGTGATAACCTATATTGTTCAATTATAAATAACTTGAAGTCTCAAGGAAAATTTGTGCAGCCTTTGTTGAGCTTGGAAGAAATACCGGACACCTTCGAAATTGCAGATAGTCATTTTATTGTTAAAAAACAGCCTATAATAAGTGGTATTCTTGTTGAAGCTGGAATGGATACTGGCCTATCGACACTTCATTCTGTTTTGGCGTTCGCTTTCATTAAGAGTTCAGCTGGCCTTTTGACTACTGGTGCTATTTGTTCAGCATTATTCAAAAAAGGTGAAGTGTTCTTTTTCTTTGACTCACATTCACATGGAAGAAATGGACTATCTTCTTGTGATGGAACATCAGTTGTAATATCTTTCACATCCTTGGAAGATGTTGTAGCCTATTTGTATGCTTTTTATGATAGCCTGTCAATAGATTTTCATATGCAGTTTGACTTTTTACCTGTTACAGTAAAGTCTTATGATAAGGCACATATCTCTGGAGATCTTTCCGAAAACCTTCTTGCAGCTTATTTTAAAGATCAGAATATAAGACAGCAGGCATGCCAAGGAAAACTACCAAAGAACGGTAGTGAAACAGATGCTTCTAAAAAGCCTAGTAAGAAGAAAAGCCGCAAATCATACCAGAAAATGTACAAGAGAGAACAGAGGAAATCATTTGCTTTAAGAAAAAAGGAATCGGCTCAGAAACAGGAGTACAGAAAGAAACAAGGTGTTTTAGCAAAGGAATGTGCTCATAAACAAGAGTATAGACAAAAACAAGGTGTTTTAGCAAAGGAATATGCCAGAAAAAAGGAGTATAGAAAGAAACCAGGTGTTTTAGCAAATGAATGTGCTCAGAAACAGGAGTCCAGAAAGAAACCAGGTGTTTTAGCAAAGGAATGTGCTCATAAACTGGATTATAGACAAAAAACAGGTGTTTTAGCAAAGGAATATGCCGGGAAAAAAGAGTATAGAAAGAAACCAGGTGTTTTAGCAAAGGAATGTGCTCAGAAAAAGGAGTGTAGAAAGAAACCAGGTGTTTTAGCAAAGGAATGTGCTCAAAAACAGGAGTTCAGACAGAAACCAGGTGTTCTAGCCAGGGAATGTGCTCATAAACAGGAGTATAGACAAAAAACAGGTGTTTTAGCAAAGGAATATGCAAAAAAAAAGGAGTATAGAAAGAAACCAGGTGTTTTAGCAAAGGAATGTGCCCAGAAACAGGAGTCCAGACAGAAACCAGGTGTTTTAGCCAGGGAATGTGCTCATAAGCAGAAGTATAGACAAAATCCAGGCGTTTTAGTAAAGGAATATGCTGAAAAAAAGGAGTATAGAAAGAAACCAGGTGTTTTAGCAAAAGAATGTGCTCAGAAAAAGGAGTGTAGAAAGAAACCAGGTGTTTTAGCAAAGGAATGTGCTCAGAAACAGGAGTTTAGACAGAAACCAGGTGTTTTAGCAAGGGAATATGCCAATAAAAAGGAGTATAGAAAGAAACCAGGTGTTTTAGCAAGGGAATGTGCTCAGAAACAGGAGTCTAGACGGAAACCTGGTGTTTTGGCAAAAGAATGTGCAAATAAACAGGAGTCTAGAAGAAATCCATTCTTTAAAGAATGTGAAAGGATAAAAAAACAGCAGTCAAGGCAGGAAAAAAGAAAATTGCACGAAGATGAAAGTGATAAGTCAGTCAAAAGATGCAAAATTCTGGAAGAAAATCCGCAAAGAATGAATATATATGCGTTACCGGAAGGGAAAAAGTATGACAGTATAGATGAATGCATTAATCAGTTTCATAGAAATATTGCTGCAGGGCCCATATTTGTGTGTACTTGTTGCCATCAAACTTGGTTTCGGAAAAGTGTTTCAGTAGTAGAGAAAACATATTTATCGCCTACAAGCATAAAGAATTACTGCACTAAACTGATGTCAGTCAGTAACGCAGAATGGATTTGTCATACATGCTTATCAGCATTAAAGGATGGTAAAGTTCCGAAACTTTCTGTTGCAAATGGCATGAAATGGCCGGACAAACCACCGGAATTAGATTTGCATCAGCTCGAAGAAAGGTTGATAGCACTACGCATTCCTTTTATGCAGATAAGAGAACTTCCACGAGGTGGTCAGTATTCGATTAAAGGAAATGTTATCAATGTGCCAGTTGATATTCAGCCAACTGTAAACTCACTTCCAAGGCCTATGGATGACAATTTTACTATTGCTGTTCAGCTTAAGAAAAAAATATCATACAGAAAGATAGACTTCAAGGAAAATGTAAGACCACTACGAGTTTTAACAGGGTTACATTGGCTTGTGAATAAGAGTGAATTGTACAAAAAATCAGACATAGTTATTGATGACAATTGGTTCCAAGAAGTTACTGATAGTGCAGAGGATACTGTTAGAGAGTTTTTACAAGATTGTAATGGACCTACAAAGGATAATGAAAGAAACAATGTTTCTGTGCTGGAACAAGATCATATTTCTTCATTCAGTTCAGAAAGGCATGTTGAAGGATATGAATCTGACGGTTTCAGTGAGATAGACAGTGGTGAAAATGTTGGGAATGTAGATACCTTGGTTGATGATGCTAATGTTGAAAGCAAATATGACCGTGTCTTTACATTTGCACCAGGAGAAGGACAGCACCCACTTAGCTTGTATCAGGATAAAGATGCAGAATATTTATGCTTTCCAACAATTTTCTGTGGTCAAAGACGACTTGATAATGATGAAAGACAAACACCAGTTCATTACAGTGATATTGTCAAATGGGAGCTACGAAGTGTTGATAGAAGAGCAGCACAGTCAGTCCCAAACATCTTCTTTAAACACAAGAAAGTACAAATGAAACAAATAAGTGATAAAGTCAATTTAGCTCTCAGACGATGCAAAAACAAAGGGAAAAGAATCACTGTAGGTGAAGCTAGAGATCCAGCATACATGGATAAACTTGTGAAGCTAGATGAAGGTTATTACATATTTCGTCAGCTCAGAAATTCTCCAGCCTATTTAGAAGCTAGGAAGAAAGATATTTTTGCAATGATTAGACAGCTTTCCTTACCCACATGGTTCATATCATTATCAGCTGCTGACACAAGGTGGAATGATCTCTTGAAGATGTTAGCGAAACTGAATGATGCTGTTAATTATTCTGATGAGGACATTGAGGCTCTTACATGGCAAGAGAAAACAAAACTTGTTCAGAAAGACCCAGTTACATGTTCTAGGTATTTTGACCACAGGGTACAGGAATTTCTAAATACAGTGCTGAAAAGTGAATGTCAACCAATTGGAAAAATTTCTGATTTCTTCTATAGAGTAGAATTCCAACAGCGAGGTTCTCCTCATATCCATATGCTTGTTTGGATTGAGAATTCTCCTAAATTTGAAAAAAACTCTGATGAGGAAATGATTGAGTTTGTAGATCAGTATCTGACTTGCAGCACTGAAGATGATGACATTTCTGATCTTGTAGATCTTCAAATGCATAAACATTCAAAGACTTGTAGAAAGAAAGGAAAGGCAATATGCAGATTCGGTTTTCCATTGCCTCCTCTTCCAAGAACAATGCTATTGCATCCTTTAGATGAAGAAGTAGATGAATACAAAAGGAAATACACAGAGCTTCAGAAAGCAATGAATGAGTATAAAGATAATTCTGAAATCACATTCAATGAGTTTTTACAGAAAGTTATCAAAATGGAATTTGAAGATTACATAAAATGTATCAGAAGTTCTTTAAATACTGCTAAAGTATTCCTGAAGCGAAAGCCAAATGAAATGAGAGTCAATTTGTATAACAAGCATGTACTACGTGGTTGGAAGGCAAATCTTGACATTCAGCTCATTCTTGAGCCTTACGGTTGTGCAACATATGTGGTTGGATATATTAGTAAATCACAGAGAGGTATGAGTGCACAGCTTGATGCAGCAGCAAAAGAAGCTCGAAAGGGTAATTCTGATTTGAAGAAACAGGTCAGACATATTGGAAATGTCTTTTCCAACTGTGTTGAAGTGAGTGCACAAGAAGCTGTATACCTTGTCTTGCAAATTCCTTTAACAAAAGCAACAAGGGATGTTGTTTTTATCAATACATCTACTCCAGATGAAAGAGTGTTTTTGCTTAAACCTAAATCTGTTTTAGATGAATTACCCCCAGAATCCACTGAGATAGAATCAGATAATATGATTCAGAGGTATTCCAAAAGACCTAGGCAACTTGAGCGTTTCTGTTTAGCTGATTATATTTCTAAAATTGATATTATATACTCTAAAGGAAAAATTTTGCCAGAAAAATTAAAGACAAAAATGAGGATGATTCTTCAGCAAGTGAGTCTAGTGATGACTGTAAAGATGGTGATGAGGTGGATGAATTTGAAACTTGTGCTTCAGACTTGTTATGTATGACGAAAAATGGTACCAGGTATAAGCTCAGAACAACACCCAAGATAATTCGCTATGTAAGATACAATAAACAGAAAGACCCAGAAAATTATTACAGAGAAAGACTTATGCTTTTTATGCCTTGGAGGAATGAAGCAAAAGATTTGATTGATTCTTTTGACACGTATGAAGTTCGTTACAAGTCATTAAAAACCATTATTGAACCTAAACAAAATGAGTATGAGCATCATGTAGAAGAGCTGGAGCTTGCAAGGCAGATGGCAGAAGCAGATGAAGAAGATGCTTATGATGAAATAGCCCCTAATGCAGAACAAGAAAATAGAGAAGCTGAACAAGAAGGTGACAAAGAAGCAGAAAACTTTATATACTTCAATCCAGACAGGATAGTAGAACATAGACAGTATATATTGGCATAGAGATACAGGCCACTTGTTCAGTACCATCTGTTGAAACAAACAGTGTTGTATTGCCAGAAGAACAATATTTACGTTTGCTCAGAAGTTTAAATTTGAGGCAACGAGAATTTTTCAATCATGTGATCTTTTGGCTGAAGTTCAAAGAAGAACCACTGTATGCTTTTTTGTCTGGTGGAGCAGGTGTTGGCAAGTCAGTTCTAATTAAAGCTCTTTATCAAAGTTTGTACAGATGTATGAATCTTAGAGAGGGTGAGAATCCTGATGATATCAGAATTCTTCTTTGTGCTTATACAGGGAAAGCAGCTTATAATATCAATGGTGTGACAATTGCTTCAGCTTTCTTAAAAAAGTTTAAACAAGCCAATGAGCTTTTGTCAGCTGATGAACTAAACACATTCAGAGTAAAATACAGACATTTGAAATTGATCATTATAGATGAAATATCTATGGTAGGAACAAGCACACTAAGCTTCTTAGATACACGTTTGCAGCAGTTGACAGGAACAAAGGCAAGTTTTGGTGGTATAAGCATCATTGCTGTTGGTGATTTGTATCAGCTGATGCCTGTTTGTGACAAATGGATATTCAGTGATCCATCAAAGGGTGCTTCAGCACTAGCTTCTAATTTGTGGAAGGATTTTTTCAGATTATATGAACTTGTTGAAATAATGAGGCAGAAAGATGATATTCACTTTGCACAGTTGCTCAATCGTCTGAGACAAGATGAGTTGACAGATGATGACAGAAGTGAGCTAAAAAAGCATACTGTTGATCCTAAAGTAGATACCTATCCAAACCAGGCTCCTCATTTATTTACAGAAAATAAGTTTGTGGCCAAACACAATGAAAGCGTTTTGAACAGATTATCAGGAGAAAAGGTCATAATTCCTTGCCATGACACAGTTGTTGTTGCTAACATCTCAACACAAAAAAGCAAAAAACTGATTGAGTCACTTCCAGAAGATTCTAACAAAACCGCAAATTTAGAGAAACATTTGACAGTAGCAGTTGGAATGGTTTATGATATTACAGTAAATATCAGTGTAGATGATGGTTTGACCAATGGATCCACATGTGTTGTAAAATGCATTGAACATAAAATGCAAGGAACTAAACGCCCGAGTATAATTTGGGTTATGTTTGATGATCCTAAGATTGGCATCTGTACACGTGAAAAATCATTAAACAGGGGTTTGTACAGTTCTAACATTGATCAGGCCTGGACACCAATATTTGACATAGAACGATCATTCATATACAATTTCAAAACTTATCAGAGAATTCAGTTTCCTTTGAAACCATCAGCAGGAAAAACAGTCCATAAAGCTCAAGGGTCTACAGTTGATGAAATTGTTGTTGACTTGTCTTAGTCAAGAGTTAGAAAACAACCACATATTCACTATGTTGCTCTAAGCAGAGTAAGAAAACTGGAAAATTTGTTCATTTTGAATCTGAATGAAGAAGCTTTGGCTGTTGACGAAAAGGTGAAAGTAGAGATGCAGAGGCTACAAACAGAAGGTCTGCTTGAACTCTGTTATACGCCTCTCTATAAAGTTGATCCTTGTAAAATAAAGATTGTGTTTAACAATACAAGGTCCTTGCACAAGCATTTTCAGGAAATTGAATATGAGCCAAATGTGTTATCAGCTGATGTTATTGGCTTTGCAGAAACTAGGCTATGCTCAAGAGACAAGAATATTCAGTTTACTCTCAATAATTTCAGGTTGTTGAGGCTAGATGAAACACAGCATAATACTATCAACAGACCTTATCATGGACTTGCTTTGTATGTAAGAGAATGTCTAGAAATTCAGAAGATAGAAAAATTCCGTTCTAGTGCATGTGAATTCATGTTGGCTACATTAAAGAGTGACTGCAAGTGTTGTTTTCAAGTAGTGATTTTCTACAAGTATCCCAAAAGCTCACAGACAGATCTGAAAAAAGACATTTTATGCCAGTTGATGCCATTGATAGATTTGAATATCAAATTGGTTATTCTTGGAGATTTCAATATAGATACACATGAGACCACTTCCCCTTTTATAGATTTTATGAAAGCACAATTTAGATGTCAACAGCATATCTGCAAACCTACTACTGATTCTGGGTCATTGTTAGATCTAGTGTTTGCAAACTGTCCATGTTCAAGTGATGTTATTGAAGCTTACTGGACTGATCACAAGCTGGTGTATTGTGCTCTGGATTTGTAGATTTGAAGTAAACAAATGCGCTCAGAGAGAGTCTCTTAAAAATATGCTTTGAGTTTTGCTGGAAAATCCCAGGAATTTTTCTAGAAATGTATATGGACTTTTGCTAGAAATGTGTCAGGAGTTTTATCCAAAACAACAGGAAGTGTGTGGACCTATCCACCAAAGAGCAAGAGAGAAATGCTCAGGACAGGCACAGAAGTTAATGGATGTAACCAAGCAAATACAACAGAAATGCAGACTGACCTGGGAAAAACAAGCAACATTACATGGTAAATTCATACAACATGACATGGAATAGAAAGCAGAAAATATATGGCAACAAAATATACATCACATGGTATGGAACATTGAACATGATATTGTAGAATAAAGGGACTCTGTTGTAAAGAACCCAATTTTTTATTAAAAGAACATTCTGTATAAAGGAATGACATGTTTCTGCTGCACGGCATCTATTTATAGGAACTGGTTGACAAAAAAGTTCAATTCATAAAACTGTGTCAGCAATGCAAAGTACTAAACTGTGTCAAGCAAAACTTTGAAGAAAACAAACAAGCTCAATGAGGTTCTTCTAAAATTGTGCCAGGAGTTTTGCTAGAAATGTACCAGGAGTTTTATTTAAAAAAAAAAGCAAGTGCGAGGACTTATCCACCAAAGAGCATGAGAGAAACACTCAAGACTGGAAGATAAGTTAGTGAATGTAACCATGCAAATACAACAGAGATTGACACTGATCTGGAAAAAGACAAGCAACATTACATGGTAAAACATGACATTGAATAGAGTGCAGAATATACAGCAACAAAATCTATAACATCACATGGTATGGAACATGACAATGTAAAATAGGGGGACCCTGTTGTTCAGAAGGCAAGTGTTTACTAAAAGAGCATGCAATATAAAGAAGCCATTTGTTTCAGTTGTAGGGCATCTATTTGTAGGTACTTGTTGACAACAAGGTTCAATTCATAAAACTGTGTCAGCAATGCAAAATACTTAATTGTGCCAAGCAAAAAGATTTGAAGAAAACATACAAGCTCAGAGAGAGTCTGCTAAAATTGTGCCAGGAGTTTTGCTTGAAATTTGCTAGGAATTTTGCTAGAAATGTGTCTAGATTTTTGTTCGAAATGTGCCGGGAGTTTTATTAAAAAAATATACAGATAAAAAGCAAGTGCCAGGACCAATCCACCAATGAACAAGAGAGGAACACTTAAGTAAGACCAGGAAATATGTAAGTGGATGTAACCAAGCAAATAAAACAGAGATTGAGACTGGCCTGGAAAAAAAAAAAGACAAACAACATTACATGGTAAAACCATACATGACATGGTGGAATAGAATGCAGGATATATATGGTTACAAAATATACAATATTACATGTATGAACATGACAGTGTACAATGGAGGGGCCCCATTGCTAAGAAGCCAATTGTTTACATAAATAACATGGTATAGAAAGAAACCATGTGTTTTAGATACAGGCCATCTATTTGTATGAACTTGTTGACAACAGTTTGTTCATAACAGTGTGTCAGCAATGCGAGATACTAAATTTTGCCAAGCAAAAGATAACACTCTATAACCTGTAGATTTATGTAGAAGGAATCAGTTGTCAGTGGGTCAACATGAAGTCTGAATTAATAGGTTCCATTGATGTTATTGATTTTTACTGCACTGATCAGAAATTGATATATTGATTTATTGTACCTGGATACATAGAGTTAAGCTACTGGTCAAGGATTCTAAATTTTATTGGGTCTTCATTTTCATTTAATGAAGTCCATATAATTTAATAAAGCTTTCATGTGTTCTAAAATGTGGGCACTTCAAACTACAGTGGTGTTAAAGGAATGTGTGGAGGCAATAATACTTGGCCCTGCTCTTTACTTTAATGTAGTTTATATTTTGTTGCCTTTGAGTTCAGAGCTTGTTCCAAAATGTAACTGTGTTCCATTGCCCTTGTATCAATCTGTTTAAGATTTATCTGACTTATTCAGTGTCCAATGTTATTAATTTTTAGACTTCTAGGAATTATTCATGTCATTCCCATGATTGCCCATTTTGAAGTTTACCAGTGAAATCACAGTTGTATTTTCTCTTTCTGTGCCACTGACATTCAACATCAGGTTTTCTTTTAGGGCCACTGATGAGGCTTTGATAGTCAAAACTTCCATATTTATAACAGTTTGGGGATCTGAAAATTAGCTAGTTTTTTGTTACCACCAGTGATCTTATTCTCCTTTTGGACAAAGCGTCACCAGGAGGCCCCTAGTAAAAAGGTCACTAGAAGGCCCCTAGTGACATTTTGCTAAGGGATGCACTTAAAAACTTTGATACGTTTTGCCACTTTTGCTGGGTTCATTTTTATACCCTCCGACATATGTCGCGGCGTATAATAAAGTTTCTGCCTTTCCTTTTGTTCTTCCAGCTGTCCATTAGTCTGACCGTCCCATTAAGCTTTGCATTAAGTATTCTTTGCTTATAATTCCAATATCCTTTGGAACCTTTTTTGATATGTGACAAGGTTTACTTATAGATTTATGCAGATTATTTGAGGTCATCTTGATGCTGCTGTGGATCTAAGGTCAAAGTTACCATCTTTAACATTTGCGTTAAAGTTTTGTGTTAAGATTATATTTTGTTTATATTTCCAGTATCCTTTGCTGGAACCTTTTGATATATAACTCGGTTTACTTTTAAGTTCATACAGAGTAGCTGACATTAGAGTAGCTGACATCATCTGGATGCTGCTGCTTAGCTAAGGTCATGGTCACAGACATCTATATATGCATTAAAGTTTTGCATTAAGTTTATATTCTTTACTTTCATTTACAATATTCTTTGATGGAATTTCTTGATTTGTAACTAGCTTTAGTTCTAGGTTGAAGCAGATTAGAGGACATCATCTAGATGTTGCTGTTGACCTAATGTCAAGGTCACACATTCAAACATTTACATTAAAGTTTTGTGTTAAGTTTATTCTATAAGCCTACATTTCCCAATCTTCTTTGAATGATCCTTTTTATATGTAATTAGGTTTACTTCTAAGTTTATGCAGATTATTTAACATTTTCTGGATGCTGCTGCTAACCAAGGTCAAGGTAAAAAAGTTATAAATTAGCATTTGGTTTTGTGTTAAGTTTGTATTTTCTGATATTTATAATATACTTTGATGGAAACTTTTAACTTTGATGATCCATACCAGGTATAGAGATTGGTTACATTAGGTGGTGGTTTGGTTAGGTGACTGCACCGGTTGGGGGTATATGTGAGCCCCTGCTAACTTAACATTAACTTTGCTAATGCTGTAGTTTGTTGTCACATTGCGATAATCTCTGTTTGGTGATGAGGAAGCAGGCCATTTTGCACATAGTCAAGTGTTGTTTCTTGAGTTTGTATGTTATGTAATCTGCTGTTTCTCATTAAATAAGCAATTAAAGATGATTGTGGCTGTTCCTGGGTCTTTCATTTGTATTTCATTGTAAATCCTTTTGACGGCCGGAGGTTTCAAGAAAATTGCTTGAAAACGGGGTGGGGTTGTATATCTGAACCTAAATGTTTACTTACCTTCTTGATGAGTGAAAATGAAAGTTTGATTGATAGGAGATGTAATTAGCTACAATTTGACTATTTTCTCATCACGTCAGAGGTCACGGAACAGGGGTCATGCTACCAAGAACTGCACATTGACTTGTTTTTTTTTCTTTGATTTTCCTAAAGAGTTTCCTCTCTTTGTCTGTCTCCCTTATTATTCCCTTTTTCAGTGTGCATTTATCTCATATTTTTGTTTTGGGCCAGCTTGTTTACTGGTACTTAGATTAGAGGGCATTTGGTAAAATACAGGTCGAAGTTGATTTGATTTTCAGAAGTGAATTTTGCTGTTGTGTTTTTAATTTATTTAGGGCATTTGAAAGCTTTTAGTGTTTTCCCAGTATGTGTTTTAGAACTGATTCTCAGAGCATGCAAGGACATGGTACTGGTATATACAGAGAAATCAACATTAATAGAATATTTGATTTTAATAGAATACTTGATGTATGATGTTATGAGGGTTGTTCAAAAAGCCATTGCCAGCTATAATTACGTAAAAATACGCTAAGGCTGTTAAAAGGATATGCATATGAGCAATATAGTATCTTGAATGTTGTTTTTTGGAGACCAGTCGCATTTTCTAGTTGTCTCTTATAATATAATAATAATAAAAGCATAATGTGATTATGAACAACTTGAACTATAATCACAGAATGTAGATGTTATGGTTACTTTGTCAAGTTTTTGTTTCGCAGAGGCGAGACATATGTATTGCTTTTCCGGTGTCGGCGGCGGCGGCGTAAACTTTTGTCGAGTTTTTGCGTTTAGGTCATTTTCTCAGAAACTATAAGGGCTAGAGCCATGAAACTTAGTACATGCATACATCTGGAAGAGTAGATCTCAAAGCTATCATCAATATTGAGTCTTGACCTATATTTTACGGTTGACTGACTTTGCAATTTTTGTCAAGTTTTTGCGTTTAGGTCATTTTCTCAGAAACTATCAGGGCTAGAGCCAGGAAACTTGGTACATGCATACATCTGGATGAGGAGATCTCCAAGCTATCATCAATACTGAGTCTTGACCTATATTTTACGGTTGACTGACTTCGTAATTTTTTGTCAGGTTTTTGCGTTTAGGTCATTTTCATAAGAACTATAAGGGCTAGAGCCATGAAACTTGGTACATGCATACATCTGGAAGAATAGGTCTGAAAGCCATCATCAATTCTGAGTCTTGACCTACATTTTACGGTTGACTGACTTTGCAATTTTTTGTCGAGTTTTTGCGTTTAGGTCATTTTCTCAGAAACTATAAGGGCTAGAGCCAAGAAACTTGGGTCATACATTCATCTGAAAGAGAAAAGCTCAAAGTCATCATCATTATTGAGTCTTTACCAACAGTTTACGGTTGACTGACTTTGCATTTTTTTTCAAGTTTTCGTGTTTAGGTCATTTTCTCAGAAACTGTAAGGGTTAGAGCCAAGAAACTTCGTTCATGCATACATCTTTGCTGATTTACCTTTGTTTTGTGACAAAGCGCCAGCAGGCGAGACACCGCATTCCGAGGAATTCTTGTATATACTACAATATTGTATATCCTAGGATCATGATATTTGACGTTTTACGTGGGTCTATCAGAAGATGCTGGCTATAAATAGAGGTGTCTAACTAGTAATATATTATAAATATAAAATGAATTGTTACTTTGGTTCTAGATGCATTTATACCCATTTTATTGGCATTGTATCAATTGGTGACAATCAAGCAATTTAGACTTTTACAATTTGCAATAATACCGCATGTAGTTGTATGTATGTTTAGCTCGCCTGAACAAAGTTCAGGAAGAGCTATTGTACTACCCCCAACGTCGGCGTTAGCTGCGGCGTCGGCATTAGCAAAATGTTAAAGTTTTACGTTAAAGATTTTAGGTGATGGGCAAGGCGCTGTCAGGCGAGCTATCCTGTCCCTGTGACAGGTCTTATTTATTGTACTAAATGAGATGGCTGATGTCCTTGATTGTAGTTTTCTGAGTGACATTCTCTTACTAGTTTGTTTGTTTGTAAAATGTAAAATTGAAAAACTTTCATGAATACAGTTTTTTTTTCATGAAAAAAAGGATAATTGTTTACTTAATATGATATTGTAATAAGATAACATATTCCTGTTGAATGTTCAGCAAAAAGCTGTTAATTTACTGTCAATCAAAATTAGTTTAATCACGTGAGTTGATGCATAAAGGGGTTAATCCCTTATTCCTTTACATATTAACTAATATTTTGTAGTATCTATATTTTTCTTTGTGTTGTCATGCTGACTGATGTTGTTGTTTTTTTATTTATGTGCAAGTTACTGTTTAGCCACTTGATGCAGCTCTTCATCAACAGCCAATAAAGTTTAGTATGTAGTACGTTAATCATAAAGAAGCAGTATTTGAAGGGCTTGATACACAGACAGCTAGCTTACTCATTTGAGAATTACAACAGTTTCTTCAATAACAGAGAGAAAGTCCTCCAGCTTTGTGAGCTTCCGTCTGTAAGCCTATTTCATAACAACTCTGTAAACTCCTATGTGAAAGTGATCAGTCAGCATTGGACTAAATTTTTTAATGATTAAACCTAAAATATAAAGACTATTAAGATATTTGCTGTTCAAAAGCTATGCATTGAACTGCACATCCAGTATTGAGAGATATAGCCACTTCACTTGCTGAGGTGAAAAAAGGAATAATTGAGGCCAGAATATTTATTGGAACATACATACTACAGAAAAATGGATTTGTTTTATGGTGGATTAATGAGAGCTGTATGTCCTTAATGTTATCTTGAAGACAAAGAAAGACACTGTGTTACTATCTATTCTGGTTGTCCAGCCTTCATCAACATCACAGCTTCAATTTTACTGTTCTTCAAGAGACTCTAAATAAAATATATGAAGAAGACTGTTGAATAATAGACTGGACTTATATCCTGTAGATCCTTGTATGTGTTTAAATTGTTTCAAAACCTGACCTGAGCAGACATATTAAAGACAAAATTGGGAGAATCTTTAGGAATTGTTTTCACAATATCCACACATGAAACTGAGATTCAAGAGTACTCAGGAATAATAGCTGCCTGTATCACCATGTGTATTATAGACTTTTATTGGATTTCAACAGGAATAAGCATACTACAGAAAAATAAAGAAGCAGAGTACCACAACTGAATTTTGAAAAATGCTTCATGTCGTCAATGCTGCAAAAGTTGATCCTGATATGAATTCGTTTGAACTGGTTGCATTTTCCTCTCAGGCTCTCAGCTTAGAAAATGAACTCATAATGAAGACAGATACTCGTATGCATTTTCTAGAACAGTGTATTCTCTATTTGGATCTGTTATAGTCAGTTGGAGTAGCTTTAGAGATTTTTAATCATAAAATGAAGTTTCAGCATTGTGACATTTTAAAAAGACTTTTGACACTAACTGTAGTGCTCTAGGAATAAATCGAAGGAGTATGCTGTTGAGGAAAAAACTAGATCACTAAGGCCAATATTTCTCAAACATTTTACTTCAGCTTCTGAATACTAGATGTATAGTTCAATACATAGCTTTTAAAAATCAAAAGAAATAATTTTTGAAAATGTGATTATTGAATTGAAGTGGAAATCAGGGTAGACACAGATGCCCAATCACACTATAAAAATCCTCAGTATAGTTCCATAGACATACACTTATCACAGAGATGGATATTTTTACCTGACAGTTAAAATTGTTGAAACATCACTCTGTTGATATTAAAGTGTAATGAAAAAGTTCCTCTCCTGTATGCACTACTGAGCAGAAAGGCAAAAAAATTGTTCACACATCAAAGTCTAACCCTATGTTTGTATGCTCACACACCAAATATTTCCTCTGCATTATCAGTAAGCAGAGGCAATGATTTTTGGTGCGTATAAATGCATTTACTTTCACTCTTGTCACAAAATATAGTCACATTACCACCTGTAAGTTTCACACTAATGTAAAATTTACAGTTACATAATCTGAAACTTACAGGTGGTAATGTGACTCTTGTTTTTTGTTTTTTTTTGTTGTTGTTGTGTTTTGTTTTTGTTTTTTTGACAAGGGTGAGAATTTCCATACTACATAAATTTGTTTGATTTTTATGCTCCTACCATCAGCATTAAGCTGGGGGCATGTAGTGTTCAGGTCGTGCATACATTCAAACATCTGTCTGTTAGTCGATCTGTACGTGATTCTGTTAGACTCAAGTTAACATTTTTATAACAGGTAGTGAGTAATATGAGTTCCCATTATTGTAGCAACTCGAAATTTTGTATGAGGACATGTCCATAACTACAATAATAATATACAAGAATTAGGTCATGATGATCCATATGTCACAGATCACTGACTTCCAACTTAAGCTAATTTTGCAAGGTAAAGATTTGGATAAGGGGTAGATTTCAGGGTTCCTATTATTGTAGCAAGTTGAAATTTTCTATGAAGATTTGTGTCTATGAGTACAACATGGACCATTTCATTGTGACTGATATATCACAGTCCACTAACTTTGGACTTATGCTAATTTTGCAAGGTCCAGATTTTTGTCAGAAGTGGATTTCAAGGTATCTATTTAAATTATAGCAACTTGGTGTTTTTTCATGAGGATTAAATGCATAATAAGGAAAATTCTGTAAGTCATCCCTCACAAGAAGTCAACAACACTCATCATACTGTCAAAGGATAGTAGTAATACCTACCGTAATTTTCTTCCTGAGAAAAGCAAATGTTTTATATGAAAGTTATAAGTGTTCCACAGATCTATCTGTATCTTAATGTACCTTTAAATAGAGCTGTTAAACTTTATCTCTGGTATTTTGAATAGGGTTGGGCCAAGAACTTTTTAAGTGCTCCTTGAATCATTATGAATTATATGTTTGTTCACATATATAGGGCATTTTGTTATCTTTAATAATTGAAAGAAAATATCAGTATAGCTTGTACATTTATTGACCTGTTCTTCTGATAAATAAAATTAAAACTGTAACTGATTTAGTTGTTACTTTTAACCATTGTTTTGTTAAGCTGCTCAAACAAGTCTTTTACCTCATTTGTTCATGCATTCAACTAAATAGCACCATTTACTACTAAAAAAATTTCTGAAGTGTTCCTTGAGTGGTCATCGATCACCCATATGAACTTCCTGCCCATTGCTTGTTAGCTCGCCTGTACAGTTTGGCTTGAGTCAGGGAAGTGTCTGGCTTTGTTCCTGTAACCTCTGGGTTCCCCCCAAGATTTGGTTCTTGGACCTATTGTAGTTCTCATCTATATCAATGACCTACCAGACCAGATAACATATTTGCTGATTACACAGCCGCAAACTTAACAAATAGAAGCTTGTACAATGGAAAAGTGCTACAAACTTGGACAAACTATCTTCATTGGATTTCAGCTGGAACATAGAGTTCAACCCCTCTAAGTGCCAAGTGCTACCAATGACAACATCCAGGAGGACAATAAATACAGTATACAGATAACATGCTCAAGTCCTGGAGGTTGTCACAAGTGTAAAGTATTTGGGGGCTTGATATATCTAGTGACCTGTCCTGGAACTCCCAAATAGACTATATCTCTGATTCTGCAAACTGAACTCTAGGTTTCATTAAAACAAACATAAAGACCATTATAGTTATATATTTTGTATTAGCCTGTACAAATGTGACAGCAACTTTGATCTGGTACAAATGTGATAGCAATTTTGAGCTAGAGATCTGGTGAGCTTTGTGGCCCGTGGGCCTCTTGTTTTTTTTATAAAATCGGCTCTTTAGTGTGGTTGCTATGGCAACTTAAGAGTTGCATCGACTTGTAATGGGGAAACTTAAAAAATGGCATTTACTGCAATCAATATATGGAAAATAGTTATATATTTTGTTATCAACTCAACAGAATGTCAGACTGAGACTTTGTAGTTGTATACTTTGTATTAGCCCGTACAAATGTGACAGCAATTTTGAGCCTATACAAATTTTATAGCAATTTTGAGCTAGAGATCTGGTGAGCTATGTGGCCCGTGGGCCTCTTGTTCATTGTACAGGGTAATAAAGTAAAAGACCGAAGTGCAAATTATATCAAACTTACCTCTTTAAATTTTCAAAGCTGAATAACTATAAATGACGCAGCAGATTCCGGATAAAATCCCAAAACATAATGATTTCCGACTACTGATTATAAGCGAATTTTGTACTCTCGATTCAACGCTATGAAAACCGGAAGAAATGGTACAATGAGTTTGGATACTGTGAGTGTCTGTGTCATTATCAGTATTTTGGACATGTTTGATTGTTGTTCCACCTGCGACTAGCAGGAATGAGACTCAGGTATTGCTTTTCTGGCAGTGGCCTCGTTGGCAGTGATGTTAACTTCTGTCAAGTTTTCCTTAGTTGTATATATTTAAAGCACCTGATTGTGACAACCCACCAAAGGCGAGACACAGTGTCCTGTCGAACTCTTGGGAAGATATCTGATTCCATTACCAAAATTATGGCAAATAGGATAAATTGGTTTGAATTTGGGTTAATGCAGTTGCCCAGCATATAAAAAAGTTTGATACTAAAAGCTCAGTTTAAATACATTTGTATGTAGATCCTTTTAAGTGGGGTACATGTTACCATAGTCAACATGATTATTAGGATATGTCAGTCAGTCACTGTAGTTATCCTAAAATTTGATGAAATTGGCTTTACTACTTGGGGATTTTGTCAGAATAGTGTTATAGTCCTGGTAGCTCAGTGGGTTAAGCCCCAGCCTGCTGATTTAGCTTAGCAGTTCCGGGTTTGATTCCTACTGGAGGTAGAAACCCTTTCAATTGTAAACAAAGTTCCACCATTACCACCCTCCCATCATCCTGATATGACTGAATTGAACCCTGGACTGCTAGATTAGCAAGCCTCATGGTGCTGAACAGTTACCCTTGGTGTTGAGTATTCTATGAACACCTCACACCCATAAAAGATATGCAAGCTGTATTAGGTATATGAGCCACGACATGACAAAACCAACAAAGTGGCATGTGCGCCAATCAAAGACTCAGATCAGCCTGGGCAGATGCCACAGCTCATATTGAGATCAAAGAACAAAGGACATTATTCCTAAAGTCAGTGCTATGTTGATGAGGTCTTTCCCAGTTTATACATGGAATTAGACATTCCATGGCTGAAATATTGTTGTTTTTGTTTTCAGCTGCCTGTGGCGGTGTATAACATCAGTTCGAAACTTCATCCTGTGAAAATAGGTCTCTCAGACGCTTTCTATTTTGATACAGACTCATCAGGTAAGAACTTTGATGGAATGGAGGTCAGGTATTTTTATCATCAAGTGACATGTCACTTGACGAAGTAATTTCTTGACATCTTGTATGACCAGTATAGACAGACAGACAAGACAGCCTGTATTTTTGTACATATTAAAAATAAAAGGCACAATTCGTAGATACTCAAATCTTTAGTACAAGATATATCCCAAAATGTGCAAGGCTTACACTGGGTATCATGCTATAAGTGAGAGCATGTCTCATCAGCCTGATGGTTGATAATCCATTCCCTAAAGTTTGTGGATTGTCTTGCAATACAGATGAATGTACCATGTTCTATCTATCACATAGCTGTCTTTATTTCTAGTCACTTAGGGGATAACTGTACTCAAAATTGTCATTTGGGGAGGTAAATCGTCGGTTTTATGGTTGGAAATTTCGTTTTACGGTGACGCGCTAGCGGAGCCGTAAAACGCAATTTGCAAACATAAAACCAACGATTTACCTCCCCAAATGACAATTTTTAATACAGTTATCCCCATTCTAATGCACTTTTAACATTTTCACCTTTAGAAGTATGCTAATTTGCACGCATAGCTAATGCATTCAGCGATGTAAAACATAATGTCTACCAATGAGAAGTGACGTTACGTAATGACGTTGGGTTTCCAACAGTATATCGCAGGATGTACTGTCCCAAATTTTTGAAGTTATCCTATCAAACATCGCGTTACAAATGTAAGTGCATTAGAATTCTTTTTATTTACATTTGAACATAAGCTCTGTTATATTGTGACTTTAATTTAAAAACTATTTGCATATATACAAGTCAGGGTATAGGACTTGCTCAGGGTCATGACTGAAGGGGTCTGGCAGGATTTGATCTCAGGACCCTTCAATCATGAGTCGGGGACACTACTGGCTAAACGACTGTGCCCTTCAAACTGTTTCACTGCGCTTTACAAATGCTCACTTGTCTGTCTGTTTGTATTTGTACAACTTTGTCTTCGCTACAAAAGGCATTTCACCGAGGTCTGGGCAAGAAGGAATTTGATGCCCATTTCTGAGATAGAAATCAGGGCTGCCACAGTCAGGGAAAACCATCTCGTGAAAATGATTTATTTCCAGGTCAGGGAAAAGTCAAGGAATTTTGTGGTTGGTAGGGAAATTGGGAAAGCACTTGAAAAGTCAGGGAAAAGTGAAGGGATTTGAAAATTAACGGCTATGACAGTCTTCAGAAATTCTTTATTCTGTTGAAGGGGAACAATTGTACTTTCTAGTGAGATAATACAGACACATCTTCCTTTTCATTGGGGGTTACTCTTAAAGGAAAGAATTTGCTCCCTTGGGGAGCAAATTCTTTTCTTTTAGAGTAACCACTGATTTCTAAGTAATACTTTTAGCATGAAGTGTAGAGTAAAATTGACTATTGGGTCAGATTCCAGAAAAAGGGTGGAAGGGTGTAAAATGTCTGGGAAAATCAGGGAAAAGTCAGGGAATTTTGACTTGGAGGATAAATGGCAACCTTGCTAATTATATATACATACACAACAAAGTTGTTCAGATGAGGAACTTAACATGTTTTCTTGCAAAAAAAAAAATAAAAAAAAAGAATAAAAAATAAATAAAAAAAATAATAGGGCTCTTGGCTTGCATTGTTTGCTCAGACATTTCTCTGGCAATATTTAGAGTTTTTACAATATTTACTTTTCAGGTGTTAAAAGAAGGACTATTTACGAATATCACAGAGTTAGTGTCAACCAAACCCAGATTGAGGAAGGCACTATAGTTGCTATGTTACCAAGATATAGTAAGTGGTTAAGTGGTGTGATTTTGATATTTTGAGAGCTTTAACATTGAGCAAAATAAAAGAATATGCTCGCTAAATCTCAGGTTAAAAGAAAGTATGGAAATCTGGGTTAAGATTTGTATCAGGCTTTCTGTGACATTTATTTGTTTCTGATTCATTGCCTTTCATCACTCAGGGTGGGGGATCAAGTGGTTTGTATCTCATCATTGCCTAGTGGAAGGGTGTCATAGGTACTCCTTTACTAGTGTTGTTGGCAGTGGCGGTATAGACTTGTTGAGTTTTTATGTGTAGCTCGGCTTTGTGACAATGCACAGACAGGTGAGACACTGCATTACACTGAACTTTTGTTTGTTTTGATATGCTGTACCCACAAAAATGACAAATTTTGTTTATGTTAAGGTTAAATTTCTCTTTGCCCTTGACCTAATTGTGAATCTTTGCGTTTCCATCTAAGTGCCTATAGGATTGGAAAGTTGAGGACTGGAAAGTGAGGTATAGGTCAATGAATGTAAAAAAATGAAAGAGAAATAATAAGCTTTTTACCTTGACACAAACAAAGATTCACATTTTTTTCTCCATTCAGCAAATAAAAACAAAAACCACAATTATCTCCCACCCAGATCTCTGTAGACAATCCGTTATAACTTTATAACATCAAATTTTTAAGTGCATTACTTTTAAATGTATTTTTGTCAAAGCTTCTAGTTTTATATTTAGTTTTTCTCCACAAAACTTTGAATTGAGATTATTATGCTTTGGTGGGTCATTGGTTATCGTCAAGTGCTCTGCAAACCTATTAGTAATCTACCCCTAATGTGCTTAAGTATTGGGATGCCTAAAATAATAAATCTTCCATTTGTCCCAAATGGAAAATAAATGATTTTTAGGTGTCCCAATATATTCACACATTACGATATATCACTCATCTAAGTCATGTTCTAAAGTGCACTTCCACCACCCTTCCCAAAACAGACACTCACACAGAAATGTGGAATTTTTAGCTGGCCTGAACGAAGTTCAGGAAGAGCTATTGCACTACCTGCGGCGTCGGCATCGGCGTTGGTGTTGGTGTTGGCCTTGGCGGCGGCAGCGGCGGCGTTAGCAAAATGTTAAAGTTTTACGTTAAAGTTTTTTATGTGATGTGCAAGGCGCTGTCAGGGGAGCCATCCTGTGCCTGTGACAGGTCTTGTTTCTGTTTTTCAGCATGTAACCGAGCAACAGATTGTGAGTCATGTATAGCAAACCAAACACCTTTTAAATGCAAATGGTGTGGAATTGCCCAGAGATGCTCAGATGGTGTGGATTGGCATAGACAAGACTGGCTGGATCAGAAATGTCTACAATATGTACGTAACTTTGTCATATAAAAAAAGGTGGTTGAAAATGCTCAACATTTTCTTTTGATGGGATAGTTTGAAACTGCTCAGTATTTTATTTTTATGGGAAAGAATGTTTGTTCAAATTAAAAAAAATTATACACACTGGTCTGGCATTCAACACAGGCAACGAAGGCAACGTACAATAAAACTTGATTGTTTTCGCATATCTCTTAGATTAATTTCAAACTATTGTTCTTACGGACCCGGCAGTTTGTTATACCTCTAAGTCAGACCAGATTTTTAAAAAATTCCGTCTAGTATAGATGTAGTGCTTGAATAAGTTTATTTACCGATTCGTTGCATAGACGTTGTAGTCCAAAAATGGTTTTCGAGCATTTCTTGAAAATGCATATGAATTCAGTAAAACTTTTGATTCCTATTTCAAGAGCCGGGGATCGGATGGTCCGTGAGACTATACTTCTGAAACAAACTTATCCTGATAAGCGGAACAAGCAAGATTCCTGTACGTTGTCTTCGTTGCCTGTGTTGAATGCCAGACCAGTGTGTTATAGTTTAAGAAAATATTTGATTGTCTCCCCTGTGACTATCAGAAGCAAGACATACCGTAATGTGCATATATATTTGGACACCTAAATATAATGAATTTTTCATTTGGGACAAATGGAAAATTAATTGTTTTAGGCGTGCCAATCCTTGAGCATATTAGGGTAATTACTTTTTCAGTGTCGTCGGTGGCTTTAACTTTGCATCCAGTTTTAGTTTAGCTCCGCTTTGTGACCATAGGCAGACAGGCAAGTCTCCATTCTGCAGCATTCTTGTTCAAATAAGTCAACATAAATCATACTAAGACAAAAAGAATGAGATTACCATATATACATGTATTGGGTTATAAGACTTAAAAAATATCCCAAATATGTAAATCAGTCTTGTATAATTCAGCTATAAAATGGGATTTTTCTTCCAAAATAAATACTCTTGAAAGTTCTAGATCTTTGAGAGTTTTGGAAGAGAAAAACCTTTTTTATAACGGAATGAATATGGTAGATATCAACCTTCACAGTTAATGGACATATTTCTGAAGGAAAATGTTGAGCTTACGCTTTCATTTGGTAATGAGAAGATGAAAGAAAAAATGAAAAGAATAGAGAATTTTTGCTTTTGTGGAGTTATGGTGTTTGTAAGTGTGCTTGAAACTTGTTGTAAATAGAAAATGTTGATATACCTTGTTTATTCAGCTGTATGATGGAGGCTCCCTTTCTCCAGAATGACCCCAAATATGTAAATCTGGGGCCGTATTCATAAAACGACTTAAGTGGTTGCTATGCTGTTGCTAAGGCTAAATTTCTTTGAAGGAGATTCCCTACAACTATGAAATTTGCTCTGGAGGAACAGTCTTACAAAGACTGTTCCTCCAGAGCAAATTTAATAGTTGTAGGGAATCTCCTTTATTGATATTTAGCCTTAGCAACCGCATAGCAACGACTTAAGTGGCTTTATGAATACGGCCCCAGGTGCCGTATTTATAACACAACTTAAGTGGTTGCTATGCTGTTGCTAAGGCTAAATTTCTTTGTAGGAGGTTCCCTACAACTATGAAATTTGCTCTAAAGAAACAGTCTGAAACAGACGTATTCTCCAGAGCAAATTTCATAGTTGTAAGGAATCTCCTTCATAGAAATTTAGCCTTAGCAACAGCATAGCAACCACTTAAGTGGTTTTATAAATACGACCCTAGTATTGTGTAATTGTGCTTTAAGATGAGTATTTTGCTTCCAAAACAGTTTCAAAAATCCAGATCTGCGTATTTTTTGGTTGTTTTGGAAGGGGAACAACCCCATCTTATAACTGAATAGATATGGTATATGGCCTGGCCCGGAGGTTATAAAACTTGAGTACATTTTCAAACTCAAAATAAAGCTTACTGATTGGCTGCTTCCGAGCACATGCTCGGAAGCAGCCAATCAGTGTGTTTTATTTTGATGCTCGGAAGCAGCCAATCAGTATGCTTTATTTTGAGTTTGAGATTATTCTCAAGTTTTATAACCTCCAACCCTGTTTGCATGATGTAGAGTAGTGAGGGAAAAAAACAAAAGTTTTGTTGCTTGATTTTTTAACACATTTATGTTTACAGTTGCACACCTTTTAATACTTGAAGTACCAAAAAGGCAGACAACAAAGTTTAAACTTTAAGTATGCAAAATTTCAAAAAGTGTTTCATCCAAGCTATACCATTTTGAATTTAAAGACTAGTGTTTGGTGCTTTAAGGGTTAAGATTTGACTCTGCCTGTTCAAAAATTGTCTTTGGTCACATACTTACACATCAGTAAAACCCTGTGTTTAGGCAGTTTAAGGTGAGTAGGTACGCTTTCATGGGACGTAACTCTGCCATTTTCTTTTGCCTCCCTTATCACTTTGGAAGGGTCATGTCATCCATGGAAATGCTTTAATGTTGCGTATGACTTTGTTAAGCAGTGGCACTTGCGGAGGGTGTACCTTCTCACTTTTCATTGCTTTTGATTCTCCATAGACACATACCTTGTGGTAGTTTTGATGACTATTCATAGCATAATATTATTATGTCTTTTTGGTCATGGAACAAAAAGATGTCAGCTTTTCCCAAACAGCCATCAAAATTTTATATCTAATATTATGAGGAAAACGATAGTCTAGTGGCATGTTTTTAATTGGACCACAATTTCTAACATTATGTTTACCCCATTGATACATTAATTTAGTTTTCACTTGCTTCTATGAGGTGTGCTGTTAGGAAATCTAAAATTTTAAGTAGAGCTCTGTATGAGAGGGGGTATCGATCTTAATAAGATGTGATTTTTGCCCTTCTTAAATGATCCAAAATAATCCAAAAACAACTAGGCCCATCTTGGAAAGACAGATCTAGAGTTTTTGAGTTGTTTTGCAGGGAGGAAAAACTCAGGCTTATAACTGAATACTGTATTAATCCTGTTAAAGGCCCCAGGGGAGTTCCATTCTGTGAAAAGGGGGTGAGGGGGGCGGGTAATGGAGAGTCTAAAGTGCAGTAAATTAGCCACTGCCCAAATACCTATGATAAGCAATATAAAGGTGATGGGTATATAGTCAACTCACGATATGTCGAAGCCAAACTTCAGCCCAAACTACTGATATCTCAAAATAAATTTTCTGGTACCAAAAAATTTACTTTGAGATATCAGTAGTTTGAGATAATAGGAGCTGAAATTAGGAAGTGTATTTTTTGAAATAAGAAGATACTTTGAGATATCAGTGTTTGAGATATTGGGAGTTGACTGTTCTTTCAAAGGAAGCAGTTCTACTAGTTTTGCTTCCCTTCTTATAAGGGGTCAACTCTAAAAGAGTAAATGCCATTTCAAAGAGCTACCTAACCAGAGAAGCAAACAGGAATACATGCAAGTTAATGTAACATAATTTTCAGAAAAGAGGCAGAGGGCGTTTATTAGGATTAATACAGTAAATATGGTACATGCACAGTCTGATCTAGATATACTTACTTGACATACGTTTTCTCACAAGACATCTCATAAACATGTATAGTGCAATTTTGACCTAGAAAATAGAATGGGATTGGAGAAGGATTATTTTGCTGAAAATTTTATTAGGCCACGAAAAACAACTGTACCCATGTAGTGACAGCCCATCCACATACAGCTGCGGCTACTACTATTACTCATCCGCATACTGCTGTGGCTACTATTACTACTACAATCGAGACAATTCTGCGCACAATTAAATGTTTCCCGGTAATAATAGAGCACTTTCTTTGCTTGCTAAGTGAGTTTCGCTGCTCAGAGAGTAATGGACATGTCCTCACCTGATATTGATATCTGGTACAAAAAATCTTTGCGTCTTGTAATAGTTTTTGCACATCATTCTTCAGACTTTCATATTATGCTAAAATTACTGCTTTGAAAAATCCTTTCATTAAGTGCACAGTAGATGACTTCTGAAGCCTGGGTGCTCAGGGATATTCCAGCATTGTTACATACATGTATTAGCCTTGAAGTGTTAAAAATGCAGACGACAAAATTTATGTCTGCAAAATTGAAAAAATTGTTTCATCCAAGTTATATCAATATAGAATTCAAAACTTAGAGGGCAGATAGTGTAGATCCAGATGAGGTGGCTCATTATGAGCCCCCTCATCCTGATCTTTGCTGTTTGCAAATTCAACTACTTTCATATTTAGTGCCCTAAGGGTTAGATTAGTGCTGATTGGAAGACTGAGTAAAATCCAAAGTCTGCTGGTATGTTATTTGCTTCCAAAGGATTCTCCTTTTCAGAATTTATAAGTCAGGGAAGCATTGGGGTGTGACCAGTGTTGCAACCTTACGTTACCATGTTTATTTGGCTATAAAACAGTGTTTTTCCATTCTCCGGAATGACCCCGAATATCAAAATATGTCTAATGAAATTCTGCTCTTAGATGGAAAAAAGTAATTCCCCTTCCAAAACAATCTCAAAAACCTAGATTCTTCTTATATAAGATAGACTTTTGGGAGTGTTTATTTCTCTCCCACCACAATCCCAAACATGTAGATCTCAGAGCTCTAGATGAGGGAGTATTTGATGATAATTACGGTAAGGATAATTATTCTTATTTCTCATCGAAACAATATGTTGTGACCCCTCATCTGAACCGTCTCGTCGAGACGGTTCAGATGTGGGGTCACAACATATGTTTTTATGCAGAACAAACAAAAATTATCCCTAATTATCACCAAATACTCCCTCTTATCTAGAGCTCTGGATCTGTCTTTTATTATGCAGATATAGGTTTTTGGGATTTGAGCCACACATGAACTGACCCAATTGAACCAGTCTGCTATTTTTTTTTTATTTTTTTTTTTCTTAAACAAGTTTCTTGCTTCCAGAAGATCTTTCATCAGAATTGAATTGATAACTTTAGACACAGTCTGATCAGACCTTTGCTAAAGAGCTTGGTTTACATCTTGGCTTTTCTGACCTTGGCCCAGTTATTCAAAACATTGTTAGCTTGACAAAATTTAGTGGAAGATTTATTAAATCTTCTGCTACACAGAAAATTGAGTGTGCTAATATGTTTTGCTAAAAAATGTGAGGAGCTGTATATTGCAAGAACTCTTTTCATTTTGATACAAAACTTGGCAGTGTTTTTGAGTACAATATGTTTGAAATTTTTACTTCTCCAGGGCTGTAGATAAGAGGGGTATTTGATGATAATCGAGGGATAATTTTTTTTATTTCTCATTAAAACCATATGTTGTGACCCCTCATCTGAACCGTCTTGTCGAGACTGTTCAGATGGGGGGTCAAAATATATGTTTTTATGCAGATTTAACAAAAATTATCCCTAATTATCACTAAATACACTCCCTCTTATCTAGAGCTTTGATCTCATTGACTAATGGCAGTTAGTTATGAATGCAGGCCACAGTTGTTTAGGGTATAGCAATGTGTTTTGTTACAGATTTATTTGTGTGAAAATGACTGTTGTCATACAACTTGGTGATACACTGTTATAATGCCGATTAAGAAGGTCATATTATGTGCGTTAACATTTTCCATGCAAGCATAACTTGACACTATTCTGTTATTCAGGACCTGGTTGTTCAAAGCATGGTTAGCTTACCAAATGATGTTTAGTCTTTGTTAAGCATTGAGTAGGTTTAAAAATGTAATGTCTTGTTAACTAACAACATCACTAGATTTGAACAACTGGGCCCAAGTGGCTTTATTGTGGCCAAAAATAACAGAGAGATCATATAAATTTCAATATTAATCTTAAGCTGGTCAGTGCACTAGAAAGATCATATGAATGAAGCTCTTGTGTGCAAAGAGCATATTGCTGTGGATTAAATGTTGTAGGCATAATATATCATAAGAAGGAGATATCGTTTTCTTCCTTCCGCTCACCCCACCCATCCGAAAGATGGTGAACTTAACTCACTTAGCTATGCATAGTTTTTGCTTAACTGTCTTCTGAGTGCCAGATTAGTCAAGGATTTGGTTTTGAAAATTCTTACTGTTTCATGAAATATATGTAACATAGGCCATGATAAAACACTGAATTAGGGTGAATGGATATTTGCTCAGGGAAAACACCTCTGCCATTTTTGTCTTGCCTGTAAAGCAGAAGCGAGACATAGGTATTGCTTTTCCGGTGTTGTCGGCGGCGGCGTAAACTTTCAACGGGTTTTCGCGTTTAGGTCAGTTTCACACTGACAGGCGAGACACCACATTCTGTGGAATTCTTGTTATTTTTGTCTCCCTTCTCAGTGGGGTCAACTCTTACAGGTGCGAATTCTTTTCTTTAAGAGTAGACACCATTTTGGAAGGGCTGCTCCATCTTGGGGAGCAAACAGGAAGTCACAAAAGTTGTTTCCCTTTGTACAATTAGCAGAAAAAGAACAGTGCAGTATACCCACACACCTTATTATCCTACTTATCATCCAATTCTGAGGAGATCAATTCCACTCTATGCATTTATATGGGGAAAGAAAGAAAAAACTCTATTTTTAAAATTCAAATTTTGGCCTACATCTGGCACTCCAGTTTTATAATACCCTGATGTTTTTGTGTTCATACTTTTACCTTTCTTTTCCACTTTTAGGAGCAAATAAGATTTAACAGTTTCTATAGCTTCACTTAGGCAATCACTCTTTTAACATTTGAAATACGGTAGTTCACAAAAAATATAAATAGTTTCACATCTATAACAGCGCATAATCACACCGGGTAGGCGGCAGTCGAAAACGCTCTTGACAATCGATTAACGCAGATAAAAAAAGCGTTTTTGATTGCAAAACAGCATTTTCGATTGCAAATTGTTGCCAGTTTGCAATCGAAAACTCTGTTTCTAACTGTTTTTGATCCGCGTTCATCGATTGCATGAGTGTTCTCGTTTGCCGCCTACCCGGTGTGATAAGCATAACTTTCTATGCCCTTCAAAAACATGCTTTGCTTTATGGCTTGTGTGAATCACAGAGTTAGGCTTAGATGAAAGTTCAGTGCTTTTCTTGTAAGTTCGCCTTTCTTCCTGTATCTTGTAAGTTAACAGCTGGTTGCTTTACAGCTTCTTCAAGTAAGTGTGCCTCCCCTTTTAGGGGATTTGATTTTCTTCCAGTAAGTTTGCCCCTTTCATTACTAGCTGGATTGCTTTGGTTATAAGACCAAGTTGTTTTCCTTTACGGTCCCAAAAATCTAGGCCTGTCTTTGAGGGGAAAACCCAATATGTGACTCTTATGTTTGTGTCTCTTGTGCCTGTCTTGTCCAGTGTCACTATTTTTATAGTTAGTCTCATTTTGTCAAGTAATTGTCTTATCCCTTTTTGGCCATTAGTTGTCTGTCTTTGTGAAGTAATTGTCCATCTTTATCTTGAATGTTGTGTCTCTTGTTGTCCAGTAAATCTGTCTATATGTCAATTAATTGTCCATCTCTGTCCAGTAAATGACCATCCTTGTCCAGTAAATGTCTCTCTTTATTCTTTGTCCAGTAAGGTCCGTCTTAATTCTTTGTCCAGTAAGGTCCATCTTTGTCCAATAAATATATATGTTCAGTTAATTTCCATCTTTATCCAGTAAATGTCTGTCTTTATTTAGTAAATGTCCATCTTTGCCCAAGTAAATGGCCATCATTGTCAATGTAAATGTCTGTCATTGTCTAGAAAATGTCCAACTTTGTCCAGTAAAAACCTACTTTTGTCCAGTAAATGTCCATCTTTGTCCAGTAAATGTCCATCTTTGTCCAGTTAATATCCATTTTTGTCCAGTAAATGTCCATCTTTGACCAGTGAATGTCCATCCTTATCCAGTAAATCATCTTTGTCCAGTAAATATCCATTTTTGTCCTGTAAATGTCCATTTTTGACCAGTGAATGTCCATCTTTGTCTAGTAAATGTCCATCTTTGATTGGTAAAAGTCCATCTTGGTCCAGTAAATATCCATCTTTGTTTAGTAAATGTCTGTCTTCGTCCAAGTGGATGTCCATCTTTGTCTGGTAAATGTCAGTCTTTGTCCAGTAAATGTCCATCTTGGTCCAGTAAATATCCATTTTTGTCCAGTTAATGTCCATCTTTGTCTATTAGATGTCCATCTTTGACCAGTAAATGTCCATCTTTGTCCAGTAAATGTCTTTGTTTAGTAAATGTCCATATTTGTCCAGAAAATGTCCATCTTTGTTCAGTTCATTTCAATCTTTGTTTAGTAAATGTCTGTCTTTGTTTAGTAAATGTCTGTCTTTGTCCAGTAAATGTCCATCTTTGTCCAAGTAAATGTCCATCAGTTTCTTTGTCCAGTAAGTCTCTCTGTGCCAGTGGAAATGATCATCTCTGTCCATTCAATATCTCTCCTTGTAAAGTACATTCTCTCTTTTGTCCAATAAATGCCCATCTTTGTCCACTAAATGTCCAGTGGTCCAGTAAGTGTCTGTCGTCTCTCTGTCTTGTAATTTTCTTTCTTTCTTAGTACCTGTTTTCCTTTATCTAATATATGCCCATCCTTGTTCTGGTAGTGTTCATCTTTGTTCAGTAAGTGTCTCTTTTTGTCCAGAAACTGCATATCTCTGTCTGGTAGATGTTTCTCTTTATTCGGTAACAGTCGCTATTTTTGTGTCCCTGCATAAATGGCGGAGGGGTGTTTACATGTTTACCCTGTTTGTGTATAAACTATATTGTTTGTGTCCGTGGACAGCATTATATAAGCCCTCCTAAAATGGGGTCTACACTTAAAGGAAAGAACTTGCTGCTATGGTAGCGAGTTATTGCACAACCCGCTGGTTTGCACTATATTCACTGTGTGAGTCCGTCCGTCCGTCCGTTATCAGTTAGCGAAATCTGTTATCAGTTAGCGAAAACGCTTATAACTCTTGAACCGCATGGGATATTTTGACAAAATTTTTCATACTTATACATGTCAACATTGTCTAACGACTCGCATGCATAACAACCTTATTTGATGGACGAGGCTTTGCTGAGCACAAGTTGAAAATTTACGGCCAACTACTGAAAATGCTCATAACTCTTGAACACCAAGGTAAATATGGTTCAAATTTTGTATGCTTATGTATTTTAACATAGTCCAGCCACAGGCATGCAAAACAGTGAGGAGGCTTCACCGAGCATCAATTTGACTGGTCGAGCTCTTTTATTGAAAATGCTCATAACTCCTGGACCACTTGGTATATTTGCTTCAAATTTTGTGTACTTATGTAATTTAACATTGCCCAGCCACTGGTATGCAAAACAGTGACGAGGCTTTGCCTAGCGTCAATTTGGCTGGTCGAGCACTTTTATTGAAAATGCTCATAACTCTTGGACCCCTTGGTATATTTGCTTCAAATTTTGTATACTTATGTAATTTGACATTGCCCAGCCAATGGTATGCAAAACAGTGACGAGGCTTCACCGAGCATCAATTTGGCCGGTCGAGCTCTTTTATCGAAAATGCTCATAACTCTTTGACCGCTTGGGATATTTGCTTCAAATTTTGTATACTTATGCAATTTAACATTGCCCAGCCAATGGTATGCAAAACTTCTTATTGCACAACCCGCAGGTTTGCACTATAATCACTGTTTGAGTCAGTCTGTCCGTTATCAGTTAGCGAAAACGCTTATAACTCTTGAACCCCATTCTATAATTTGATGAAAATTTGCATACTTATACATGTCAACATTATCTAACGACTCACATGCATAACCATCTTTTTTGATGGACGAGGCTTTGCTGAGCACAAGTTGAAAATTTACGGTCAAGTAGTGAAAATGCTCATAACTCTTGAACCCCCTGGTATTTGTATACTTATGTATTTTTACATTGTCCAGCCACCGGCATGCAAAACTGTGATGAAAGTCTAAAGAGTATTGCATGACCCACAGGTGTGCACTTTAATCGCTGTGCAAGTCCATCAGTCTGTTTGTCCTTCTGCTGTTGTCAGTGAGTGAAATTGCTCATAACTCTTAACCACATGGTGTAGTTTGATAAAGATATGCATCATTCTACAAGAAATGACCAATTTCATTTCCATACATTCCTTCTGGCACCTGAAACTGATTATTCTACATTCACCACGGGTTGTGCACATTACCATCAGTTGATTTCCTTTAAGAGTTGACCCCCATTTTCTCAATGCCTTGAGAGGCAAAAAAAAACAAAAATGGCAGACTTGCTTACCCTGAAAGTGTACCCAGATATATATAAGAATATTCATTATTTATCATGAAACAAACTGCTTGAATATGTATATTTATGATATCTTAAGAGAAAATTTGTTAATTTAAAATTTGTTTATTTTACCATTATCACACTTTTCAATAAAACTTAGAGGGTAAAAGTGGCACAAAAAAATTATAATTTGTCATCATATTCCACATGATTAATAAATAAACATCATTGTATCAGTTTACAGTGAGGTTGATTGTGTCCTAGCATGTAGAGCCAATGGAAGGATAACATGCATGCTTTGTGTAATAATGCCATGATTTAGCCTTGATTTCTTTGTTTATCAATGTAAAACTTTATTGCAAACTGGGTCCTGTTGTTCAAAACTAACAAAATTGTAAGTTAATGAGAAGTTACATTCCAAGCGCACCATATGGAAAAGGTTGCCAAAATTGATGAGCTTTTTGCAGTTCAAAAGCTCTTCACATTTTTTCTGCAAAAAATATAGCACACTTGATTTTATGGGTACATTAAGACTTAACAAATTGTTGACTGATGATTTGTTAAGCAATGCTTTGAACATCTGGACTGATATTTTAAGCTAGTTTGTGATCATGGTGATTGTGTAGGGTAAATACCTGGGTATTGAATATATATACTGGGTATTGAATATATATACTATAAATTCCCATAGAAAGTTGAATAGGATGCATGGAAAGAACAATACAAAATGTATTATATCTGCCATATGTGTGATTTCTATGGGGTACTGTTTTCGAATTACGAATATTCAATTTTCGAATAAAAATGGCACCCATATTTTTCAAGCTCACCGGAAGTAGGAAAGTTAAAGGAAAAAGTGAAGACAGTAAGCACACAAGATTAGCTGAATTTAGTGCACACAACGTATGTTATGTCCTGAATAATTTCTAAATGTGTTTCTTTATTTTCTTCGACTGGATGGTATTGGCTGAAAAAAATTACATGCACCATTTAAAGATTATAGCTCAACAATTAAAATTTTATTGACATTACCTAGAATTGGAATCTGGCCTTTCCTTAAAAGTTGTTTAAAATTTATTTTTAAACTCAAAGTGAGACAATTGTAATATAAATTATGAGAAACTGAAGGATGAATCTGCTCAGAAAAAAGACAGTAAAATATATCTCTTTTTAATATCCTGAATTATGGTTCAATTCTATGAATAACCAGGACTAATACAACATGTAAGTGTCCTAGATTTCTGCAGAAGATGACTTTATCCCTTTTTAGCCTGCAAACTGGGTTCGTGGTTATAAAACTTGAGAATAATCTCAAACTCAAAATAAAGCACACTGATTGGCTGCTTCCGAGCATGTGTTCGGAAGCAGCCAATCAGTGTGCTTTATTAGCTCACCTGAGCCTTTAGGCTCAGGGTGAGCTATTGTGATCACCAAGTGTCCGTCGTGCGTCGTCCGTCGTGCGTCGTCCGTCGTCAACAATTTGCTTTAAATGACATCTTCTCTGAAAGCGCTGGGCCTAGGGCTTTGATATTTGGTATGAAGCATTGTCTAGTGGACCTCTACCAAGTTTGTTCAAATGGTGGCCCCAGGGTCCAAAATGGCCCTGGGGCAGGGGGTCTTGGGTTCGAAACTAAAAAATCTTCTTCTCCAGAACCGCTTGGCTCAGATGCTTGAAATTTGGTATGTAACATTGCCTAGTGGTCCTCTACCAAGTTTGTTCAAATGGTGGCCCCAGGGTCCAAAATGGCCCTGGGGCAGGGGGTCTTGGGTTTGAAACTAAAAGATACTTAAAAATCTTCTTCTCCAGAACTGCTTGGCTCAGAGGCTTGAAATTTGGTATGAAGCATTGTCTAGTGGTCCTCTACCAAGTTTGTTCAAATGGTGGCCCCAGGGTCCAAAATGGCCCTGGGGCAGGGGGTCTTGGGTTCGAAACTAAAAAATACTTAAAAATCTCCTTCTCCAGAACTGCTTGGCTCAGATGCTTGAAACTTGGTATGTAACATTGCCTAGTGGTCCTCTACCAAGTTTGTTCAAATGGTGGCCCCAGGGTCAAAAATGGCCCTGCTGCAGGGGGTCTTGGGTTTGAAACTAAAAGATACTTAAAAATCTTCTTCTCCAGAACTGCTTGGCTCAGAGGCTTGAAATTTGGTATGAAGCATTGTCTAGTGGTGCTCTACCAAGTTTGTTCATATGGTGGCCCCAGGGTCCAAAATGGCCCTGGGGCAGGGGGTCTTGGGTTCGAAACTGAAAAATACTTAAAAATCTTCTTCTGCAGAACTGCTTGGCTCAGATGCTTGAAATTTGGTATGGAACATTGCCTAGTGGTCCATTACCAAGTTTGTTTAAATGGTGGCCCCAGGGTCCAAATTGGCCCTGGGGCATGGGGTCTTGGGTTTTGGAACTAAAAAATACTTAAAAATCATCTACTTCAGAACCGCAAGGCTTAGCTGCTTGAAATTTGGTATGTAGCATTGTCTAGCGGTCCTCTACCAAATTTGTTCAAATGGTGGCCCCAGGGTCCAAAATGGCCCTGGGGCAGGGGTTCTTTGGTTCGAAACTAAAAAATACTTAAAAATCTTCTTCACCAGAACTGCTTGCCTCAGATGCTTGAAATTAGGTATGTTACATTGCCTAGTGACCCTCTACCAAGTTTGTTCAAATAGTGGCCCCAGGGTCCAAAATGGCCCTGGGGCAGGGAGTCCCAGGTTTTAACCATAGAAATACATAGAAAAATTTTAAAAAATCATCTACTTCAGAACCGCAAGGCTCAGATGCTTGACATTTGGTATGTAGCTTGCCTAGTGGTCTTTTACCAAGTTTGTTCAAATGATGACCCCAGGGTCTACAATGGCCCCACCCTAGGGGGTCTTGGGTTTGAACCATAGAAAAATATTCAAAAATCTTCTTCAGAACCACTTGGCTCAGATGCTTGAAATTTAGTATGTAGCATTGCCTAGTGGTCCTTTACCAAAACTATTCAAATGATGGCCACAGGGTCCAAAATGGCCCTGCCCCAGGGGGTCCAGGGTTTGAACCATAGCAATACATAGAAAATATTCAAAAATCTTCTTCAAAACCATTTGAAAGTGGTTGCAAACTATCAGGTTTGTTAAATGATGACCCTTGTTTGACCTTTAACCTTTTTGGTCAGGTGAGCGATTCAGGGCCTCTTGGCCCTCTTGTTTTGAGTTTGAGAACGTACTCAAGTTTTATAACCTCGGGGCCTGATTTATCTATGAAAACAGTTCAGACCCGATTCACAGGTCACATTCTGCGGCATCTGATCAGGGTCTACACTTTGCTTATAGGAATTTCTACGCAAACTACAATAAAAATGAAACACTCCACTAGAGATCTGTAAAACTAGAAATGAGCTCATCCAAATGATAAGGATTGGCAACTCCACTCAGGTCAGCAAATCAGACAAGAGTGCCTAATGTGAAAAGATGTAGACCCAGATCAGACTCTTCCAGGCACAGTTGTTAGACCATTTTTGGCAGAACTAAGTCATTAGTAAAGAATTTGTTAAGTCTCCTTGTGCACATAAAATGAAGTACAGTAATTTTTTAGCTGAATAAAAAATGCCCGTAATGGGAGGAGCTATTGCGCTACATCATTAAAGCTTGCTTACATCTTCAGGCAAAGCTGGAAGAATTTTTGCACACAATACATTTGAATATGTAACAACCCTTCTATGGTCAGTTTTGAACAACCGTGCCAAAATTAAATTCAGGTTTAATTCACCAGCAGTGTTTGGCACTATATGCATGTGTTGGAAAGTATTTTATTTATTTGGTTATAAGGCAGGAGTTTACCCATCCTAAATAACCACAGTAACTGTTATGTAAATCCGTCTTGTGTAATTCATGTGTAAAATTGTTTTTTCTCTACCAAAAAATCTCAAAGATTTAGATCCATCTTAAGGTGGAACCAAATTTTTTTCAAAGATCTAGATCCATCTTAAGATGGAACCAAAAATTCCCAAAGATCTAGATCCATCTTAAGATGGATCTAGACATTTGAGATTGTTTTGGAAGGGGGAAAATTAAGATGGATCTAGTATTTGAGATTATTTTGGAATGTGGGGGGAAACGGTTTTATAACTGATTAAATACGGTAAACTTGTTCAAATTTTAGGATGCTTGGAGTAGTTATAGTCCGGTGGTTTATGAGTGAAATTTTGGATTTGTGGGCACTTTCGCGGCATGACGGGCAACCGGGCTCATTGAAGTCAGTAAACATACCTAAAACCATTTTGCCCGGTTGCCAGCTCAACAGACATCATATAAGGTCAAAATGAGGTCAAAGGTCATTTAGTGCATTTTTATATACCAGTTTGAGAGTGAATTACTCAATTTATAGGCACTTTCGCGGAATAAGAGGCAACTATGTCAAAGGAAGTAAGTAAACATACCATAAAAGCTTTTGCCATTTTGCCGACGTCGTATTTAATCATAACTAGGTCAAAGGTCAGTAAGTACACTTACTTTTGTATAGTGGTTTATTATATCATTAATTCTAAAACAGTCTTTAAAGTTACCAATAGCCCATAAGCCTGCCACCACCCATCTGAAGGAGAGACTTTCTGCACTGTTTGTTTTTCCAAAAGTATATTTAAACATTACAAGATACAATTCTCTGCTGTCTGACTGTCGGTGCGTTTGACAGTCATCGCCAATTTAAATACGTTACCATATAAATCTGCTGAATTCGACTGTTCCTATACTTTTCAATCAAATAAATATTAAAACGTATTTAAATCTTGCTGTTTAAAAACTTGCGTTGTTTTTTTGTACAGTTATAACAGTTTTCGCTTGTAGAGCATAACTGTAACCTACGTTACCGAGTTTTTCCCAGCATAATGGACAAACTATTATATTTTGGTTAAAGTTACCATTTTACTGAAACCAGCAAATATTTACCGTCCTTTTACATTAATGCAAGTAAAAACAAAAATTTTCGGTGTATGAAACCATGCAGAAACTTGCAGCGTTACATACGTTACCGGGCGTGTGTTATCAGAACTCATAAACCAGAAACATGGAGAAAAAGCAATTTTTTCTGTCCCAAGCATCATATGGTATTGCATAGCAGACCATTGTTCAAGCTCTATTTACCGAAAATCTTCATTCAGAATATTGCATCACCTCATATGTTAAGGATAACGTTAGGTCATTGTAGTACCGGCTCATAAGATGCTGTCTTTAATATCAATGTGAAATATTTAAGTCAAGCAGCTGGCACTACAAAATTGAAAGTAACAATTTTTCGACAGAATTTGAACTTGTACTACAGTGTTGATAGAGCAAATTCAGCTGAAGCACCGATATAATTGTCTTTATATTAGTGGTTTTCATGTAGTCGAATAAGATAAAGATGCAGACAGAATAAAATAAGGAATCACCGAACGGCGAGCAATGACTCTCAAGAGGCTCTGTAGTGACCCGAATTTCCAAAACCATGTCAATGCATCCTCTTTTCATGCCCTGTGGTGGTACAAGAGTCTTTTGTAGATGTCTGGAAATAGACTGATCTGGATTCTGCCCGTGTCGATATAAAAGAATGAACTGCCTTAAGTTTACAATATCTCCAGAGGCATTTCGTACATTGAGCAAGTGCCATAATCGATGCTCAGGTTTTGCAGTGGCATAGATAGGTACCATGATGTCTGTTGATATCTTTCAATAGCTTGACCCGACACTACAGTGTTTACAGGCGTCTTCTAGTAGATTAAGATGCTACGCTTTTATCTATAGACCTCTTTGTAAAGTCTTATCTGCAGTGTTAAGTACGTTACGCAGTATGCATGAGCAAACATGGATATTAGCATTATTGAGTATGAGTTTGTGTCTGCCACTACAGTGGTATTTTAGCATACTGACATTAGGGAAATTTGGTGACCAGAACTGGTATAATACTAACACAACATGACTTGTAGAAGAATGAAATGGTAAAACATAGATGTCTTGTAATGTTTTTAGCCGGCACAGCAGCGGGAAACGTGACCATGTAGTAGGTTAACCTCGTATAACAATCGCCTTAGCTGTTTTCTCAAAATGCTTTCACTATCCCAACCTATTCAGATGAGCTGAGATACCAGAACAGGTTTAACAGTAGGTGATTTGATGCCTGAAACTTGCATTAGAGCAAATGTCTTGTAGTTGTAAGAGCTTGAACAACGGTTTCAGGAATGTTTCATAGTAGATTGTATTGATGATTAAGACCCCTTGGTAATTTGTAGTGTAGCTATATTTCACCCCTTCCCTTCCATAACTGGCTTTATTCATTTATGATGTCATAACTGTTAAAGGACAAATGTAGTATTAAGATTCCTGGGGAAATAGGGTATAAACCTTGGAATTAGGGATAGCTTGGACAATTGTTACAATTTTCACCCCGCTTCCTCCCCCACCTCCTTGATTCATCTTGTTTCCTTTGTATTTATATAGGAAGCAGCATGGTTTGTTTTCTTCAATATTTGTCTTGTACCGTATGCCCATTCATATGTAGACAAAGTTTCAAGTTTCTTTCAAGACGTTTCTAAAAAATCAACAGTTTTCAGGTACGAAATTAAAACACTTACCATAACGTAAACTACAAAGGCTAATGCCTTTAAGTCAATTAAATTCATTATGAATCTCTAGGAGAGGCGATTCACATGAGGACCAACGTAATATCGTATGGCCAATAGCAATTATATAATTTAGATTCGATTTATAATATATGTTTCCCATAAACGTCCTATGAACCTATAAACTTGTCTGTGTTAACGTAAATTACACGCGATGCTGTAAGACTGATACAAATCATATATGTTACAGTTTTGAACAACTTTGCATGTATAACATAAAGTCCCATTAGAATCAAAAGCACGAGTCGATGAGTTTCAAATTTCTGTCGACAATTTTGATATTCTTGATTGAACATATGAACTACTCCTGTATATCTGAACTCTTATTCTAGACATGCTGATGTGTATTTTATGTCTAAATATAGTTTGAAAATGGATCAATGTCCACTTTGTAAACTTTATTAACTAGAAAACATCTATAAACACAAAACATGAATAATACCACGTATTTTTATATCATTGAAGCTCTTAATATAGATTTATATGACTAATTTACCATTTTGGTAACGTAAAGTACATGAGATTGATTTATCTGCATTGTATTTTATATGCTTCACAGCTCAGTCTTAAAATTCTTGCAAGTTTATGTGAAAACACCGAAAACAAAATTATGGCTATTAAGTTGCATTAGATTTCAGATTGCAACTGTAAACAATATATGTATCGTAAACAACCCGTGCTAATGAAACCAGCATTTTTTATGTAAATATTGAGCTAGAAATATATGATAGCTTGCTTATAAAGAAAGAATTTACCAAGTCTAAAAGCGTTCATATATTTATGCAGTGTAGTCTTTGATTTAGGAAATATTAAAGTTATTTCTATGAATGCATGTATTTTACGAAAATAAGTGTACAGACGGACACAAACACAGTTTTAATTTAACAGAAATTGTTCAAGTATGCTTTACAATTGTCGCACAAGGTTTTTGATGTGTTCAGCATTTACCTGCGGTGATATTTATATCCCAAATGTACAATAACCGTTTTGTAAACAGTTTTTCGTGATTTTGCACTTAATGACCTTTGACCTCGTTTATGCGGTACACAATGGGCAATCAGGTTTGGCAACCGGCAAAAATTAAATGAGGACATATTGGCAAGTACTTTTAACATGGTTGCCAATCATGCCGCGAAAGTGCCCACAAACTCATTTTCTAGAGCTCTTTTCTCGAATCCACCACCTGACTATTATGCAAGATGTATTAGTGTTAAATGTTTTTACAGTTTTCACAAGGGCTACCCTCTTGTAGTCATATTTTTGCTAGTTAAAGTTTTCAATATTTTACTGTTTTGCAGGCAGGAAAAGATAACTGTTCTAGTGTTTAGTGTTATTATGGTATAACAAGCAGCTTCTGTCTTATAGTCACAATTTTGCTAGTTAATTTAGTTTTCCATATTTACTCTTTTGTAGGCAGGAAATAACAACTGTTCTTTGATTCCCACGGCTCTGCCTCCAAGAAAGCAAAAAGAAGGTAAGTTGACACTTTTACTGAGAAACTTTACCTACCGTAATGTGCGTATATATGCGTATATATTGGGACACCTGAAAAAAATAAATTTTCCATTTGGGACAAATGGAAAATTTATTATTTTAGGTGTCCCAATACTTAAGCACATTAAGGTACTTTCTCTTAGTTTAATATTACCATATTTCTTTGGTTATAAAATGGGGTTTTCCTGTTTAAAAAAAATACAAAAATCTAGATCCATCTT
This sequence comes from Ctena decussata, assembly GCA_963989385.1. Lineage (NCBI taxonomy): Eukaryota > Metazoa > Mollusca > Bivalvia > Lucinida > Lucinidae > Ctena > Ctena decussata. The sequence continues at coordinate 13,512,730 of OZ022512.1, forward strand.
ATTAAATAGATCTAGACTTTTGGGATTTATTTGGAAGGGAAAATCCCATCTCATAGCAGAATTTCATATGCCTTGCTTATCTGTCATTCTGAGGATGGAAAGAACATGCTTTTATAACCAAATAATTTTGGTAAACACATACATTATGGTACCCTCATCTTTCAGGGCTTGTGGTTTCATTGGAAAAAAAAGTATGTTAATGCACTGAACTATATCTGACATATGGAAAACTGAGTATCTCCCTGGGCACTCATACTCCATATTCTTCAGCCATTTTTAGCTCACCTGTAGGAAAGTACAGGGAGCTATTGTTGTCACTCTGAAGTCGGCGTAGGTGTTGACGTTGGCATTGGCGTGGGCGTGGGTGTTGGCGTCACACTTTAAAGTTTTACATTAAAGTTTTTTTTAAAGTTTCAAATCTCAACAACCACTAGCCAGAACCTTTTGATATTTGGAGTATAATCATATCATAGCATATCCTTCTATTCTGTAACACCATACCCTTTGATGAGGTCTTGGGGTGGGGCATAGGGGTCAAAATACAGGTCACACTCACTTTAAAGTTTTACGACAAAGTTTTGTAAACATTCATGTCTCAGCAACCCCTGGAAAGAACCCTTCTATATTTGGAACATAGTTATATTATTGCATAACCTTTCATTACATAATCCTATACCTCAGGGTCGGACCGTGGGGTGGGGCTTAGGGGTCAAAAATTAGGTCACACTCTCTTTATAGTTTTGCAACAAAGTTTTTCAGACATTCATATCTTAGCAAACACTGGCAGGAAGCCTTTCATATTTGGAACATAATTATATCATAGCATAACCTTTCATTCCATAGCACTATATCTCAGGGTCAGACCCTGGGTGGGGCTAAGGGGTCAAAAATTAGGTCACACTCACTTTAAAATTTCAATTAAATATATCTCTTTTTCTCATGATTGGATTCTTTTGATATTTGCACTGTAGTTAGATATTGATTCAAAGTTTTACAGAGTATCACCCCCCATCCCACTCAGTGACCTTGAGGTCAAGGTCATGGACTTAGAAATTTGGGGTTTTGTTAATTCTGATAGCATACTGTTCCATAGTGCTTGGGATGGACTTAATTTATACTTGAACTGATGTTAGATATTGGCTTGAGTTTTCAAAAAATACTACCCCACCCCACTTGACGACTCGTAAGCCAAGGTCATTTTATTTATAAATATGTTGATAATACCTGGACATGCTTTCGTAAAGTTTTATGTACATAGTACAAACCATACCAACAAATGCCTGTGAGATAGGCAAGCACCAGTTCAGGCGAGCTATGCTGTCAGACGACAGCTCTTGTTAAAAAAGTAAGTAACTTTGGTGACTTTCTGTTGTCTCTTTGGACTACAAAGCTCCTCCAAAATGAAGTCTACTATTAAAGGAAAGAATTTGCTCCCTTGGGAGCAAATTCTTTCCATTGAGAGATGACCTCCATTGAGAGGGAGGAAAAAATTATAAATGACAGTTGCTTCCCCTGAAAGTGTACCCATTCACCTAAAATCCAAGTTCTCATATAGCATGTTCCACTGTCTAATTCTTGGTTTTCTTGACAGCACCATCCAGTACCATTGCTGTTGTGGTTGTTGTGGTTGTGATAATAGTAGCACTACTAGGAGCTCTCGGAGGTTGGTTCTACTATGCCTACTCTCACCCCACTTCAGCCTCCGGAATGTGGCTTATAGAGGTACGTATTTACTGGTTGTTGTGTTATTGTTTAACGTCCACAGTAAACAGCTATGATCATGTCGGAACAGTCAGTTAACCTAACCACACTATTCCTTGGCAGGCTTTAACCTCCTAAGTGGTTAACCAGTACTAAGTGCACTTTACTTTCACCAGTAACTGAAAGCTGCCCTTCTTGACTCAGCAGAAGGGGTATATTAGTTTGTTAGTTTAGACGTATTTTATTGTTCATAAAGTCAAATACTAGCAAATATGTTGGGCCACAAGTTCTAACAAAATTAGTTATGGCCCTTCTCTTATAGGGAATTGAGGTATTTATAGTAATGGGAAATAATACTGGGTTATGGCCCTTTACTGGTTTAAAGAAGGGAAGTAACTGGTTGCCAGGGGAGGCAATTTAAGATGTATGGGTATACTATGCTTTTCTGCCATTGTCACAAAGTGGGGCAACTTTTGTGACTCCCCATTTGCTTCCCTGTATAAGTCTACTCTTGAAGGAAAGAATTTGCTCCTATGGAGCAAATTCTTTTCTACCAAAGTAGATACCCACCTAGAAGGGAGGCAAAAATGAAAATAGCAGAGTTGCTTCCCCTGAAAGTATACCAGTGTTCCTTAATTGCCTTCTTTACCTCTCTTTTATAATAAAGAGAAATAAAATATTGAAAAACTAAATAAAATTGTGTCCCTCTACAAAATGTTTCCTTTACCATAATCAGTAAGGGGAGTAATGCGGTAGTGTCTTTCATTAGCATACAGAGCTCTTAGAAATTTTCATAAACTGCTGAAAACACAGGAGGTAAACAGAAACTCAAGAAAAATGTCTCCCTTTGTAAAAATGAAAGCACTGATTTCTTTTGGTATCACAGATTAGCAACGTACAGATAAATGATAATACAATACATAAGATATTAAGCATACATATAAAAGATATATATGATACATCAAAAAACATTAGTATCACGCTAATAGCTATTCTTTCTGAGTTATTTCTGAAAATAAAGTTTTGAAGTATTTGAAAAAGCTGGGTGCTGGAAAAGCTGCTGGACTTGTTGGCATATCTTCACGATTGGCGCGTGACAGTGCAAAATAGAATAAACATGTAAGTGCATGGAAGTGCATTCATAAGCTATGGAAAAAAATGGAAGTGCATACACAAGGTGTGTAGTTACTCATCCCTACTATTAAAGGTAAGAAATTCCTCTCCGTGGAGAGCAGATTACTTCCTTAAAGAGGAGCAGTGGTAGCCAGTGGGTCAAGCCCTGTCCTGCTGAGCTGGTGGTCCAAAATTGGATTACGTCATGAATGTACCATATTTCTACAGACAGGTTTTTCCCTTCCAAAACATTCAAAAATTATCTAGATCCGGGGGGGCATATAGTGTTTCGGTTGTGCCTACATGCATAATTTGTACGTTATTACGTACGTTTGTCCATCCGTACATACATACGTGATCTTGTTAGACTCCGGTGAAGATTTTTGTAAGAGGTAGATTTCAGGGTTCCTGTTATTGTAGCAACTTGAAATTTTGTATGAGGAGTAATATCTATAAGTACAACAGAAATATACAAGAGTCAGGATATGATGATCCATATGTCACGGTTCACTGACTTTGTACTTAGGCCAATTTTGCAAGGTTGAGATTTTTGTAAAAGATAGATTTTAGGGTTCCTATTATTGTAGCAACTTGAAATTTTGTATGAGGATTTATATCTATAAGTAAACAGGAATACACAAGAATCGGGGTATGATGATCCATATGTCACGGTCCACTGACTTCGGACTTAGGCTAAATTTGCAAGGTTAAGATTTTTGAAAGAGGTAGATTTTTGGGTTCCTATTATTGTAGCAACTTGAAATTTTGCATGAGGGTTTATATCTGTAAGTACAACAGGTATATACAAGAATCAGGTCATGAAGATCCATATGTCATGGTCCACTGACTTCGGAATAAGGCTAATTTGCAAGGTTAAGATTTTTGTAAGGGATAGATTTTAGGGTTCCTATTATTGTAGCAGCTTGAAATTTTGTATGAGGATTTATATCTATAAATGCAACAGGAATTTACAAGAATCAGGGTATGATGATGGTCCACTACAACTATTCCCTACAACTATGAAATTTGCTATTCCTCCAGAGCAAATTTCATTGTTGTAGGTAATCTCCCTTATAGAAATTTAGCCTTAGCAACAGCATAGCAACGACTTAAGTTGTTTTATGAATACGACCCCTGTTGTTTTGGTATATAGCTGAATGAATACAGTAATTCATATATCAATATTGTTTCAGCACCGTCCAAGCCAGATGAAGGCCAAGTTGAATACAATGAAATTCTGGAAGAAGTCTGGAAACACTGGGGACAAATATGCAGTGGAATCTACAGCTTAAGAAAGTTACATCATGTCACCTTGGTAACGACCTTGGAACTCAAGGACAGAATCTGAGTTACTGATTTGAGAGAAAATGGCCTTTTTATTGAAATGACATTTTTTTGTAGTATTTAAGTATCTTATTGTTTTACATAAAATAAAACTGACAAAAAAAATTACATAGGAAAAAAAAAATAAAGGATAAAGATTAGTGAAATGGTTGAGATAGTCTCACAAAGATTAAATGGTGGTATGATTTTGTTAGTGCATGAAGGTGTATCTATATTTTTGTGAAATAATTTATTTAAACAACTGTTATGGTCATGGCCTAATTTGGAGAACTAGAATGGATTATTTGTAACATAAATTTTATTTCATTTTTTTTTTCTGAAAATTGTAAGCTGGAGAATTGACATACCCATAACTTAAATACATGTATCTTAATGCATGTTTGTATATTTTGGATAGCACATGTGCATATTAGATAGGTACAGTGGTAAAAGATATAAGAACTAGTTAAAGAACTTTCACCTACAATATTTTACATGAAATATCTTCGTATGAGCTAAGTTCTTCTAGAATATTAGTTTGTATGGAATCAGAAGCTTAGAAAAGTTACATAATGCCACCTTGGTAACGACCTTGAAACTCAAGGAATAAACTCAGAAAGCCACTGATCTGAGAAGAAATGGCCTTTTCATTTTGAATGAATGACATCTTTTTAATGGCATTTAAGTGTTTTATTTTATGTATGAATAAGTAAGATTCATTTTTTGACTAGTTTAAGATATGGGTTGAGATTTGATAGCTTATACTCAGGTTGGAATTTTGAAAGCTTTAAATGGCATGGCCTAGGGGGATATTTTACAATTTAACATATCAGAGCAGAGATCTAGATGAGGGTGGTAATTGATGTTAATTCTTTGCTACTGTGTTTATTGGTTATAAGAGGGATATTTTTTCCCTTGCAAAACAATCCCCAAAACTTAGATCCTTCCTGTGAGACTGATCTAGATTTTCAGGATTGTTTTGGAGGGGAAGACCCCTTTTTATAGCAGGACTTTCTAAGACTGATTTAGATATTTGGGAATATTCTAGAGACCCCATTTTATAGCCAAATAAATATGGTTATAATTTACTGTTTTAAGGAGAATGGGAACTCTTGGATGTTTTTCCCATTTACTGATAGGGGAAAATTTTTTGATTCCCTAACAAGGAAACCCTTTCAAATTGGGGTCTACTCTTAAAGAAAAAAAATCACACCTCAAAGAGCAAATTCTTCTCTTATAGAGTTGACTGCCTTTGAGTGGGGTCTACTCTTAAAAGAATTTGCTCCACTAAGAGCAAATTCTTCTCTTATGGAATTTATTACCTTTGAGTGGGGTCTACTCTTCAAGAAAAGAATTTGCTCCTGAAGGAGCAAGTTCTTTTCTTTAAGAGTTGACCCCCTTTGAAAAGGTAGTCAAAATGATAATGACAGAATTGTTTCCCTGAAAGTGTACTTTATCTTCAGTTAACATAAAAGCATGTGCTGTGGCCCACATTAGAATTGTGTTAGTGCAGCCGTTCCAATGACAAGCCATAATAGATGTCTTTTATACAGGAAAAAGACATGCTATTGAAAGTGGTTTCATCAGTTATCTCCCTTGTCTTGATCTCTGTCATCCTGTATTAGCGGTAACATAATTTTGGTGATACTGGCTGGTAACATAAAAGGCGCCAAATGAAAGCCAGCCAATAATCAGTTTTCAGGACATTTACCTGGCTAGCATTAAATTGCGTCAATTTCTAGTTTGAAAACTGACACAAACTATTATGATGCCGCAAATGTTAGGCGATTTACAGTAGTTAAAATAATCAAGCAAGGCCTATGAAAGTACATAAGTGTGAGAAAGTTTTAAGATGAGTATCTGTGTACCTCAAACTGGGAGATATAAGCCAGGTCACATGGTACATGGTGTCAGAGGTGTTCATTAGTATGATCAGGCAGCTGGTTGAGTTATGTAGTATGCTGCTAAATTTAACCCAAAAGCATTCAAAAAAGATGATAAAATTCACATGTGCAAAATTCCAAAAAATGTTTCAGCCAAGCTATATATATTGGGAATTTTTAAAAACACTAGATGGCAAACAGTGTAGACCTCATCTGGGCCTATGCTGATTGCAAATTCATCTACTTTTGTTTTTGGCACTTTAAGGATTTAATGTTTATACCATGGGAATGCAAATAATAGACAGGGTTACTGATAGTTTAAATACTGCATTAAGTTACCAGTGGAAAACTATTTGAGAAATCTAATTCTTTTTGGAAAAGAAACTCAGGTTACTATTTCTGACAAGAAGTCTGTTCTTAAGACATGCCAACAAGGATTGTGATCTGATAATAGCATTTGTTTGAAGGCTCATCTGACAAGAATGTTAATTTGAAGGCTAGTCTGACAATAATGCTGATCTGAAGGCTGGTCTAACAAGACTTTAATCGAAATCTGTGCTGAAGTCTGGTCTGACAAGAATGCTGATTTGAAGGCTAGTCTGTCATAACTTCTAATTGAAGATGTCTGATCTGACAAAAATGCTGTCTGAGTGCTAGTCAACAATAATGCTGATTTGAAGGCTGGTCATGAAAGAATGCTGAGTTCGAAGAAGTCTGAAAAGTTTATAAAATGCTGGCTAGCTTGACAATACTGCTGATTTGAGGACTGGTCTTGAAAGAATGCTGATTTGAATCGTGTTTGAAGAAATCTAGTATAAGAAGAATGCTGTTCTGAAGGCTAGTCTGACAAAAAAAGCTGGTTTGAAGGCTTGTCAAGAAAAATGCTGAGTTGAAGAATCATGTTTGAAGAAGTCTGGTTGGACAAGAATACCGGTCTGAAAGCTTGTCTGGCAATAAAAAGCTTTTGATTTGAAGGCTGATGTGACAACATTTGAGTTGAAGGCTGCCCGAAAGAATGCTGATTTAAAGGCTGGTCCTACAAGAATGCATAAATCTAATGACACGTGCCTTGTGACATGACTTTCTCTCTCAGTTGAAATGTATCATTCCATACATTATATCGTGTGCTGTAGAAATATTGCAAATTGCGTTTGTTAGTATATATCATGATTTTTCTTCGGAAGCTCTGGTTTTTGCCAATCTTCGGAAGCTCTGGTTTTTGCCAACCTCAGCTTAATGAAAAGCTCGATATAAGTGAATGATTCTTGAAAGGGACATGAAACACATATGAGCCACAACACGAGAAAACCAACAATGTGGTTGTGCACTCAGCGCAGACTCAGATCAGCCTTGGAATTCGCCCAGTCTGATCAGTCTTCGTGATCGGCATGGAGGTAGCTTAGACTATAAGCTACCTTTTAAGCGCTTAGAGAAGAGTTTAATCACACTGGGGAGATGCCCAGGCTGATCTGAGTCTGTGCTGGCTGCAAAACCACTTTGTTGGTTTTCTTGTGTCGCGGCTCAAAATTAGTACAGTTATAAAATCTGGTATATGGAGCACTTACATTGTAGATCACTAATTGGGAAGTATTTATCTTCCTTATCAAGAGAGGCACCTGGTTAAGTGGATAGAGACACTCCATTATGGTGCAGAAGGTCCAGGGTTTGAATCACCATTCAGCCTGCTGGCGTCTTGTGTAATTCAGCTATAAAATGGGTTTTTCTCTCCCAATACAATCCCAAAGATCTAGATCCATCTTACAAGATGGATCTAGATCTTTGTAAGATGGATCTAGATCTTTGGGATTGTTATGGAAGGAATAAACCTATCTTATAACTGAATATGTATGGTACTCAGGGGCGGATCCAGGAATTTTCGATGGGGGGTTCAAATTAGCTGAAAGTGGGGTTCAATTTATGCAGTGAGACTAATTTTTCCTGAAATTCCCCATGAAAATAAGATAATTTCGGCTGAGAAGGGGGTTCGTTTGACCCCCCCGAACCCCCTCTGGATCCGCCACTGGTACTGTAAACCTGATATTGTTTCTGAAAACTGAAAGTGGTTTCCTGGATTTGTAGCTTGTGTTATAGATAGACAAGATGGTTTCTATATGACAGAAATCATCTGATGCACTGTTTAAAAAAAGCATGTCAGGTTTTCTTGTCTCAGCTGCGACTATCAGCCAGATACAGGTATTGCTTTTCCATCGCTAGCGGCAGCATGAAAATTTGTCCAGATTTCAGGTTTAGTTCTGTCGGTACTATATGTATTAAGGACATTTTTCCACCTCTAGAATGACCCAAGCATCTAAACCAGGCCTACAAATTTTTGCTATGAGATGGGGTCTCCCTTCTTAAACTGACTCAAAAATCTAGATCCATCTTATACATGTACAAGGTGTATCCAGAGCTCTAGATAAGAGGGAGTATTTGGTGATAATTAGGGATAATTTTTGTTAATTCTCCATAAAACCATATGTTGTGACCCCTCATCCGAACCGTCTCAGCGAGACGGTTCAGATGAGGGGTCACAACATATGATTTCGATGAGAAATAAGAAAAATTATCCTTAATTATCATCAAATACTCCCTCTTATCTAGAGCTCTGTGTATCTAGAGTTTTGGGATTGTTTTGGAAAGGAAAATACCTGTCTTATAACTGAAGAAATCAGGGTTCGAGGTTACAAACTTGAGGATAATCTCAAACTCAAAATAAAGTACACTGATTGGCTGCTTTAGTCTCAGTTGGAGAATGTACTCAAGTTTTATAACCTCTGGGCCTGGTAGTATAGACACCTCTTTCTGGCAGAACAGGCTAGATGCAGTGTTCCGCAGAATTCTTTTTGTTTTCATGAAGAATCTGTGATAATGCTTATACATGACATGGTAGTTTCAGTAGTAAGAAAAAGTACCCCACCACTACCACCCAAATGCAGGAAAGAAAAATAGAATAGAATAGAGTGTATTTTAGCTGCCTCTATAAAAAAAAAATGTTGCAGTTGCTCATACATGGAAGTGTGATTTTGTTGTAAGTCAAGTTTGCAGATATTGACCTATATTGAAAAGATTGACAGCCAAAAATGGTTGTGATTGGATAATGGAACAAGGTCATAAGGTCAAACTAATGTGAGGCTGTCTTGATAATTCAATAGGATTCAAGGTCAATAATGTTCGGGCAAGTTTCAAACAGATATGCTTCCTGGTCGAATTATCATGTGATTTGATTGTTTTATACTTGACATAGGGGGTAAAGAAAGAGAACAGGGCCCAGCTGTTCAGAACTAACGACGTCACTATTTAACGAGACGTCATTTTTGCTGAAAAAATGTGAGAAGCTTTTGCAGTTCAAAAGCTTCTCACAATTTTCAGCAAAACTATTTCCGCAATTGATTTTGTGAGTTCTTTATGAATTAACTAATCCTCGACTTACAACTGCTTTAGGCTGACAACGCTTTCAACAGCTGGGCCCCAGAATGTTTAACATATCATTTGTATATAGTGTTTATTTCACAATTATCTCTGATGTTTATTATCTGTGTTGCTTTTTTATATACATGCTTTTTATGTGTACCTTTCATAATACTTTCTAGAATCTCATGCTATTATTGGCAAGTTGTGAGATACTGTATTTATCTGGTTCTAAGATGAAGGGTCTCCCACCCAAAATTATCCCACGTGTAAATCAGTCTAAACAGAGAATTTAATTGTTTGAGAATGAATCATAGGTTTGAGAAAATTGCACTTTTCAGTTAAATGAATTTCAGGTGGCATCTCACTTATAATTTGAGAGGAGCGTGGCATACACTGTATTGTATCCTCCGATACCAGTGAAGCCATAGATTTATCATCCCAATTATGGAACTACCAATTGTTGTGCTTTAAGTACCTTTGCAGAATGACGTCTCAATAACTTCACTTTTACATCAGTATGAACTCTTAGTTGGTATGGTTACAGATATATGACGTCAGTGGAATTGGAGTCTGGCATACAGTGTATGCCATGCTGTGCCAAAACAATCTCAAATATATAAATCTGTCCTGGGTTTTTGTGTGTGTGTTTTTTGTTGTTGTTTTTTTCATTTTTTTAGGAGGGAAAGATCCTTCTTTTAGCCAAATAAATACAGTAAGATATATTTTTTTTTGACATATCACGTAAGAGTCAGGATCTGAGGTGCAAAATCTGTTGGAACTTTTCAATCTTCTCATTGTGCACTATGATTGTTGTTGCTTTTACAATTGAAAAAATTGACATTTTGATATTTTTTCCACGGAACAGGGTTTCTCATTTAATCTTTGGTCTACTATTGAAGGAGTCTTTGAAAATTTGTCCATGTATGTAATACAGTTAAAAACTGATTGGCATTTATGGCAGTTATGTGTTGCGTACAGTAGCATCTGGTGTGGCATCAAACATATATCCTGCATTACCAAGAAGCTGTAGATTGTATTACCTAAAGTAACGGCTTGAAAAAAAGAAAAAGATGTATTAGAAAAAATTAATTAGTTCTGCACACTTTTTTTTTAATCTTCTTGAATTCAAATTAAAGTACAAAGGGTAGAGTCGGGTAACTTCGGACAGCGGGTAAATTCGGACATACCACTGCAAACAGTGAAAATCCAGATGAGACGGCTCATGATGAGCCGTCTCATCAGGATTTTTACTGTTTGCCCAGTTATTTTTTTTTTAATTCCAACATTTCAAACAACTGGCATATAAAGGGAAAAAAATGTCACTCTCCGAATTTACCTGCTGTCCGAAATTACCCGACTCTACCCTAGCTCTATGGACGACGATTCTCTTTTTGCAATGTCATTGAGATTTTTACTATTTGTTATAAACATGTTTACTAAAGCTTTGCAAGCTGCTAATGTTTTTGTGATTTTAAGTTTTCATTAAAATGCTGTTATTTCGTTATTTGTATCATTATACCGTACAGCGGCAGATTAAGTATATGTTCGTTATTATGGGTCATATTGTAAATAAAAAAAAAGTTGATATATTTTTCTTTGTAATCAGTTTTGTGTAGAGAGATTATTCATCACATATCAGATTTTGAACTACATATGAGCTGTTATACAACAAAACCAACAAAGTGGCATGTGCGCCTAGCAAAGACTCAGATGAGGAGATGGTCTTTACAAGCCTAAAGCTTCCGACCAAATCCTGTAAGTTGATTCTGTACCTTTGTATGTGATAGTTTTCTTGAAATAAATTGTTAAAACTAGAGACTCAAATCAGCTTGGGCATCCACCCAGTCTGATCAAAATCATAGCTGTTCGATTAAAAGGTAGCTTAGGGTCATTGCTACCTCCATACTGACAGCGAAGGCTGATCAGACGGGGTAGATGCCCAGGCTGGTCTCAGTCTTCTCTGTGCTCAAATGCCAATTTGTTGGTTTTGTTATAATGTGTCTCAGTGTGTTTTTGTGAGTAATTTATACAAATGATTGTTTTCACATGAAAAGGGGAATTAAGTCACATGCTTAGGTGAGGCTTGTCATGTGCTAAGTATTAAGAATATGTGCAGACAGTAAAGACTCCAATCAGACTGTGCATGCACAGTCTGATCAGTGTTGTCTGTTTGCATAAACGGTCTTGTCTGTTAGTATGAATATCAGGAAAACTCAGTTTGCAGATCTGAGTAGGCTGATTTTGTATACCTCTGTTTATGCATATCTTAAAGTCTCTTTTCCATGTGTTGCCATTCTTGTATTGCAAGAAGAGAGATGAAATGTAATCTGGTTTTGTTAAGCCCTTTACAGCCAGAATGGCGGCAGGGCATTAAGTGTTACTCTTGTCTGTCTGTGTAACATGCATCTGTCTGTGTGTCCTTCCATTGGTCATGTTCTGGCCATAAATCCTAAGCTGTATGGAATATATTCAATGGATTTATCATGTGAAAACAAAGTGTCGTAAATAAGGAAGATAACTCTTATTCATTTAGTATTTGAGTTGTCTGCCCTTGCCAAAATCTGTGTCTGGACTAGAACTTCTAAATTGTGCAGTATTTAGCCATGAAACTTCACGGTTAGGTTTATCTTATCAAGATGACTTGTTGCGAACAAGGAAGACAACTCATGCATGTGTGTGTTTTAATTATCTGCCCTTGCCAGAAATCAATGTTTGGGCCATTACTTCTAATTGAGAGGTTGCAGAGCGTGACCTGATTACCCATAACTCCACGCGGTCGGCCATCTTGGAGACACCGGAATGTAAATACAGCATAGCGATAGTTGTGAAAATATGTTAAATGATTCTTTTGTCTTCTATGCACACATGGCTAAAATCATTAGCAAAGAAAAAATCATTCAACTGTGAATATAAGGCCACAAAGAAACCATATAAACTTTAGAGATACTTGAATAAGTTGAATTATTTGAGGGGAGAGACCCGTATGAACTATTCTTGTTTAACTAAGCTAGCGATGTCAAACAGGTTTAAAATATCCTCAAATTTCTAAATCTGATAAAATGTGCAAAATTTGAATTCAAGACAAAGAAAATGATGTTTACGTCATTAAAACAAAATCGACTAAGAAATAAAAAAAAGTTACACTAGTTTTAAAACGAGAGGGTCAGGAAATTCATACATTTCATCCATTCATTCATTGAGCCAATACACATCCTCGCTAGTCGTCAATTTTGCGTTACTCTCAGCGCATTTTGCCTTGGAGGGAACTGTTATAAATTTGTCTGGCACAAAAAAGTGTAGAATTTTAAATTTACATTAATTTATTTGGGATGACCATGAGAATCTACTGCGATTGGTTCTACAATAAAAAGTCCTATCCAGAAATCACGGAGGTACACGACCTCAAAGTTGATCCATTTTTAACTGCAACCTATCACACCGAAATAGTGCTCAATATATCCAAAGTTAGTAAGTCTGACTTCTAAATAAATCATCGTTGGTTTTTGCCAAAATATTTGGAAAGGACTGATTAGATCATATTTAATAAGCATTTGAATTGATGTACCCTTCAGAGATCAGCAACCAAAAAGCGAAACCAACGTCTGATTCAAATACTTTTCGGATATTTTTAATTAAACAAACATCAAATATAAAGGTTAACCTATTAGTCTTTTCATACGTTATGTCAAAAAGATTATTTTATGAAGTAATTTGCGATCTATTAAGCAGGGCTGTATTGTGATTGATCGGACTAGCCGTAATGACTGGAACCCCCTCGCTCCTTACTAAGTTCTTTATTAAATGTAATTTAATTGGGTAATTATTGCCAATAATCAATAATATTGTCTTCCAAATTCATCATTCTCTGATTTGTTTACATTTCTATAATTTCCTTTGCCTTGGGGCACAGTTTTAACTGTGCTTTCGTCAGTGCTGTGACTAGCACAGTCGAAAAGGTGTCTCCAAGATGGCGGATAGCTTTTTGTGACGTCACGCGCATACTCTCAATTGTATGGAATTATAGCCACGAAACTTCACAATAGATTTATCTTATCAAGCTGATATATCACAAGTAAGGAAGATAACTCACATTGTTTTATTTCTGAATTATCTACCCTAGCAAAAACTCTGTGTCTGGGCCATAGTTTCTTAATTGTATTGAATTTAGCAATGAAATGTCATAGATGGTTTTACTTACTGTGACAATATGTTATGAAAAAAGAAGACAACTCTCACACATTTAAGTTTTAAATAATGTGCCCGTGCCAAAACTCCATGTATGGGTCATACCTTCTGAACCGTCTTGGAATTTATTCCTGAAACTTCGTAAATGGGTTTAGCTGTCTCGAACATGAAAGACAACTTTCACTACTTTGATTTTTGAGTTATCTGCCATTGAAAAAATTCCATGTTTAAGCCATTCTCCTAAAATATAACGACTTTATGCATGAAACTTCACAGATTGGTGCAGCTTATTGAGACAATATGTTGCAAACAAGAAAGACAGGTCTTGCTGTTAGCTGCAGGTGGGGCATCTGTGTCCTATGGACACTTTTATAGTTTTGTTCTCTTTTTTTTTCATGGAGATTTCTCTTTGCTCGTTGAGTTGTACTTGATATGTATCACTGTCCAGTCACTTAGAAATTAATAGGAAAATACCTATTTCTGGTGCTCAAACGGTTAAGAGTACTAGTCCTGATTTGAGAAGGGATTCATCTAGCAAAGAAGTAAAAATGGAATTAACTGATATAAAAATTATTATTTGTTTGAGAAACTGTGACATTTCCTTTGAAAGAATTTCAGTTTGTAACCGAAAATTGGATGAACATGGCATACAGTATCTGCCATGGCATACAGTGTCTATGACATCTCAATGACGTCACTTTGACATCAATATAAACTTTTAGTTGCTATGGTAACAGATCTATGAAGTCATTGGTATCAGAGCATGGCATTCATTGTATGCCAATTTTTCAGTCACATTACAAACTGAAATTCTTTCAACAGAAACTTCAGATCTTCTCAAATAATTTTTCTCAAGTCATTTACCGGTAATTCTGTTGTAAATGCTATTCTGATAAAGTTGTCTGCCTTGTTAAAATGGCTGCCAAGGCATGGAAATATATCCATGTATCTTAACCCTTAAAGCCGTTAAAGCCAGAGAAGCTGATGCCAAAATTTATGTCAGCAAAGTTTCAAAAAACATGTCCAGTCTGTATAATCGATTTAAGAACTCAAATAGTAGAGGGCAAACACTATGGATCCAGATGAGGCAGCTCATGATGAGCCGCCTCATCTGGATCAACACTGTTTGCAAATTGAACTATTTTCAATTATGGCCTTTAAAGTGTTAAGACAGTTTTCTTGTAACTCAACTCCAATAAATGGCAGATATTCACTTTATATACATGTATAATCATTAAATTTTTAAAAGTTTGAAGAAGAATAAGAGTTAAATAAACATTTGTAGCAGAAATTCGGAATGCCCTTCATATTAATCCAAAAATTTGATACAGAATTGTCATTCATTTTATTTCTTGAGAAAGTCATATGTTGTCTGAGATGTTGTTTCAATTCTCGTAACGATGGCTAACTGAGATCCCTTTTAAAGGCAGTTTTATACTGCAAGATTTATGGGGAATTTAGTAATTTCAATATTTGAGCCGCGACACGACAAATTCAACAATGTGGTTGTGGGCCTAGTGCAGACTCAGATCAGCCTGGGCATCCGCCCAGTCTGATCAGAGTCTTCGCTGTCCGCATGGATGTAGCTTAGATCCTTAGCTATGCTTTGAGAACTCAAGGAAGAGTCTGATCAAACTGGGCAGATGCCCAGGCTGATCTGGGTCTGCACTGGGCACACAACCACTTTGTTGGTTTTCTCATGTCGCAGCTCATTTCAAGTCAGTGATACAGCTTACCTAAAGGTGGGTTAACAGAGACTTATGTTGCATAACATGTCATGCAACATTTGTCCCTGTGTAAACACCCCAAAATGTTGCATGACACAAACTCGTTGCATGCAAAATGTCTCATTATCTAAACAAAACTTACTAACGGCAAAATGTGTTGCATGACACGTAATGTGTGTCACTGAATAAACCCACATAAGAGTCTGGGCCTGTTGTAGACTAATTCAAGGCACTGGGATCTCTTTGGTAAATTTATAGAGGGGCAGCAAAATACACCATTTGTCACCCAGAATTTTGGTTTGTCTCAAATTCTCAGACTCTACAAGTATAACTTAAAATGTCTCTTATTTCACTATACCATATTTGATCTTTTTTGCTTACTGTGTGCTTAACTTTTGCAAAAGGGTAGCACATACATACTTCTTATAAACTTTCTCCCTAATAAGTGCACATTTCAAAGACTTGTATGTGAAAAGACAAAATTATTGGTTAAAGTATCAGAGAAAAGCTGTATATAGAATGACAGGGAAACTTTGAAAGTGAAATTGAAAGATTTTATAGCATTGTCAGCTTTTGTAACAAAGGAAAAAAGGGACAAACCAGTAAAATTCTTGGCCCTCATAATCATATGTCTGAGAAATGCCCATACTGTGCAATTATTGAGGTATTTGTGCTAAATAGGTCAGATATGGTATAGCAGCTAGATTATTGGTTGATTATAAAAGAAACACATTGCTCAGAATCAGCTGAAATTTTGGAAGAAAATATAGTTTTACAGAGCTCTAGATAAGAGGGAGTATTTGGTGATAATTAGGGATAATTTTTGTTAATTCTGCATAAAAACATACGTTGTGACCCCTCATCTGAACCGTCTCGATGAGACGGTTCAGATGAGTGGTCACAACATATGGTTTCAATGAGAAATAAGAAAAATTATCCTTAATTATCATCAAATACTCCCTCTTATCTAGAGCTCTGGCTTTATCCAGACATCCTATGTACTGTACAGTTTCTAAATACTGGGCAGAAAGACCAGAACAAACAGTGTAGGCCAATATATCAGGGCCCAGTTGTTCAAAGCATCGTTAGGCTAACGAGCTCCTTAAGAGGTCAACTCGTTAAGTCTTGTTAAGTCTTTTACGACTTTATAGCCAAATACACTAATTTTTTTTGTTGAAAATATGTTAGAAGCTTTTGCAATGCAAAAGCTTCTCACATTTTTTCAACAAAAAATATTGGCATATTTGAGTTATTAACATTTCAAATTTTAACGTCACGTTAACTAACGACGTCGTTAGTTTTGAACAACTGGGCCCTGACTGCTCATGATACAGCAGTCAGATCTGGGTCTACACTGTTTGTCATCCATCTGATGGTTTTATGAAATATGTTCAGTCTGATAAAACAAACTTGTCAAAATTTCAGGGTGGTGACAACCAAGGAAATAAAATGTACTTTAAGATTTGAGTTACAGTGATGTTACATTACACAGTGTTTTTTTGCCTAGACAGAGTGAACTAAGGAAATTAATACTTTTTTCCCAAGAATTTCGGCTTTCTTGTTGTTTTTCTGATATCATGTAGTAAACAAAGAACTGACTCACAAATCTGAGATTGTTTGAATTGTTTTATACTACTTAACACAAATAAATACTCTTTATGTATATTGTCAGTTGTCATTGCGATAGCCTTAATAGAAATTACTGCAGTATTATGTCTGAACATTGTCAGAACCTACTGCCAGTCCAGTACATTCCCCAGGTTATGTTCCATGAGCTGGACTCAGTCTAGAACATTCTCCAAATCATGTTCCAAGAGCTGAACTCCAGTCATATCCCAGGCTATGTTCAACCAGCTGGACTCCAGTCATATCCCAAACAGTTCAACCAGCTGTACTCCAGTCATATCCCAGGCTATGTTCAACCAGCTGGACTCCAGTCATATCCCAGGCTATATTCAACCAGCTGGACTCCAGTCTAGTACATTCTCCAGGTTATGTTCCTCGAGCTGGAATCCAGTCTAGTACATTCTCCAGGTCATGTGTCACATGCTGGAGTCCAGTCTAGTACATTTGGGAGGCTATGTTCCATGAACTGGACTCCATTCCTCAGGCTATGTCCAACCCGCTGGACTCCAGTCGAAGACATTTCCCAGATTATGTTCCATGAACTGGATTCCTGTCTGCTCATTCATCAAAGCTACTTGGGTAAACTGTGCTCTGGTTTATGTACTGTTGGTCACTTAGTACTCTATTGTGGTTTCATTGTTAGTATCTTTGTGTGAACTCTGGCTTACATACTATTGGCCTCTCCATTTTTAGGTCACCTGTATGAATGTACAGGAAGAGCTATTGCACTACCCCGGCGTCGGCGTAAGTGGCGGCGGCGGCGTTAACAAAATGTTAAAGTTTTACGTTAAAGTTTTTAGGTGATGGGCAAGGCGCTGTTAGGTGAGCTATCCTGTCCCGCTGACAGATCTTGTTTGCTCTCATTTGACTAGTAAAACAAAAGCAGAGGAAGGACCACCTAAGCAGAAAACCAGAGCACAGACGTAAGATACCAACAGTAATTTGACCAGAGAAGAGAACTAAGATACAAACCTTTAACAACTAGATATGAGCTTGGAGATAACAATAACAGAGAACTAGGCTAGGCTTTCATTTGCAAGTTAACCTGGGCAGAGAAATGTTGAACAACAGCAGAGAACTAAGGTATCAGCCAGAATAGAGAACCATTGTTATCACTATTGTCTGCCCTGATTAACCAACAACTGGAACCTTCCTTCTCTGCTTTGATTACTTTACTGCTGATTTCTATTGTTATATCTGGTTGGGTGTAATGTTGGTATCTCAGTTCCCTGGTAAAATTACTGTTAGGATGTTAGTTCTCTGTTCTGGTTTAATGCAGTAAAGCCAGGCATGAGGACCTACATAGAAGAAATCAGAGCACAGACATAACACAACAACAATAATTTAACCAGATAGCTAAGATACAAACAATTAACCAGATATAAGAAACCAATGATAAAGTAACCATAGCGGAGAACTAGGGTTCCAGCTGTTAGTTAGCCAAAACAGACAAATGGGATACCAACAGTAAGTTAAGCAGTGCAGAGAGCTAAATTAACTACTTAAAGTTAAATAGAGTACAGAACTACGGTACCAACAGTAGGTTTATCTTCTGTTGGTACCTTAGTTCTGTGCTGAAGAGCAGACAATTAAGATACCAACACAACAGTAAGTGAGCCAGAGTAGAGAACTAAGATTCCTATAAAGAATCTGAGCAAAGGACTGAGATAGAGTAATTTAATCACAGCGGAGAACTGAGGTATAGACAGTAAGATAATGGAAGCAGATAATTAAGTTAACCACAGCAGAAAATGAAAACTAAGACATCACAAGTACATGTAACCAGAGCAGTATATATCTGACTGGAGCAAGTCTACCAGATCAGATAACTTACTAAAGCTCCAACATATAATAAGCCAGGCAAAATATTACCCTACAGGCTCTAGCAGTAAAGTAACCAGGATAAAGAAGTTACACTAAGTTGACCAGAGCACAAAACTAAGATAGCAACAGAAATTGTATGAGAACATAGAATGAAGGTATTAAAACCCATTTTACCTGAGAGTAGATATAAGGTAACAGCATTTTTATCAGAGCAAAGGCACAAGATATTAATGATAATTTAACCAGAGTAGAGAATAAAGATGACAGGCAGTAAGTTAATCAGAGCAAAGAACAAGGATACCAACAATATGCTGATATAAACAACATGCTAATCAGAATATCAAACTAAGATGCATGAACCAACAGTAAGTTAACCAGACAGAAGAATTAAGATACCAACAGAAATCTGAATATAGAAGAGCAGTACCGGTAAATGAACCAAAGCTGAGAGATGAAATACCAACAGAATTTAATCCATAGCAGAGAACTATGGTATCAACAGTAAGTTAGAGAACTCAATATCAACAGTAAGTAAATCAAAAACTAGAGTACTTACATAGCAACAACCTAACAGGAGGAGAATTAATGTGCCAACATAAGTTGATCAAAACTGATTACTAAAACACAAACAGTAAGTTAGTTAGAGCAGTGAAGTAGAATACCGTAAATTTCTTTTATACTTTTACGTGGAGTTTAGCGGACAGATATTTCAACAGACAGTTGGCATTCCAATGGGCACTAACTGCGCCCCCTTACTTGCCGACTTGTTTCTTTACGGGTATGAGGCGGAGTTTGTACAAGGGCTCTTAAAAGAAGGTAATAAACACCTTGCACAGAAATTCAACTTCACCTACAGGTACATAGATGATGTTCTGTCTCTGAATAATCCAAAGATTTCAGAGTATATTGACCTCATCTATCCATGTGAACTTGAAATTAAAGATACCACAGAGTCCACTTCATCTGCTTCATACTTAGATTGCTATCTCTATATTGACAATGGAAAGCTTGTTACTAGGCTTTATGACAAGAGAGACGACTTCAACTTTCCCATAGTTAACTTTCCATTTCTGAGTAGTAATATCCCTTCGGCACCTGCATACGGAGTTTATGTTTCTCAACTAGTCGGCTATGCTAGGGCCTGTTTCAAATATCAAGACTTTGTTGAAAGAGGGAAGCTACTCACTCAGAAACTGTTGAAGCAGGGTTATCATAAAGCAAAGCTTGTGTCGACAGTTAAAAAGTTTTATGGGAGACACCATGACCTTGTTGATCCCTACAATGTGGCCGTTTCTAAACTAATCTCCGATTTGATGGCCTCAGCCGAAGCTTAGTTATAAGCTTTCAAATACCGGACTTTCATTTTCACTGACTTTTTCCACAGATACATAGATATGGCGGGTGTATTATAATAGGCAGGTGATGCTTACTATCCCGCGGGCACCTGATCACACCTCTGTTTTGGGGTCCATGTCTGTGTATCTAAAATATTCCGGAATTGTCTATGTTTAAATGACCTGCGAGTTCGGACTTATGATTTGGGTACCTTGACCACTATCATTTTCAATGAATTATAGAGATTTCTCGGTGAAATCGAAACTGATAATCTCACTGTTTCAAACAGTGAAATTATCACTTTCGATTTCACTGTTTCAGAAATAGGAATTTTGTGAAATAGCCTCAAGTTTTTTGTTGATTACTTGGCTAAATCTTATCTTGCTTGACAAAAATTATGTCACGTTAATTTGCACGTCATTACGATGTTAATGACGTCACTTAAAGCGCAAACGTAACATTGTTACTGCACGCGACGTCAGACCGCCTTAGTCCCCTGTAGGCATTCTTTCATAGCAAATTTCTTGAGATCTGATGATCAAAATGAACTTTTAAACTATTTTTAAGTTGCAAACTATGTTTACAACCAATATCATACCCAATAAACACGCTGGAAGCATCAAAATTGACGCAAAACGGCTAGAAAAAAAGTTGTATTTCTGTCGTGATTGCTGACGCTCTTAAATAAACAGAATTAATGCGATTTTCAAGCATAAAAGAAATAGAAAATTTGACTTTTTTAGTGTAAGATGAATTTTTATTTCAATCATGAACACCAAAAGTGGTATTTTCACTCGTGGCTTCGCCACTCGTGAAAATACCGCTTTTGGTGTTCATTCGGTGAAATAAAAATCGATCTTACGCTGAAAAAGTCAAATATCCTCTATAAGTTAACCACTGCTGAGAACTAAGGAACCAACAACAATTATTTGTGGTAACAGAAGTAACTTAACCTTAGCAGAAAACTTATATATCTTAAGCAAGCAAATAAGAGCAGAGCACTATGGTATCAACAGCAACTGAACTGAGAAATAAGGTGCCAACAGTAAGTTAATCAGTGCAGAGCACTAAAATAAATTAGTTAATCAGAGCAGAGAACTGATATTCATCAGTAATTTAACAAGAGCAGAGAACTGTGATACCAACCCATACTCACAGCAAAGAACTTGGGTACTTGGGTACCAGCAGTAAGTGCAGCAGAGGAAGTAAGCCAAAGCAGAAAAATGACACACCAGCAGCATAATTATAAAATGGAGCACTGAACTGTGAATAACAGGTTTAGATTTACTATTTAAGCTACCCAAAGCAAAAGCTAAGATACTGACAACCACTTAACCAGAGCAGACAACTTTGGTTCCAACAGTGGTTACCACAGCAGAACACTGGGATACTGATTGTACATTGATCAGAGCTGAGAACCAAGATAGCAGCAGTAAGTGAATTAAAAAAGTTCACTAAGACACCAAAACTTAAATAGTCAGAGCAGAAACAACAGCAATTTCATCAAAACATAGAGAACTAAGAAGGTATCAACAGCAATTTTCCAGGATATTTAGGTTAGCCACCAACAGTAACACTACTGCAGAGAAAAAAAGTAAATAGCAATTCAGAAACAAAAGTTTATCATATAACGTCGCATCTGAGAGTGTAATAAAGCCATGCATTAAAATCGATAATCCACTAGTGGATTAAATATGCAAATCACCTCATAACGTTATGCGGTGACGTCCATAAAACGTCGTGTTTTCTAATGGCGAAATTGTGACGTTTTAGCGCAAAATTTGCTTATAAAATGCGATTTTAGTGTCATATGATAAACAGAATCTTGCATTCGTGCTCTTGTATTATGAATTTATTAAACTCGTTGGGGAAAAAGATAAGATGCTCGGCATAGCCTCGCATCTTATCTTTTTCCCCAACTCGTTTAATAAATTCAATAATACATGAGCACTCATGTAAGATCCTCTATATAGAAATTGAGATATCAACATCAATTTGAAATAGTGCAGAGAACTGAGATACCAGCAATAAAGTTACAAAAGCAGAGACTTTTGTACCCACAGTAAGTTAAGTAGAGCAGAGAAGGAAGGCACTAGCAGTGAGTTTGTGAGAACAGAAATTCGATACCAGAAGAGAAGAAACTAAGCAACTAAAAGTGACTTCATGGACATTGAATGGACAAAATAACAACAAGTAAATCAGAACTGTGAGCTACAATGCCAAGAGCAAATAGAGGAGGGAACTATGGTACCAACGCTAAGAAGACAGTGCAGCGAAGTAAGTATACTGAATTTTTAATTCGAGTTTAGAATTAAGATACCAATATTTAGTTAGCCAGAGCAGACAGCCAGGATATCAACAGTGATTCAATCAGAGCAGAGAACTTAAATTGTGTAACAACAGCAAGTTAATCAAAGCAGAGAATTAAGGTACCAACAGTCAGTTAACCATAGCATTGAACTTCGTATCAGCAGCAAAATAGCAAGATTAGAAAACTAAAGTTTCAACACCAAGTAAACCATAGAGGATGACTGAAGCTAGCAACAGGAAGTTCAAAAGAGCAGTAAAGGCATTAGCATTTGTCAGCGCAAAATCAACAGTTAGTGAACGATTGTGTAATGAAAGCATCAAAACTAAAATAGTTTACAAGATCAGAGCAATGCGATATCAACAGTAGATTAACCAGATCAGGGAACGTAGGTATCAAACGTAATAGACTGGGATGCTGACAACAACTCAATCAAATGAGACAAGGATTCAATCACAATTTAGGAATAGCAGAAGGCTAAGATACCAACAGCAGTTTACAACCATGCAGTCATACTAGTTGTAGTTACAATTAAACTCACAAGCCAACTGAGATACCAAAATAAATATAACCAGAGATGAAATTGTTGAAGTCAAGTGTTAGGGACCGACCATTTGATATTCTGGGGGGGGGGCCTGGTATATTTATCAAAAAAATTCCCTGTTTTTGGATATGCAAGAAAAAAATAACCTGGCTCATAAGGGGGTTCAAAAAAATAATCTGGCTTCAAAAGTAAGAGAAAAAAATAACCTGTCTCCACCCAAAATTTCAAAAAAAAAATATAGTCTGCAGATAATTCCATTGGAATTGAGTTTTTATAATCTCTCTGGCTTCTGGGGGCTGCGCCCCCAGACCCCCATATTCATAGTTATATTTTAATATTATCTACAATTGGTTTACACCAGCGGGCCTGCATGTGCATACATTTACAAAAACATCCTATACAACATTCACATACCGGTACATGTATCATTGATCTGCCACATTACTAAGTAAATGTTTCCACTAAAACTGAATTGCAAAAGAGTCACTAGCTTATGGGAGACAAAACCATTATGGCAAAATAAACACTCTAAAAGGCAAAAGTCCCAATATAAAAACCCTTATTTTTACCATCATTCCTAGTTTTTCTCTTGTTTCCAGTCTTAAAATTGCCATTGAAATTGGGAAATTGCTTTAGCTTCTGGGGGGCAACGCCCCCCAGACCCCCCTTTGTTAACTTCTTAGCACATAACTTTCAGCCATTTTATTAATTGCCATTCATGTATAATGTGACTTGATCAGTAAGTATTTATCAAACTTTCTAAAGGATGAATAAAGCATGTTTGGGCATATATTGGGACAGAAAAAAAACTTAAATTCCTAATGTTAGCCCTAAAACTTTGCCAAAATAGCCCTAAATATTGGCCAAAATATCCCTAATTTAAGGCCTAATTTTTTGCCAAACTCATACAGGGATGTTTGTATCTGTACCTTAGATGAAAAGAGTAACATGCTCCAGGCACTGGTTTGCAAAAGCAAGCTAAGCCATGCCCTTCGCCTGGTTAAAGACAGCACCATGTTCTTTTTGTGAGAAAAAAAGGTGTAA
This sequence comes from Ctena decussata, assembly GCA_963989385.1. NCBI lineage: Eukaryota > Metazoa > Mollusca > Bivalvia > Lucinida > Lucinidae > Ctena > Ctena decussata. The sequence continues at coordinate 13,536,754 of OZ022512.1, forward strand.
AAAATACTGATGTGGGTAAAATAAAAGGATATTAAGATCAAGTAAACAAGGATCTGATAGTTCAGCTATAAAATAAAAAAAAAATAACCTGTTTGAATTAGTTTGTAAAAAAAATAAATTAGCTTCCACAAGGTGAAAAAAAAAGAAATTGTTTCCAGAGGCCAGTGAAATAAAATGTTGTGTCTCCATCAAGAATACCAGGCCCCCCCCAGAATATCAAATGGTCGGTCCCTTAGTTAACTATTGTATAGTAGGGAACTGAGGTATCAGAGAACAAAGATACAAATTGTAAGTTAATCAGAGCAGCAACTGAAGATACAGATAAAACAAGTCAGACAGAACAATGAAGATGCCGACAAAAGTTAACATGGAACAACACCAAGCCAAAATATATACACGAAAGTAGAGACTGAAGTACCAAGAGTATTTCGGCTGTAAACTACAGTACCGACAGTTACTGAACTAGAACAAAAAACTAAAATATACCAACAGCAGTGTTACAACAGCAAAGCACTAAGGCACCATCAGAGCAGAAAACAAAAGTACCAATAGCACTTAAATCAGAGCAGGGAACTCAGGTAGGAAAAGCAATTTCACCAGAAGAGAGACGGGTGGATGGATGACTTGCAATTTTACGTCCTTGTCAATATTATTTCAGTCATATCAGGATGATGGATGGATGATAATGAAAGGCTGTGTGCAATGGAACCATGTTTATAGTTGAAAATATTTACGCCTCCAGGAAGCGATCTCGGGACCGCTAGAGCGATCTCGGGACCGCTAGATCAGCAGGCCAGAGCTTAACCCACTGAGCTACCCGGGCTCTACCAGAACAGAGAACTCGGATACAAACGGTCATTGAGCAGGCAATAATAGTTAAATTATCATAACTGAAAACTTAGGTACCAACGGTAAGATAACCAGAGTAGAGACATAAGGTTCCAGCAATTAGCTTGGTAGAGCTGAGAAATGCTATATCAAAAGAAATTCAACCAGAGTAGAGAACTGCTATACAAAAAGTAAGTTAATAAGGGTTGAGAACTGGTATAACAAAAGTAGGTTAACTAGCGCCGAGAAGTAAGGTACCAACATGAGCCAATTCAGAGCGCAGGTCTGATGTATTGACAATTAATCAGAGATGACAACTGAGATACAAGTACCAAACCTCAGTTGAGCAGAGAAGTAAAGCAGCAACTAAACCCTTACCTGAGTAGAGAACTAAGGTAATCAGCCATTTAAACAAAAGAAGATTTCAACAGCAATTTAAGCCTAGCTTAGAACCAAGTTTTCAACAGCAAGTTAATCAGGACAGAGAAATGAGGTACCACAACAACTGAATTTGGGTCCGGACCCATGATATATTCGGCAAATTAACCAGACCCCGAGGTTATAAAACTCTTTTCATGCTCAACTCAGCTGAGCATGAAATTTTCTCTGCTGATAAATATGAAAATGCCAACTAATGTTGGCATTTTCATATTCATAAGCAGATAAAATTTGATACTCAGCCAAACTGAGCAAGAAAACAACCGTACTTATCAGTAATTTGCTATTTATTAGCAGGTAAAATTTCATGCTCAACTCAGCTGAGCAGGAAAAAAGTTTTATAACCTCGGGCCCAGATGCTACAACAGCAACATAACCTGAGTTCTGTTGCAAATAACTAAAGTAGAAGTGTATAATGGCAAATAAATAAATAGAATTAAAACATCACAGTGAACTAATAAAATCACTTTGCTCTAAGAACTTCGTATTCAAAACAGCTATCGCACATGCTTCAGTGTTTCCATATTGCACGAGTTTAACAACTTTGGACCATTGATTCTTATCAACTTCATATTTATAAAGGTCCCTGGATTCAACTTGACGGCATCGGCGGCCGCTTATTCCAAGCTGGCGAACTCCTCCGCAGACATATATAGTTCCGTCTTGGAACGCTGCTGACGTCAGTTTACGTTCCTCCGGAAAATCATCTCCATACGTCCATCTATTTCTGTTTGGTTCATAAATAGCTACAGTTAAGATGTTTTCGTGTAATGTAACTCCACCTACTAGATAAATTTTGTTTTTGTACGGAAATGCTGAAAATTGAGCACGTGGTTTTAACATCTGTGTAGTTACCAATGACCAAGTATCATGTGGTATATCATAGCGTAAAACAGTGTCGAGATAATCATCATCCTCGTCTTGCCCGCCGAAAAGAAAAATGGCATCCGATGTTGCACACGACGCGTGTTTGTATATCTTGATAGGAACTGGCGATAGAGAGCCCCAGTAGTCATAATCCTGATTGTAACATTCAACAGAATCTGTCGGATCACCCTTTGGGTATGTAACCTTACCACCTGAGACATAAATACTATTGCCGTGGCAACATGCTGAAAAATGACATCGCTTAATGTTCATAGGAGCCCTCTTTTCCCATTTTATTTCTTTCAGACTGTATTCATAAACATCTGCCAATGCAGAACCGCTATTTTCGAAGTGTTGGTCATCGTAAAATATTCCTCCAAGAAAGTAAATTCTATTGTTTGCAGTTACAGCTAATTTAAAGTAATCAACTTTAAACTTAAAATCAAAAGTAGGATGTGGTTTTAAAGCAACATAGTTTTTAAAAGTGACTGGGTCGAAGGCTGTTAGTGAACGCTCTTCTCTACTGTTTGCGCCACTGCTGAATATCATCATTGAGCGATTAAACATTCCCAGTCTTGGAGTAGAGTTCAGACCCGTTTTATTACTCGTCGTGCCATCTAAAGCTTGTAATTCAGAATCCGTCTCCATTAACAGAAAATCAGCTTTGTAAGCATCATACAAGGATAGATAATGTTTGCACGCTGCATCTTCACTGACTAGCACGTTAGCTTTTATTGTACTGTGAACAAAATCTTCTGATACTAAAGGCAATCTTACTGCTTTAAACAGTTTTGACAAGTATCTCAATCTATCGCTTTCTTTATTAACCCATTTAATGATTATTTCAAATACCATTTCTTCTTTTTCTACGCTAATATCATCAGAAACAACAAGATCTTCAAACAGTTCAAAGTCAAGATCAAACATTCTATCATTGTCATTTACTATATCAGTAAAATGCTCCAACACATATACTCGTGCCTTTTCTGTTAGCTTAGTGCAAGCAAAATGATTACCAAAAATGAGCAAATCCACGCAGTTTGTCAAACAAATCTCCTGAATCATGTGATCGGCACACCGTCCAACCAGATGTATCATTTCAAACATACCCGCCGCCATGAATATGTCTTGGACATTTTCGTTGGTCAGATCAATTTTACCGGTGTACATGTAACCAATGATATTCTTTAAGACATCTGTACTGACGCCATGTAAGGTAACAACTCTTTCATGCCGCTCTTTTACTTCATTTGTGAACATGGCCCTGAAACAATGAAACGAAAATGCAAGATTTTCTATATTGGTATGGATTACGCTGCAGAACACTGCTTGATTTGCTTCTGCAACTATCAAACATATTTTCTATAATGCAGACGGAGCCAGCCGAGCAGCTTGTAACTCAGTAGGTTAAGCGCTGGTCTAGTGATCTAGCGGTCCCTGGTTTGACCCCTGCTGGAGGCGAGAATCTTTCCGACCGTAAACAGGCTCCATTGCACACAGCCTTCATTATCACCCTCCCATCGTCCTAATATAACTGAACTACTGTTTCAAAAGATGTGAAATCGCAAGTCATCCATCCATCCGAGCAGCCAGCGCGCGTCCCTTTAGCACGCAAGTGTGTGTGTGAAAGAGAGTTCTAAATTTGCTAAGACTAGTTCTTTTGCGATCAATAGGAACGATTGTTTGTGCCAAGGTAATAGTTTATACAGGTATGGTTATCCCTTTGACTTACGATGTCCCATGGTCGATGTATACATGTTATTTCAGCTAAATAATGCCATTGAACTTATTTCGTGGGGATGGAAGTTGAACACTAAATAGTCATCATATTTCAATTCTCATATCGACGTTACCCCCGCACCTCAGCGGAACGAATCCATAGCCGCAGTAACGGGGCGCCGAGACACTAAATAGTGAAAAAACACATAGGGTAGTTCGCCCTTGAGTCGAACACCTTTTGAATTGTCTTGCGCTTACAGACCCCGGCTATTGACCCACATCGTGTTTGGGTCATGCAACAGCTAGCGCAGCTATCCAAGCACCAGAAAGCTGAAATCGTTTAGCCATACTTCGTAAAATAAGGGAAAAATAAGGGATTTTAGCCACCTACCCAAATTAGCCCTTAAGTCGAACAGACTTGCCCGTGACTCGAACAGATATACTGATTCAGCCATTATAGGACAACCTCATATAGGGTCTGTGATATCCAGAAAATCCGCATTTTTAAAGTACATATTTTTAAATCATTTTGTTTAATGTCAAATTAAAACACTCTTTAGAAAATAATGAGACACACAGCAATGTACGTAAATATAGATAAATCCACCCTGTGACTCCTGGTGCATGTAGAAAAACATTCGTTTAAGGGGCTCAGTTACCATGTGTGCTATTTCATTTAAGATCAGCGTAGACACTTATTGCCTGCATAAAAGAAAATGGGAAGATTAGTATGTGCATTTAGTCTGTGACTGAATGTATTTGCTAGTGATACAGTGAGTAAATCGTCTCTGAAACTGTATGCCCGTGTTCGACTTCAGGGCGAATCGATGTTCGACTCAATGACGACGCATAGGTATGTGTTTATTGTGAAAATTTTTGTTGATTTTACTTATTTTGACAAATAAATAGTTATCTTTTAGAGAAATGAGAAGCCATGGATTAGTTTAATATAAATGTTAAATTTCGTAAACTAAGACTCCTTTTGCTACATAATATTAAGTATTTTACAAAATTTATAAAAATCAAAATTATGAAATTTTGAAACAGCTACAGAGGGGTGCGTTGCGACGACAGCTAGTCGTATAATAATTCATGTTTTATATTTGGGAGTCTTTTATGCATATTGGTCATAGATTAAGGTAACGTCTGGTATCTTAACAGGTAATGTCCATCAAAGTTGAAATATTAATGTCATCAGTTTAATATGTTCGACTTAAGGGCAAGTTCGACTTAAGGGCGAGTTACCCTACGTTTTAGTCTACTGATTTTTTAATTTTTATTTATTTAGTCATTCTATTTATCTATTTAGCTTTATTACATGTAAAACAGCCGCGGGTTATATATTCCTTTGTAATGACGCCCAAATATATAAATTACAGTCTTTTTTATAGTCAGATACATGTATGTGCAACCCCCGGTGTTAGTATTCATATTTTCCTTAGAAGTCACTTTTCCAAACTTTTCTTTTCCGCGAATATTTGTATGCATTCCAATTTTAGCAGCCTGCATGGTGTGGTACGTTCCCTTGTTTAAGTTCCATGGGGTGGTGGTACCCATGTGTATTTTAGCTAGGTGCTTTTTCTCTGAATTAAGCTGTATGCTGGGGAAAGTCTAATTTAGTACCTCTAGCAGAACAAAATCAACTTACCGGAAATAGGGGCTACTTGCCGCCAAGATAACTTTGTGACACGGTATTTCTAGATGATCCACTGCCAATACAACATCTGTCAGTACGTTTAATCTGTAGAGTGAGTACACCTCTTCTAACAGTGCCTCTTGCTGGCTGTTCAGTGACACTGATGACGTCATAGCTACATCTGGAATGAAAAAGAAAAATTAGGTGCCAAAATACGCACTGAATAGCTAGTCGATGTAAATTTCGATTGTTTTGATGTGACGTCATGGCTTAAATCACGAAAACTACTGTTCTGTTTCGAAAGAACTTGGGATACAAAGGAGACAGATGAAATGGCATAACTCAATCGTATTCCCACCATAGTCTACTGAACAGCATCAGTGGAGCACTAAATGCTCTAATCAAACTAACGTTACATGACTACATTTTTTCCCGCACAATCACCTGATTCCACTATCAGATTGACAGTCAGAAGACTCCCACTCACCCACTTCAAATTAAGATAAAATGAGATATGTCCTGGCCAAACTACTAATTAAAACGTCCAGTATTTGGTAAATCCTTTTGAACATTTCAATGATTTCGTGAAAATATATCCTGGCCAAAATTATACAGTTGATAAAAAGTTCCATCTTATGTGAATCACTAAACGATATTTTCAATAACGGATTGAAAATGTGATGGTTTTACGTATTTAATGCATAATAGCACTAAGAATTTCGACTTTACACTGCAGTGTCATACAAAAGTCAAGCGAACAATGCAGTTTTTTTTTCGAAATCTACGCTGAAATACGTGTAGAAGGACGCATGCAAGCCTTTTCATTTACTAGTGAATTTTGCCCCTTTTCACGTAAAAATTAAATAGGCCTAGATTAGAAACGTATCCGAAAAATAAATATCAAATTTTGATAAACTTTATGAAACAAATTAGTGGTTTCGCCGCATAGTCTAGACTATGCCCAGATGATAACGTCGACTGACTCTTTCGAGCCAACTGTATTCGAGCGCGCACACGTTACACATGTTATCAGGAACTTGTATCTATGTCATTTATCAGTTAATGATAAACAACACATATTTTGCCGCGTTGCCTGCAAAGGGGCATTAAGCCACGTGAAAAATGAAATTATAAAAATGCCCAAAAGACAAACATAAAATGAAAAATGGGCTCATCAAATGTATAAGGGCAGAGGAGTCCACTAGAACAAAATGGGTTAACTTGCGAGAATTAGCCTGGCCCCGAGGTTATATAACTTTTTCATGCTCAACTCAGCTGAGCATGAAATTTTACCTGGTAATAAATAGCAAATTACTGATAAGTACAGTTGTTTTCTTGCTCAGATTAGCTGAGAATGAAATTTTCTCTGCTTATGAATATGAAAATGCCATATTTATCAGTAAAGAAAATTTCATGCTCAGCTGAGTTGAGCACGAAAAAGGTTTTGTAACCTCGGGGCATGGCTCCAATCGAATCTCCATATTATTCTGATGGTCAGAGTCTATGTTCCTTTGCAGAGGCTATATTGAACATATGTTCTGTAGCCAGACTATGCGGAATGTGCAAGCGCTGTTTGATCAGGAGTTCCAAGACATAGTTAGTACCCATGTTTTGCTCTTCAGTCAATTACCCCAAATATTTGGATGATTCGTATTAGCAAGTGATGAACCGAATCAGCAAGAGCAGTCTGATCAAAGTCTGGCCAACAGTGTTTTAAGAATCCTGACAGTACGAAGGACTTGTCCAGGTTCAAAAGTAGACGGAACCATTGTGGAAATGTGTTAGGTGTCCTAATATCTGAGGTAAATACGGCACAATTGCACCTTTAATGGCGCTACCGTTACTACAGAGCAGAAGATGAGACGAGTTAAAGGGATAACGCAGGAATAATTTTCTGTTTCCCCCTCCCCTACCCCCCCCCCCCCCCCCCCCCCCCCACACACACACACACAGAAAACTCCCTATAAAGGGATTGTTTTGAAGTTATCTGTGGTGCCCCAACGACCTAGTAAGGTTATGTGATAGAATAGAATAGAATAGAATAGAATTTTCTGTTTTTTTTTTCTCCTAAGAAACATATATTTTGATCCCTCATAAGAACCGTCTCGCCGAGACGGTTCAATAAGGGATCAAAACATATGACTTCCTCAAGAAATAAGAAAACAAAGTATCTCTGAATTATCCCTGTTGCCCTTTCTTACCTGCAGCTGCTTTACCGTTTATCTGCTTACATTCAATCCTGATTTTGAGAGATATCCAGAATCCAAGTTTTGTTGTTTAGAGAATGATTCTGCGAATGAACTGAGAACGTAAATGCGTATGCTTGTTTACCTGACAGTCACAAAGTACACAACCAATAATTCGTGTTTTTATGTTGTTGTCATGGCAACGATGCCATTTCTACAGGTACTAACTTTCTGATAATTTCCGCAGTACTCATGCATCAACACACTGTTGTACTTCTGACATATAGGTAGGAGGCATAGTTAAAAATATGGAACGGAATGGAGTAGAATGGAATGGAATTGACTAGCAGAAGTAATCGCCGCTTCTTTTATGAATTTGGGATGGCACTCTTACACGAAAGAATTTGCTCCCGTAAAGGGAGCGAATTCTTTCCTGTAAGAGTACCAGGAGAAAATGTAGTTGGTGAAAGTGTAAGAGGAGTAAGAGGAGAAAATTGTAGTTGGTGAAAATGTAGATGACCTCATCCATTCCATTTCACTCCATTCCAGTCCATGTTTTAGATTATGCCTAGCTGGCATGGGCATTATTCCTGCCGATTTGGCAGACGATTTCTTTAAAAAGAAATAAACTAAGGGTTCTACCGTACTCTTTGTAAAAAAATACAAAAAAAAAACCCTGATACAAGCCATGAATCACTATGGTAGAAGGAGAAAAAAACATTGAGGATCGAACCCACGATCCCTGGATTAGGCTAATGTACGAATGTGGTCTTACAAGCAATAAATGTTCCAAAATGATCAGTAAAACATGCACCACCACACTAAATTTTGGGACAGGAATGTCTAGGCAAACACTGTAGACCAAGGTCAGACTGTTCAGGGACTACAGTAGTATTTCCCATTTTGCCAGCATCTTTGTGCCCAATTGATGACAGTCAAACCAGTGAAGGTAAACTCAACTTAAGTAAGGTTTACAATGGCATCTGCTGCAGAGATGGCTTCTGTCAGTAAAAAAGCTGCTATGATAAGGTATTATATCAGTCAGCAGTCCGCTGTAGCAGAATAGGTTTACATTGTGCTAAAATGGCCAGTCAACCTTAGCGAAAAGTGGACTTGTCGGCTACGCATCAGACCTGTTCTTAAAATTTGTATAAGACCAAAAGAAGCTTTAGTACTGACAGAAGCCATCTCTGCAGCAGATGCCTTTGTCAACCTAAATTAAGTTGATTTTGCCAGAAGCTTCACTGATTTGACTATCATCAATTTGGCACAACGGTGCAGGCAGAATGGGAAATACTATTGTAGTCCCTAAACAGTCTGACCTTGGTCTACAGTGTTTGCCCAGGCATTCCTGTCCCAATACTAAGTGAGGTGGTGCAAGTTTTACTGATCATTTTGGAACTTTATTTGATTGTAAGACCACATTCACACCTGTGTTTTTATATCACTTTGAGTAAAAATCCAAGTATACTAAGCACAACTTCTAACCGACCACTTGCTTTGTCTTGAACACTGTCGTTTGAAGGTGGTATCAGGACATAATTTCCTTATATTTGGTACTCCCAATGTGTCATGTAAACGTTGTAAAATGTTTGAGCTCGATACCTTTAGAATCGTTTTCCTGGCAGCAGAGGATGCACATGTACCCCCATTTTCGAACTTCGCAAGGATTATGACTGTGGTGGAGAAGGTTTTTTAATTGTGACTAAAATTTTGAGTTCTGTATTAAAATAATACCTTATTATGAATTCTCAAGTTCATTGAAACATTTTCTAAATATTCGCACAAATCATAAGCTTATGCTGACAAGATTCCGAAATTTTGTTCTGTCCGAATCGTGAAAATCTGCTGAAATGTTGCGATTTTCGGAAACAGGGGTACAATTGTCTTTCACTTATTCAATGGTATACGGATAAGATTTTTATTTCAGAGTTACCTGATTTACTTTACCAATGTCACAAGTTAATTAAAGATGGAAATATATGTTCGATTGTACTTTTTATTTAGCGGAAAACATGCTATAAATAAGTGGTCGGTTAGAAGTTGGTTCTAGTATATATGCATGTGCATGGTAAACAGTAAAATGAATAAGATGAAGAGGGAAAGATAGGTCTGTGCAAAGAGATATATTAATAAGCATCAGTTGTGCAAAGCCTAAACTGCCATGGCGAAAGCCAGACAACAAGTTCTTATAAATAGTTTGAAAACTGTTTCTCAAGACCTTCAGTATTGCATATGTCCTTTATTCAAGGTCTTCTGAATAGCTGTTTTAGGCCCAGTTTTCACAAATATCTAGCTTTAGTTAAGAATCCAGTTGAAATATTTCAACAGTAGAGTATTAGCATTCGAATCATGAAGTTCAGAATTTGGCCTTTTTAAGGAGTCATAAGTTGCATGGCTTGTAAGCATGCATTTACGCACAATTAGCCAGGTAAGAGATTTTGAACAGTGCATTGATTGCACATGCATAGTATGCTAAATCAGACAGGTGTGACAGCCCTTATTCAGTGAATAAACCTTACCACCACTGAACTAGAAAGTGTAAACAGTTTTTAAAATTCGTAGAAGATCTATAGCTGCGTAGACATATTAATAATGCAATTTTGGCAAAAGCCTACCTCTGCAAAACACTAACACAAATTGTTTTGCAGTCATTAATAATTGAGTAATGACCCTTAATTCAAAATCAGTAGTCCCAATCAAAACTGGCTTTGCACATGGCAGATGGCATTTTGCACTTCATGAACATCTAACACTAACGTCTGTGAGTAAAACCACATCTTCATTTATTCTGAAACTCCCACCAAATGTCTTCAACCATAGAAAGAAATGCTACATGTATCAAATTATCTCCCTTTAAATTAAAATTATAGGCAATCAAATGTTTCTCTATCTTACCTGGAGTTAGAATGTTCCACTTGAAATTTTCGGAAAAATTGTTGTTTGGCTTCTTGTCTTTGTGCACACTTGAAAAGAACTTCACAGACTTGTTTATTTGAAAGAAAATTGCAAATAAACTTCCCATAGGAACTCAATGCCTATTCAATACATGTTACCAGAAGACAAAACATTCTTTCTTGGTACAATAAAAGCACCGCAGGCACTGCATGATACCCCGCCACTGCTGTGCATCCTAACTTATTTTTTGAGATATATAATAGCTAAAGAGCCACAGAACTGAGATAGACAGAGATATGATGTCCTTACTGCAAATAAATATTAATATAAACCACCCAACAACGTGGAGCATTCTGACCAGTGTAGATTTAGATCAAGCTGTAAAGCATTTCTTTGAGCTGAGAGACTCTGTTTCCTATTCTAAGGTGTTAAACATATCAGTGAAGTTTCATTCAGATATTCCATATAGTATAGGAACTACAAGTCAAAAAACATTTTTCAGATCTATCAAGGGGGAATACTCATTAACTGGAAAGGTAAGAGTGATGGTTCTTTGTCACAATATGTAACCTTTGATGTGAAACATACCTATGAAGTTTCGTTCAGATATTCCATATAGTAAAGGAACTACAGATAAAAAAAACATTTTTCAGATCAATCAAGGGCGGATAACTCACAAACCGGAAAGATCAGAGTGACAGTTCCTAGTCACTATGTGAAGCCTTTGATGTGAAACATATCTGTGAAGTTTTATTCAGATATTCCATATAGAAAGGGAACTACAGGTCAAAAACCATTTTTCAGACCTATCAAGGGCAGATAACTCATGAACTGGAAAGGTAAGAGTGATGGTTCTTTGTCACAGTATGTAACCTTTGATGTGAAACATATCTGTAAAGTTTCATTTAAATATTCCACATAGTAAAGGAACTACGGGTAAAAAACATTTTTTAATTCAATCAAGGGCGGATAACTCACAAACGGGAAAGGTAAGAGTGACGGTTCTTAGTCACAATATGTTACCTTTGATGTGAAACATATCTGTGAAGTTATATTCAGATATTCCATATAGTAAAGGAACAATAGGTCAAAAACCTTTTTTCAGACCTATCAAGGGCAGATAACTCACAAACTGGGAAGGTCAGAGTGACGGTCCTTAGTCACAATATGTAACCTTTGATGTGCAACATATCTGTGAAGTTTCATTCAGATATCATGAACAGTAAAGGAATAACAGGCCAGAAACTATTTTTCCAATACGAAAAAGGGCAGTAACTCCGTTAAAAACGGACGGATTTTGCCCATTAACAATCCCATACCACTCATCGCCGATAACAATATGTATGCAAAATTTGAAAAAATTCCGTGAATAAATACTCAAGTTATCGATCGGAAATGGTGAGCACGGACGGACGGACGGACAAACGGACGGACACCGAAAGGTATAACATAATACCCCGCCACTAAAGTGTGGCGGGGTATAAAAATACGATTCTTTACCCCGATTTTTTATACGAGTGTGCGACATGTCCTTACAAATCTTTCAACCCTTTTTTAATGTGATGCGTAAAAATGCATAAAATCAATCTCCATTGTCCAAAGTGAATGTTTAAATGGGAGCTACTCCAGCCACAATGTTGATTCAGACCCCTGGCTTGTTTAAAACCATGCCATTTCCTTATCCTTTGACCGATTTTATTGAAATTTGTCGCAAATTGTGCGAAAATGATTATTTTTATCTAAAAAGCCAAGGTATTATGCAGATATGCAGACATCTGTAGAAACGTCGAGACTGCGTTACCTGTATACTTTTCTTTGCCTCTGAGTATAATTATATCGCGGTTACTTTATTATTGATACAAAAACACTGAATTAACAATACATACAGTCACAAAAAGTCAAAGAAATACTGATAATTGGATGAGTCCATTCAACTTTTGAGGGGTGTCTGTATTTCTTTTTTCATTTTTATAGAATTTCTTTCAATGTTAAGCAAACAGCGTAGACCCTGATCGGACGCCGCATTTTGTGGCGTCTGATCTGGTCTGCACTTTTTACAAATGTCAGTAATTAGGCATAGATTGGTTAATATTAAACGCTAAAAGAGTTTTTAGAGTTTCCGTTCACAACCTCTTTCTTTATTGTATATTTATTCACGTGTATATATTTGAAAACAAAATAAATATTGTTTAAACCCAAAAAGAGTATATAAAGGCAATAAAATATGTTTGAGTTTAAAAGGTAGCATTCATGTTTTTGCGAAGAATATACGAAAAAAATAGATGCGCATAGCAAGTGAGTGAGTGAACTCGGGTTTAACGTCCCACCAGCAACAAGGTCATATAGCCTAGAGACGGGACCTCGGTTTAAAGTCTCATCCGAAAGACTGGAGAAGCGGGGGATCGATCTTGCGATCCCTGGATTGGTAATCTGGAGTGTTGTCCAGTACACTTCAGCGGCTCCTGCACATAGCACAGACTAATATCTGAGATCTCCTGATTCTGTAGAGTGACAACGTAACCCAACGGGCACATGACGTCGAAATGACGTCGGACCAACGTCGATGCGACGTCATCACGTCGCATCGACATCGGTACGACGTCATTACGACGTCATGTGCCTGCTGGGAAGGACCTGACGTGACTGTGCGCGGGCATAGTCTGTTATCTATCTTTTCTGTCTACTGGTTGTGCCTGTCATAAGTATCATATGGCTTGCCTCCAAGACTGAGAAAATGGCGAAAATTTTTGGGACACATGGGTCTAAGCAAACAGCGCAGACCCAGATCAGACAGCTTCTAAAGAGCAGTCTGATCAGGGTCTACACTGTTTGCCAGTCCATTATGCATTTTTCTGATATCCTACTGAATTGTATAAACAAACTGCTCCATTTTTAGGACAATTATTGTATTTATGTTCTATGTCCCAATTTTTAGAAGTTTTTACGGTAACAGGAAAAACAGTGATTTCGTTGTTGTTGATAATTGAGCAGCAACACGACAAAACCAACAATGTGGTTGTGCGCCCAGCGCAGACTCAGATCAGCCTGGGCATCCGCCCAGTCTGATCAGAGTCATCGCTGTCCGCACTGAGGTAGCATGGACTCTGTGCTACCCTTTAAGTGCTTAGCGAAGAGTCTGATGAAACTGGGCGGCTGTCCAGGCTGATCTGAGTCTGTGGTGGGCGCACAACCACATTGTTGGTTTTCTCGTGTCGCGGCTCAATTATGTACTTTGTTATGATTTCCGTACGTCATCTCCCTACGGAAATACCTGATGAGCAATGGAGAAGGTGATTCAGGATAAAAAGAAAGAAAAAGAAGTCGTACATAAGCGTACATTTTGCAAGAACAACACTGACATACTTCCAAAGGCGGAACCCCAAAATAGGTGCCCTACAGAAAAAAATGGCCTAGCCGTTGACCTAAATTTTCACAAAGGCCTAGCCGTGGACACCTACTAGCCACCAAATGTCACAAGAGGGGATGTAGTGGCCCGACCAGGCTCTAACCCAAGGCCTCTCACCGCGCGAACACTCCGCTAGGGAGCCAAACGGTCCACCTTTGCGACCCCCCCCCCCCCTCCCCCCGGCAATTAAAGGCTTAATTCATTATTGAGCAATGAATCGGCCGAGCGGTGTTCCGATTTACGAAAAAACATAATATACATGTACTCTTTGATGGTGCGTTTTTGCGTCCTTTTAACAGTATTTCAGTCACATGGACGATGCAAGGATGATGATAATGAAAGGCTTTATGCAACTGAACCCAGTTTACGGCTATACTCTATATGGCTCTATACCGCTATATGAGGAGAAGTATTGATCTAGTGTAACGTAAAGTTTCAGTCCCTAGTCCTGTCTTAAGTCAGTCAGTAATGACATCTCGTCTAATTTATAACAATTTAGTATGCTGATACGCAGATGCGTTTTGAAATTTTGTCAATTTGACAAAATTTCAATACGCAGTTGCGTATTTGCAGATACGCCCTTGAGCAGTGTTTGGTCGACAAGGAAGTCTTTCAAGGTGATCGATCGACCTGTCTGATTTAAATACAGAGAAAAAAATGCTTACAATGTATCGACTGATCATTTATCAATGAAAATGCACCAGAGCTTAACCGCTAACATATTAAATCTAATCGCAGTTTTCGGAAAAGGACTGACACAGTGATTTCTAAAAACCGCACAATGTTTTCTATAGACCTTAAAACTGTGTCATTCTCGGAATAAAGGGTCTACTTTCAGTATAAGAAACTAATATATAAAAGAGTACGCGCTGTTATATTATGTCATTTAATGTTTGTCTACGTTTTGACTATGGCCAGTGATGTTAAAAAACCGCGCTTGTCTACGGTGACAGCCAGTACCAGTGATGTTGATGTACACCAGGACTTGTCCACAGTTAAGGCCAATGAAGGTGATGTGGATGAAAAGCTAAATTGCTCAGTTTGTAAAACTAAATGTATCGGTGGAAGAAAGCTTTCGGAATGCGAACACTTTTGCTGTGAAACGTGCATTTTCATTTATATATTAAAACTTAAGGACGACGGTGAATTAGACATAGGAGTTCCATGTCCATCTTGTAAAGTGATTAGTCCAGGACCAAAGGATTTTAAAGCAGCAATAGAATGGATCAGATCATTGGAACGAGGAAGCGACGGCGCTTCAGAAGTGGAAGTCAAGAAGCAAATTCAGACGGACATTTGCAATTCTTGTCGATCCTCAGATGCAATGAAAATTTGCATAGATTGTTGTGAGGCTTTGTGCCAGTCTTGCTCAGTAGGTCGCCATACGCACAAGACGCTTCGCAACCACAAACTGGTAGACATTGTTTTCCATGATGACAAGTCTAAGAGGGAGAACAAAATGTTTCAAATGCTGTGTGAATTGTTATGTTGCGAAAGACATCCAGGTAACAATATTGCTTTTTACTGTGAACATCATCGTGAAATGGGATGTGAATGTTGCATTGATCTCGACCATAAACATTGCAGTTCAGTTGTAAAAGCAAACACTCATGCTGAACCAGAGTCCATCAAAGCTGAAGAAGAAAAAGTTAAAGCCTCTTCAGACGGAATCTGCACCTTTGCAAAGACCATGCTTGATAAAATGAAAGCTAACGCAGAAGCTAACAGAACACAGTTTGAGCTGATCAGAGCCAATCTGAGGGCAATGCGCAAGAATGTCAATGAGCTGTTTGACAATTTAGAGGATATCACTCTAAAGAAAGCCCAAACTATTATTGATACCAATCAATCAGAAAATTTTAAAGAAACACAAGTATTAGAAGGAATGATAAGCACATCGACTTATTCTGCAGGGTTGATTGAGAAATTCATGATACATGGTTGTGTAAGTGATCAGAATATCGTCGTTGAAAAGATAAAATCACGACTGAAAACCGCTGAGGAATCTCTACTGAAAATGTCTAAGACATTCAAAACGTCCACAATAGACTTCAAACAAGGAGAGTCGTTGCTACAAGTTCTAAACCTAGGTGAGCTGTTCACACTTACAGAGAAAGAAGACCTTAATAGCATTGATCCATTTCAAGGCAAGTTGTTACGGAAACAATATAAGGCAAACAGAATTAAAACAATATCTACGGAGAGAAAATTTAATAAGGAATCTCCCGAGTATACCTGTGTGAAGATTCTTCATAACAACTGTATCATCGTTGTCGATACAGACGACAATATCTGCATCATGATAAAGCCAACCTATGAAGTCCTTAAACCACGTAGTTTATCCCAACAGAAACCAGGACCGTCATCAAACACCCCCGAATGCCTAGATGGTAAGAAAAGAGAAATAGTGGCTGTACCATGCCCTTCTCAAAATAGAATCCTTTTGATTTCGGCAGATGAAACTATAGTTGTAACACGTGAGGTTGATACTATGTACCAACCTAAAGCCTTACACGTGTTGAAACGCGGCGACATTGCTGTCGCATGGGGCAACCCTGTGGCGTTTGGTATCATTTCTATAGACAAAATTCTCGTTTCTACTAAAGTCTACTTTCGACAAGACAAGGCTGGAAGGACTTTGGAAAATTTTGAATTCATGGCGGTTGATGAACTACGTTCCCATGTTCT
Source organism: Ctena decussata (assembly GCA_963989385.1). Taxonomy (NCBI): domain Eukaryota; kingdom Metazoa; phylum Mollusca; class Bivalvia; order Lucinida; family Lucinidae; genus Ctena; species Ctena decussata. The sequence goes on from OZ022512.1 coordinate 13,553,420, forward strand.
CCAACCATGCACGTCCAACGATGCGGTTTATTGTTTCGATTATGAAGGAACTCCAGTGTTTGAACATAAAGTCTCTAATCCAAGAGGAGTAGCGCTTGATGGTGATAGCAATATTTATGTTTGCTGCTATCATGAAGGTTTACACGTACTCTCCCCAGGAGGGGATCATCTTCGCACTATTACAGGGAGACTGCGCGAGTGGTGTCTCAACTATCCGCTTGCCATTGCATTTTATGAAAACGGAGAAAACTTCGTAGTGACACAGGGATACAGCAGACATGAGATCACTGTCTTTAAACTTGTAATGTATAACTTTGAGTCTTATAAAGAAGTAATATTTGAGACCAGCGAAGAGTCAGATTAGCAAGGGACGTATCTTTGTACATTTCCTCTTCGCATTATACGTTTATTAAGGTAAATTGTACACTTTCGGAGGGGGCAACTCTGCCAATTTCATGTTTGATTCTCTTCTCAATAGGAGTCTACCAAGAAAGGAACGAATTTGCTCCCGAGTCTACTCCTAAAGGAACGAATTTGCTCCCGAGTCTACTCTTCAATGAAGGAATTTGATCCCGCAGGAGCAAATTTCTTCCTTTAAAAGTAGACTTTATTTTGAAAGGGCTACGGCGTCCATGGAAGCAAATAGGAAGTCACAAAAATATACCCCTTTAAAGCATGTACCCGTACACCTCTCAATTGCTCTAATAAGAAAAAAACGGTGGATCGGTTTTGTCACATGTTGTCAATACAGGGTTTATTTCGCTTGTCCACATTTTAGACAGATTTCAGTTTGACGGACATTCCAATGACAGAACAACGAAGAATGTTTTCCTTGATGAAAAAAAACTTGGTACTTTAGAATTTTGAACACATTAAGGTGAATGGGTACACTTTCAAGGGAAGCAATTCTTCCATTTTATTGGCTTCTTTCTCAATGGGGGATCAGCTCTCAAAGGAAAGAAGTGGCTGCTCTTTCCTTTAAGAGTAGATCCCATTTTGGAAGTACTATGTTGCATAGGGAAACAAACAAGAAGTCACAAAACTTCTTTCCCTTTGTAAAAATTGTCGGAAAACATGGGGGTGCACCCATACTCTTTAAGACGAGCTTAAAAAAAATAAAACTGAAATCAGTGAAATTCAATATAAACTGTAAGCATACCCAATTAAATGTTTAAAAGTGGACTAACTATGGAACAGAACAGATATACAAAATTAATACATTGTATAAAAAGTAAGAGTGGCAATAAGTCTGTGTATATCTTGTTAAAGGTGGGTTCCTGTACTTTGGAATGCATCATAATTTTGATCATCTTTCATCCAAGTTGTTGGAAAGCACTTATAAAAAGGGAATGAATAAGCTTCACTTAAAAGAGTAAATCAAAATATTATTAGAAAAGTTGTTTTGCAAGGGATTTCCTAACTCTGCTTCGAACACCAGTTAGTGCTATTTTTAGTTCGCGCTAAAAATATATAACGTTAGCTGACGTCATGCTGCATTGCATTTTGGGATAGTTTTAACCCATCTGCCATGCCAGGACCTCTAGGAGAGCTCATGGCAAGAGAAAATTTACCTTTGGAGAATGGCATCAGAAATCGCGCACTTATAGACATCTAACACATCTATTTTTAGAACTGGAATTCCAACGAAGGAAAATAAACCAAAAGGGAAAACGACTATTTTCTTCAACATCTGACAATTTTCTCAGTAGCAACAGATTCAGAAAAATAAGAGAATTCATTACTACCCAGAAAAAGGCGAAATTATTTTGTGAACATAATGGTTATCGCTAGTCCAGGAACCTACCTTTAATATTATTTATTACATTTTTGGTTGTTATTGAATTGAAATTATTTACTACATGTAAGTGCAAGAAAGGCAGACCCAGATCGTTTCGCGGTATACACTGTTTGCGGAGGTTTTATTGGGCACTAGACCTGTAGAAGGCATATGCGTCAATGTGAGCGGCATCCGTTATACTGGTTATACTGTCACGCCATGAAGGAACTTTATTGTTGTTTGTCCTGCAGCAAATTGATATACTTCAAAACTTTCGATCTGTAACGTTACATAGAATAAAGCGGAAAATATTTGTCAAGCTTTGCTTTTTACGAAACTTTGCGAATGTGGAGAAAATTATGTTACAGCGAAAGGATTATGGTCTTTTAAATACAAATTTTCTTTAAGGTCAGTGGGTAAACTCACTGGCACTTGACCAATACTGTGAACACTATATGTTTAACAACGTTTCTACGAAAAATAAATCCTTGCTAAAAATATATATCATATTTATTTAGCAAGGATTTTTTCTTAGAGATATTGTTGGTCAAGTGCCAGTGGGTAAACTTGCAGGGGAGGTAATTGTTTTTTTTTGGTTCCTTTCTTTTCATTGGGTGTCAACTCTTGAAAGAAAGTATTTGCTCCTCTAGGAACAAGTTATTTCCTTTAAGAGTAGACCCCTTTTTCGAAGGGCTTCTTTGTCCAAAGAGGAATCAGGAAGTAAAATAAATTGTTCTCCTTTGTGAAAATGGCGCTAAAATCATGGAGATGTATCCATTGACCTCAATTCTTACTGGTGACAATTAGCAACCGTAAATAGAGCCCAAGTTGAAAGTATAAAACTGATCCTTTAACAGTATGTGTTGTGAGAATGTAAGCTCTTTTTCGTACAGCGATACACGGGAAGATGTTTTTAGCGGATACACAACGTCGGACAAAAAACACGCCATACCGCCGTCAGCGCAACTCCGTTACGTCGCCCCGTCGACGGTATGACCTCGTTTAGATAATGGTGTGCCGGTGGGTTATAGGATTACTCCCTTAACCAAGTGTGATTAACTGTGGTCCATGTTCCTTCTTTAAGATTCTCTGCTCTCGAAGGAACCTTTTAGGAACCTAAGTTGACTTCGTTACAGCTAGTGTTGTCCGTGTGGCGGCCGTAAAACATCTACCCTTACATGTATACCATCCATAGAGCAGATTATATTATATTATATTTTTGTCCTTTGAGATCAGAAGATACGTTCTGAGAAATCAGAAATTTTTTATTGGTTAGACTTTTATTCTTAATAATCACTTCATTTGGACCCTTTTATGATGCTAATAGGTCCTTGAATCGACTGCCTTTTTGAAGTTTTTGTCAGAGTCACTGATGAGGCTTGAGTAGTTTGACCCACGTTCCTTATTTTGAATGTGTTCTTTACTCTCGAAGGAACTCGTTAAGGTTTCAATTTTACTCCCTTAAACAACTCTGGTAAAAAGAAGTACATATTCATTCTGCAAATGGAACCAAGCAATGAGAGGAATCTTTAAAGGCTTTCAAATAATAAATAATATACTGAACAAAAAAAGAAACGTTACATAGATTATTCATGAATTTTAAGCTAAAGAACAATATTTTCAAGTAATGATACGTTATTTTCCTATGTGCCAGACGTAAGACAACTTTACGAACTAATCGGTTTTTGATTTGCATTAATTGTTACAGAATTATTCCACTTTGACTGAACACACCACAGACAATGTGAAACGCTCGATGCGCATGCGCAAGAGCTTAAATTTTTGCACTTTCGGATTTGCCTTGTAACCGCCAATAAAATACATTATGAACCTTATGACATTTATCAGCAGCTCAAAGAAATAAGATGTTAAAAATGCTGTGTCTTTGAAATTGTCTCCCTTGCAATTAAAAGTATAGCAAATCATTTATTCCGATTTACCAGTACGTTTCAATAAAATTTTCAAGTTTAATTCATGGATCTTATTCCCGCTTCTCCTGACAATGGTTCAAGATGCAAAAGTTTGATCAAACTGGTTAATTGTCAATGGTATATCACCTTGCATTGTCTATGGGAGTTTCAGTGCATAGCATGAAAGTCAGAGTCAAGTGTCATGGAAAGCAATTTTCCAAGCCTTGTGCTTCACTGATCAACTCTTTGGAAGCGACGAATTGGACCGTTTTTGTAACAACTATTGCCTGGTAAACGTCTCAGAGGTGACTTGCTCACATGGGCTGATTACTTGAGTGAAATACGGGTCTTCGAAAAGCACCTCAAAATAGCACTTTCAAATTCTGACCCCTCGTTGAATCAAACTGATCTGCCGACAATAATCTCGCAGCTTTTGTTGTGATATTCATTTTCTGAGATACAGACACTTTTTGTCAATTAGATATAAAATAGAACTGGCAAAATCTTAATTCAGTTCAAAGAAAATGTGCATTGAAAGTGCATGTAACGTTTCTTTTTTTGTTCAGTATAAATAAACTCGAAAAGACTCAGATCACCTTTAGACTACTTCTGATCAAGGACTTCCCTTAACTCAGTAAGGTATAGAAGCGCTTAAGTAAAAAATGTGAACGTTTGTTATATAGTACTCATTTTTCGACATATATTTTATTCATATTAGGACCCCCGGAAACTCACTGGGTAAAGAACTGGCCTGGCAAGCCTGCTGTCCTGGAGGGCGAGATCGTTCCGTTGCACACAGCCTTATATTTTCACCTTCTCATCTTCCGGATGTGACTCAAATACTGTTGATAAGGACGTAAAGTCACAATAATGAAATAAAATAATATACATGTGGGTAGATATAGTTTGATCTCACTTTGATCTGCACAAGGAAGATATGGGCAGTGATGTGTGAATATCTCGCTAGTATAAATAAACATGAGAAAAGTATCCTTCGGCCTGGCCCCGATGTTATAAAACTTTTTTCATGCTCAACTCAGCTGAGCATGAAACTTTCTCTGCTGATAAATATGAAAATACCAACTAATGTTGGCATTTTCATATTCATAAGCAGAGAAAATTTCATACTCAGCTAAACTAAGCAAGAAAACAGCTGTACTTATCAGTGATTTGCTATTTATTAGCAGATAAAGTTTCATGCTCAGCTGAGTTGAGCATGAAAAAAGTTTTATAACCTCGGGACCAGGGCACACACAGAAGACTGAGCGGCCCACTCATCAACGCAGTCTGATAGGAGTCTTCTTTGTTTGCATTAACAGTCGTTTATCCTTTAGAATTTATATAGCGGAAAGCGCAGACTGTTCACATTGCGCTAACGATGAACTGCTGTCATAGCATTTTTAAAAAATCTATTTTCAGTTTCGGTTTTTCAGAAAACTAAACTTTTTCAGGATATTTGAAGAAATTGAAGGTTATTTCACCTAGTGTGGTGTTCATGGTGATTAGGTTAATACTATGGAGACCATTGTTACGAGAAATGGAACACTGAACAATAATGGTTTGTATTATATATGACGATTTTTAGCTCACCTGAACCTTTAGGCTCATAGCTGAGCTTACAGTATAGCCAGGCATCAGTCGTCCCTCCATCCGTCCGTCGTCCGTCCGTTGTCAACATTTTCAAACATCTCCTCTGAAACCACTCGGCCGATTGAAGCCATATTTCATATGAAGCCTACCTAGGCCAGGGGAATGAAAGTTTGTTCGGGGTATCTGGGTCACATGACCAAGTTGGCCGCCACGCCCATATATGGTAAAAACCCTTCATAAATCTTCTCCACAACGGAAAGGCCTATGACCTTGAAGCCTGGTATGTAGCAATAGGCATTTAAGCCCATCATAGTTTGTACAAATGATGACCGTAGGTTAACCTTGACCTAATTTACGACACTGTCCACTTTGGTATGTTATCCTGTTGTATGGGAAATGCTTAAACAGCGGATTTCTCGGAAACTATTTAAGTTTAAGTTATGATATTTGGTAAATATGGTTAACAAATGAAGAAATTATGTCCTGTAAGGTCAAGGTCATTCTTTGACCTTTGTTTAAGGACACTGAGATTTTGTCTCCTGTGAACATTTTCAATCATCTTCTTTTCTGAAGCCACTGGGTGGATTGAAGCCATATTTCATATGAAGCTTCAGAGGGCCAAAGGAATTAAAGCCTGTTCAGGGTATTTGGGTCACATGACCAAGATGGCAACCACGCCCATATATGGTAAACAACCCTTCAAAAATCTTCTTCTCCAGAATCGAAAGGCCTATGACCTTGAAACCTGGTATGTAGTATTGGGCATTCAAGCCCATCATAGTTTATACAAATGATACCCGTAGGTTGACCTTGACCTAATTCACGACATAGTCAATTTTGGTACGTTATGATTTTATATGGGAAAATACTGAAACAGTAGATTTCTCAGAAACTATTGAAGTTTAAGGTATAATATTTGGTATATATTCTAAACTTAAAGACCAGATGAAGAAATTATGTCACATAAGGTCAAGGTCATTCTTCGACCTTTGTTCAAGGATACTGAGATTCTGTGTCCTGTCAACATTTCCAATCATCTTCTCCTCCGAAGCCACTGGGCCGATTCCATATTTCATATAGAGCTTCAGTGGGCCAAAGGAATTAAAGTTTATTCAGATGGTCTTGGTCACATGACTAAGATGGCCGCCACGCCCATATATTGTAAAAAAACCTTCAAAAATCTTCTTCTCTAGAACTGAAAGGCTTATGACCTTGAAACCTGGTATGTAATCGGGCATTCGAGCCCATCATAGTTTGTACAAATGATGACCGTAGGTTAATCTTGACCTAATTAACAACATAGTCAACTTTGGAACATGAACATATGTTTTAGTATGGGAAAATGTTTTAACAATGGATGTTTTTAGTCAATATGACTTTCTTCTGAATCCCTTTTGAATGAATAGTTTATTTCCATGATCTGTATTTATATGTATCTATGCTATTTGTACAAATAAATAATGTTTAAACTAAACAGTGATTTCAAAATAATAATAATAATAATAATAGATTTTCTTTCTAGAGGGTGACACATTTAACGAAAGCTAATCTTCCATTAGGCCCTCCCTGACTACAAATATGTACATACAAGCGGAAACTGAAAAAAAGACATAATGCATTATATAAACTCAAACAAAGATATAACAATATCAGTCACACACACACACACACAGATCACATCATACAAACTGATAGTAATTGGAGAGCAAATAGCCAACAATATATATTTACATGGAAAATATACAAATAAGTTTACATAGAAAGGAGGAAATAATTTTTATATGTATGTTCCAGTGTTACTTGAACAGAACAGAACAGAACGTAAACTTTATTAAATCTCAGGTCATCCATATGACATATGAGTTTCTACACTATAGAATATAAACTGTAAAACTGTTCTGTTCTGTTCTGTAAATGAAGGCGTTTCTGTGAGGTGGTTATTAATATTACTTTAGTCTTGTCAGTTTTCAAAAGCATTCCATTGAGTTTACACCAATCAGAATGTTTTTGTAAAGCTGTCTTAGACTTTGTTGAATGAAAATTCTGAGAACTGCTGATCTGAAATATTGGCGTATCATCTGCATAAAGATCAGTGAATACATTATCAGTGTAAAGTGGCAAATCATTTATGAACATTAAAAATAACAAAGGTCCCAAAAATTGAGCCCTGAGGCACACCACAAAATATTTGCAGTTATTGATTCACACTTATTAATGACAACTTTTTGTTTTCTGTACATTAAATAAGAAGAAAACCAGAGAAATGTTTCATCTGAGATTTTATAATGCCTGAGCTTTTTAAGCAAGAGTGTATGATCCACTAAATCAAAGGCCTTTCTAAAATCCACCGTGACCATACCAATGATTTGACCTTTATTTATAGCTTCATGGAATTTATTGATCATCTGAAGGAGGGCCGTTTCACAGGAATGATAAGGTCTAATGCAAGACCAAAAACACACACACAAAAACAGACATTTGAGAGTCATGAACATGTTTCTCTAATAACTTTGATGGGACAGGAAATAAGCCTGTAATTGTTTGTGTCATCCTTAGGGCCATTTTTGTGCAAAGGCCTAATTTTACCTTCTTTACATTTGTCTGGAAATTTTTAGTTAATTATGCTTTGATTACAAATATATGTTAAACTGTCTGAAATAAATGGTGCTGCTAATTTTTAATAATCTTGGCCCAATGTTATCAGAACCAGTAGCCATTGTAAGGTCAATATTTCTGAGATGTCTTTCCACTTTTTCACGGGAGATTTTTGGTATCAAAGTAATAGGTGTCTGCAGGAATCTTTTCATCACAAAACTGGTACAGCTTTCAAAATTAGATGCTATTGTCACAAAAAATTATTGAATTCATTTGCAATATCTTGTGGATTTTCAATGACACTGTCATCAATTTTAAGGGAAAAGGAGTCTGCACTCTCTTTCCACTTACTCGCCCCAATTTCCTTAAATAATTTCCATACACTTTTCTCAGAAACTGTTTAAGTTTAAGGTATAATATTTGGTATATATGCTTAACTAAAATACCAGATGAAGAAATTGTGTTGCTTAAGGTCAAGGTCGTTCTTTGACCTTTGTTCAAGGTCACTGAGATTCTGTTTTTGTCAATATTTTCAATCATCTTCTCGTGTAAAGCCACTGGGCCGATTGAAGGCATATTTCATGTGAGGCCTCAGAGGGCCAATGGAATTAAAGGATGTTCAGATGGTCTATATCACATGACCAAGATGGCCACCACGCTCATATATGGTAAAAACCCTTAAAAAATCTTCATCTCCAGAACCAATTTAAAGGCCTAATGACCTTGTGGCATGACATGTAGCATTGAGGACTCAGGTCCATCATAATTTGTACAAATCATGACCTTGCGTTGACCTTGAGCTATGTTATGGCAAGGTCAACTTTGGTATGTTATGCTTTTATATGAGAAAATTCTTAAACAGTGGATTTCTCAGAAACTTTTTAAGTCTAAGGTATAATATTTGGCATATATGATTAACTTAATGAGCAAGAAGATATTATGTTGCTAAAGGTCAAGGTCATTCTTTGACCTTTGTTCAAGGTCACTGAGATTCTGTCACCCGTCAACATTTTCAAACATCTTGTCCTCTGAAGCCACTGGGCTGTTTGAAGCCATATTTTATATGGAGCTTTCACTTGGTCAAACGAATCAAAAGGCATAGATGATGTCACATGACCAAGATGACAGCCATGCCCATATATGGTAAAACACTTCAAAACTATTCTCCAGAACCGAAGGCCTAATGACCTTGTGGCATGGATATAGCAATGAGGACTCGAGTCAATAATAACTTGTACAAATCACGACCGTGCATTGACCTTGAAATTATTTATGGCAAGGTCAATTTTGATGTGTTATGCTTTTATATGGGAAAGTGCTTAAACAGTGGATTTCTCAAAAACTTTTTAAGTCTTAGGTATAATATTTAGTATATATGGTTACCTAATGAACAAATGAAGATATTATATTGCTAAGGGTCAAGGTCATTCTTTGACCTTTGTTCAAGGTCACTGAGATTCTGTCGCCTGTCAGCATTTTCAAACATCTTTTTCTTTGAAGCCACTGGGCTTTTTGAAGCCATATTTCATATGGAGCTTCACTGGGTTGAAGGAATTAAACTTTCTTGAGATGGCCATGGGCACATGACCAAGATGGCCACCATGCTCGTATATGGTAAAAACCCTTCAAAAATCTTCTCCAGAATCAAAGGCCCAATGACCTTGTAGCATGTTATGTAGCATTAGGGACTCGGGCCCATCGTAGTTTGTACAAATCACGACTGTGCATTGACCTTGACCTAATAGTTATGGCAAGGTGAACTTTAGTATCTTGTGCATTTATATGGAAAAATGCTTAAACAGTTGATTTCATGGAAACTCTTTAAGCCTAGATATAATAATTGGAAATATGGTTAATTAAATGAATACATGAAAACATAAAGTCTTCAAAGGTCAAGGTTATTGTATTAACGTTTTTCAAGGTCACTAAGATTTTAAAATTAAAATGTGCATTCCTTATAAGCCATTGGTATCAAATCTGTATTAAATCAACGAAATGACAAATCTAGTCTGTTGACAGAAGGTGTAAGGTGAGCTTCAGGACCATTGGTCCTCTGTTTTATTTTATTTATTTATTTTTTTCTTTTTCATTTTCTACAGTGGGCACTTGTCTCTATGACGGAGTGATATTTTAAAACGAGTAGCGACCAGAAACCACATGTATTCTAAATTTCGGTAAGGTAAATTTACTCAACGAATGTGTCAAAGGAGGAGCTCCATCCTATAGGAAATTTACATAGGGTTCTGTCCACGCACCGAATTCCATAATATTATGCATGGTGATTGTCTAGGACATTACTATTGCCTTTATGAAATATTTGCTGATCCATCTATTTTAATTGTTAAATTACAACATTTTAATTGGATGGGATGCAAAAAAATAGGGGCACCCCAATTTCAAGCAGCCCAAAGCTGTAGGATTTTTTAATTTCTGACCCGTTTTATTCTCATAATGATTCCTAGTAATTCTTAATTATGTATATACCACTTTTGTATTCAAATGTATACCATAAAACTTTCCATATTAACTTTTGTTTGCAGATGCCCCCAAATTTCAGCTCGATAATTTTTTTTTGAACAAATCAAATTTTCGATTTGAATATGTTGCAGTTCTTGTCAACCTCTCAAATTAATATGAAATTAGGCCATACATGTGTAAATTATAATGATAAATTTTCTTGAAAATCGAAAACCGGTAACATGGTTTTTGGAATGCTGAATGTTAACAGATGAAATAACACAACATTTAGGAATGCATATACATGTAGTTTTGTGATTGTTTTTATGCTAATTATTTTTAGTTTTAATGAATTTTATCATCTATTTGCTTCACCAAATCCTTTATTGTTGAGCCGCTTGCGATGAGCGAGACATAGCTGTTGCAACTTCAGCTCGGTGTATGTGCGAATGTGCGTTAGTGCGTGCGTGCATACGTTTGTGTGTCCGTCCGGATTTGTCCGGGCCATAACTTTTACATTTGTGAATGGATTTCAAAATGATTTGGCATAATTGTTCTCCTTGATGAGTAAAAGTGCCATTTGAAACATTTTGTCAGGTAGGTCCAATGTCAAGGTCGCACCTGAAGGTCAAATGATAAAATGGTCATAAATTGAGCTTGTCCGGGCCATAACTTCTACATTTATGGATGGATTTCAAAATAATTAGGCACAATTGTTCGCCTTGATAAGTAGAAGTGCCATTTGAAGCATTTGGTCAGGTAGATCCAAGGTCCAGGTCACACTTGAAGGTCAAATGATAAAATTGCCATTAATTAAGCATGTCCGGGCCATAACTTCTACATTGAATGGATGGATATCAAAATAAGTTTGTACAATTGTTCTCCTTGATGAGTAAAAGTGCCAATTGAGACATTTGGTTAGGTAGGTCCAAGGTCAATGTCACACTTGAAGGTCAAATAACAAAATTGTCATAAACTGAGCTTGTCAGGGCCCTTACTTCTACACTTATGGATGGATTTCAAAACTATTGGGCACAATTGTTCTCCTTGATGAGTAAAAGTGTCATTTGGAACAATTGGTCAGGTAGGTCCAAGGTCCAGGTCACACTTGAAGGTCAAATGATAAAATTGTCATCAATTAAGCATGTCGGGTCATAACTTCTACATTGAATAGATGGATATCAAAATAATTTTGTACAATTGTTCTCCTTGATGAGTAAAAGTGCCAATTGAGACATTTGGTCAGGTAGGTCCAAGGTCAATGTCACACTTGAAGGTCAAAAATTGAGCTTGTCCGGGCCATAACTTCTACACTTATGTATGTATGTATGTCAAAATAATTGGGCACAATTGTTTTCCTTGATGAGTAGAAGTGCCATTTGAAATATTTAGTCAGGTCCAAGGTCCAGGTCACACTTGAAGGTCAAATGATATAATGGTCATGAATTGTGCTTGTCCGGGCCATTTCTGCTACATTTATGCATGGATTTCAAAATAATTGGGCACAGTTGTTCCCCTTCTTAATGAGTAAATGCTATTCGAAACATTTGTTCAGGTAGGTTTAAGGTCAATGTCATTTTTTAAGGTCAAATGATACAATGGTTATAAATAGAGCTTGTCCAGACAATTTCTTCTATATTCACGGATGGATTTCAAACTAATTTGGCACAGTTGTCCTCCTAGATTAGTAGAAGTGTCTTTAGAAGCATTTATTCTGGTAGGTCCAAGGCCAAGGTCACAATAGAAGGTTAAATGATAAAACTGTTGAGCATGTCCCACCTACTAATTTTACATTTATGCATGGATTTCAAAATAATTTGGCACAATTGGTCTCCATGATGAGTAAAAATTTCATGTGAAATATTTATTCTGGTAGGTTCAATGTTGAATGTTATTTCTTTATACACTGTCGAGTGGTCGGAGTTAATTTAGGTTTCCATTTATCCCTCAGACAAAGTAGATCAATATATCTGCACATGGAGCTTTTTATTATGATTGTAGTTTAGGTTACTATTAATATTACTAGAAAATGAAGTGTTTCTATGAACATATTAACACTTAAATGTGACATGCGTTTTTGTCAAACAAATCACCTTCATCTATATCATGCATTATGTGACAATGTTACCAGTTTCCGAATTTCATGAAATTCCTCCGGTATAAATAGGAAACATATGGCCTATTTTTCAGGAAATTTCATAGGTTGACACTGACTGGAACATACATAAATTTTGGGATGCTTTTCGTTTTTTAGCTCACCTGAGCCAGCGGCTCCGGGGGAGCTTATAGGATGGTGAGGCTCCGTCGTCCGTCGTCGTCCGTCGTCGTCCGTCCACAATTTCAAACGACTTCTCCTCTGAAACCGCTGGGCCAATTGTAACCAAATTTCATATATGGCCTCCAGAGGAAGGGGGAACGAATAGTTGTTCAAACCGTCCTGGTCACGTGACCAACATGGCCGCCACGCCCATATATGGTAAAAACCTAACAAAATCTTCTTCTCCAGAACCAATAGGCCGATGGCCTTGAAACTTGGTATGTAGCATCGGGTACATGAGTACTACCAAGATTGTTCAAATTATGACCTTGGGTTGACCTTGAGCTTTTTTACGGCAAGGTCAAATTTGCTTCCTTGTGCTTTTATATGGGAAAATGCTAGAACATAAGATATCTTGAAAACTGTTGAAGATTTTGGGCTAAAAATCGATTTCTACAGTCATCTAAATGGGTACATGAAAATTTATGAGTACAAGAGGTAAAGGTCATTCTTTGACTTTTGACCCAGAACTCTCATATTTTGACAATTTCAAGCAATCTTCTCAACAGCCACTGGGCCAGTTGAAACCAAATTTCATATAGAGCCTCCAGGGGATGAGGGAATGAAAACTTGTTCAAACGGTTCAGGTCACATGACCAACATGGCCGCCAATGCCCATATATGGTAAAAACCTTGAAAAATCTTCTTCAGAACCAATTGACCGATGGCCTTGAAACTCGGTATGTAGCATTGGGTACTCGAGTACTATCAAGATTGTTCAAATTATGACCTTGGGTTGACCTTGACCTTTTTACGGCAAGGTCAAATATGGGAAAAATGCTAGAACTTAAGATATCAGGGAAAGTTTTGAAGATTAAGGTCTAAAAGTTGGTATATGCAGTCATCTTTAATGAGTACAATGAAGATTTGTGAGTACAAGAGGTCAAGGTCATTCTTTGACCTTTGACCCTGAGCTCCCATATTTTGACAATTTCAAACAATCTTCTCAAAAAACCACTCGGCCTATTGTAACCAAATTTCATATAGAGCCTCCAGGGGATGAGGGAATGAAAATTTGTTCAAACGGTTCAGGTCACATGACCAACATGGCCGCCATGCCCATATATGGTAAAAACCTAAAAAAATCTTCTTCTCCAGAACCAATTGACCGATGGCCTTGAAACTTGGTATGTAGCATTGGGTACTCCAGTACTATCAAGAGTGTTCATAATGATGACCTTGGGTTGACCTTGGCCATTTTACAGCAAGGTCAAATATGGGAAAATGCTAGAACATAAGATTTCATGGAAAGTTTTGAAGATTTAGGCCTAAAAATTGGTAAATACAGTCATCTTAATGTGTACATCAAGATTCATGACTTCAAGAGGTCAAGGTCGTTCTTTGACCTTTGACCCTGAATTCTCAGAATAGTTTGACAATTTCAAACTTCGCCTTAAAAGCCAATGCGGCAATTGTAACCAAATATTTTATAGAGCCTTCAGGGGTCGGGGAAATGAAAATTTCTTCAAATGGTCTGGGTTACATGACCAACATGGCCACCATGACCATATATGGTAAAACCTTTCAAAATCTTTTTCTCCAGAACCAGTTGATCAGTGGCCTTGAAACTTGGTATGTAGCATTGGGTACTCCAGTACTATCAAGATTGTTCAAATTATGACCTTGGTTGACCTTGACCTTTTTTACAGCAAGGTCAAATAAGGGAAAATGCTAGAACATAAGATTTCATGGGAAGTTTTTGGCCTAAAAATTTGTATATACAGTCGTCTTAATGAGGTCATGAAGAATTATGAGTACAAGAGGTCAAGGTCATTCTTTGACCTTTGACCCAGATCTCTCATATTTTGACATTTTCAAACAGCTTCTCAAAAGGCAAAGGGCCAATTGTAATCACATTTCATATAGAGCCTCCAGGGGTTGATTGAACGAAAATTTGTTCAAACGGTCCAGGTCACATGACCAACATGGCCACCATACCCATTTATGGTATAAACCTTAAATATTTTTTCTTCTCCAGAACCAATACACCAATGGCCTTGAAACTTGCTAAGTAGCATGGAGTATTAGAGTACTACCAAGACTGTTCAAATGATGATCTTGGGTTTATCTTGACCTTTTTGCGGCATGGTCAACTATGGGAAAATGCTAGAACATAAGATTTCATGGAAAGTTTTGCCTAAAAATGGTATATATGGTTGCCTTAATGAGTACATGAAGATTTATGAGTACAATAGGTCATGGTCATTCTTTGACTTTTGACCCAAGACTCATATTTTGACAATTTCAAAACATAAGAAAAACCCACTTTGCCAATTGTTCAGGTGAGCGATTCAGGGCCTCATGGCCCTCTTGTTAATAGTTTTAGTGTCGCTTTTAGCCATATTTTCTTACTTGATTTAAAAAAAAATTGTTTGCATGTTTGCATAAGCATAAACAGAACGGAATCAAAGATATCCATATGGAGCCCTTTACTATTGTAGTTCACATTTTAATGAAATTTAATAAAGATGAGGATTTAAGATTGATAAATTATAAGGCTGGTATCACAAAAAAGCGGGAGTACTTCAGGGTGCTCTCCTGAGACCTTAAAGTCTTTACTGAGATAGATAAATGCATATTTGTTGTTGTAAAGTTGAAGATAGTAAACTTGCAAAGTAACAAGAAAATCCATGCGTGGGCAGATTTGCCTCCTTTCAATACTGATTTTTCGCCGAATCCAATCACACACAGCCAGAAGTTATAAATGAATCTATTCCTTACAGCTTAATTTAAAGGCACCATTACTCTACCAGCATGAACTATTTTATCGTGAGGTATCCCTGCAAGCTACACACCATAGGTGCCATAGGTTCGTCAGTGTAAATGACCGTGATTAGTCAACTTTAAATAAATAAAACTAACTTAAGCTTCACACAAAAAGAGGTTTGAAAAAATGATTTGGGCCTTTAATTTGGCGACTAGAGTGACCTGTTTTCGATTTTCGATAGAATAGCCGGGCCGGGTAGCGCAATCGGTAGGGCACCTGACTCGTAAGTCAGAGGTCCTGGGTTCGAATCCCGGTCTGGCCACATACTTTCGTTTCTCCTTCCGCTGATTCAAGAAGGGCAGTTGTCAGTTACTGGCGAAAGTATGTGCACTTAGTACTGGTTAACCGCTTAGGAGGTCTAAGCCTGCCCAGGAATAGTGTGGTTAGGCTAACTGACCGTCCCGACATGACCTTAGTTGTTTACCGTGGACGTTAAGCATCAAATCAACCAACCAACCAAAAAATCGATAGAATAAACTAAATAAAATAGTAAAAGTCAAAAGTACAGGCATAGGGTCCCATTTATTGCTACGCTTTTGTTTTTATTCTATCGCTCGCAGTGGGACCAGAGAAGGACATTTATATTTTGTGGAGCGATTTGTAGATTTCTAGAAATGTTTCATCACCTTTATGGTAGTTATATGATTCAATATATATGCACATCAACCCACATATTATTACTGCAGCAATGGGTACTCGAGTACTATCCAGATTGTTCAAATGATGACCTTGGGTTGACCTTGACCTTTTTTACGGCAAGGTCAAATATCGGAAAATGCTAGAACATATGATTTCATGGGAAGTTTTGAAGATTTTGGCCTATAAATTGTTATGTTGAGTCGTCTTAATGAGGTCATGAACAATTATGAATACACGAAGTCAAGGCCATTATTTGACCTTTGACGCAGAACTCTCATATTTTTTTTATTGGAAGGTGAAATATGGGAAAATGCTGCAACGTAAGATTTCATGGAAGGTTTTGAAGATTTCGGCCTAAAGATAATAGTATACGCAGTCACCTTAATGAGAACAGGAAGATTTAGGAGTACAAGATGTCATGGTCATTATTTGATCTTTGACCCAGAACGCTCATATTTTGACAATATCAAACAATGTCCTCAAAAGCCACTGGGCCAATTGAAACCAATTTCATATAGAACCTCCTGGGGTTGAGGGAATGAAAAATTGTTCAAACGGTCCAGGTCATGCGACCAATATGGCCGTCACGCCCATATATGGTAAAAACCTTTAAAAATCTTCTTCTCCAGAATCAATTGACCGATGGCATTGAAACTTGGTATGTAGCATTGGTTACTCCAGTACTATCAAGATTGTTCAAAATGATGACCTTGGGTTGACCCTGACCATTTTACGGCAAGGTCAAATATGGGAAAATGCTAGAACATAACATTTCATGGAAACTTTTGAAGATTAAGGCATAAAAATTGGTAAATACAGTCATCTTAATGAGTACATGAAGACATGATTACAAGAGGTCAAGGTTGTTATTTGACCTCTGACCCTGAATTCTCATAGTTTGACTATGTCAAACTTCATGTTAAAAGCCACGGGGTCAAATATCATATAGAGCCCTCAGGGGTAGAGGAAACAAAATTTTATTCATACGGTCCAGGTCACATGACCAACATGGCCGCCACGCCCATATATGGTAAAAACCTTTAAAAATCTCCTGCAGAACCAACTGACCGATGACCTTAAAACATGGTATGCAGCATTGAGTACTCCTTTTTTTTCTTTTCTTTATTTACACTCAGGCTTACATAAGTAAACAACATGAGGAGCAGAAAACGAAACATACATAATACAACAACATGGTGGTATATCAAACACATAAATTTCAAGGCGCCACAGGAGATCAAAAATTATCTATATGCGATTGGCAATCGGTATTGAGTATTTTGATTAAGCTTATTTAACTATTGAGTATGAGAGAGAGGAGCACATACACTTACACAGACACACACACACACATACATGCACACAAGCAGATGGGAGAACACTTACTGCTACAATGATGTGTCAAAACACCTTATGAACCTACATATTACATATTATAGCTGTAAGATATAAGTGCAAGCTATAATGTCACAGCATGATATACAGGTACTAAAAATAGTAATGACAGAATTAGTAATAAGAACACTTAGGAGGACTCAAGCAAAATTTCATTACCCCTGGAAAACATACTTAGAACAGTATTGGCTGTCTATATATTTACGCATGGCTTACCTGCACGAGACTGCATTCAAGGTTCAGTTGTTATGTAAGAAACTGGTTAACATTGCCTAGTCCGTGCGAGTCGTGTCTTGACACGTTGCGGTTTTATTGAGGCAAAACCATGAATGAGGCCTCGTGACAGTGAAAGTGATGATAATACTAAAAAAAAAAATTCGTTTGGATTTAAAGCAAAAACTATCAGAATAGCTGAAATGTAAGTTAATAAGTCACTGTATACCCGTAGCTATCCTAAGTACTCGGACAGTGTGGCCATTAACCAGTAGAGTAAAGATTTTGTCGGCATCCATTGCAGGTCCCGACCCGACTGGTCCGCATAGACCGGCGGATCAGGGCCCGCAGTGTTTGCCCGGTTATTGTTGTCCGAGTAACTAGGACAGCTACACCGTAATAGCTGGCACAGTACATTCGTTGCAGATCCCGATCAGACAGTTCGATACTACAACATGTATCAAGATTGACATTTTCAAACATTTTCTCAAAAGACAAAGGCCAATTGTAAACACATTTCGTATAGAGCCTCCAGGGGTTGATTGAACAAAAATTTGTTCAAACCATCCAGGTCACATGACCAACATAGTCGCCATACCCATTTGTGGTATAAACCTTTAATATTTTTCTTCTCCAGAAACAATACACCTATGACTTTGAAACTTGGTAAGTAGCATGGAGTACTAGAGTACTACCAAGAATGTTCATATGATGATCTTGGGTTTATCTTGACCTTTTTGCGGCATGGTCAACTATGGGAAAATGCTAGAACATAAGATTTCATGGAAAGTTTTGAAGATTTTGGCCTAAAATGATATATATAATTGTCTTAATGAGTACATGAAGATTTGTGAGTACAAGAGGTCAAGATCATTCTTTGACTTTTGACCCAAGACACATATTTGACAATTTCAGACATAAGAAAAAGCCACTTTGCCAGTTGCTCAGGTGAGCGATTCAGAGCCTCATAACTTTCTTGTTGTTTTTTTATTTTGTTTTGTTCTCACTATTTCTCTTTTTATCTTTTGCAGCCGCAACTCTATCGCCTTGTGACGATTCCGCATCCCACGTAGATTTAGACATATTTGCGAAGAATCTTTCTCGAACTCCTGCTACAACTGCACCTCTAAACGCAGTGTATGTCATTTGTTTCAAATCAATGTCAAGGCTTTGTTTAGCTGAAATATGAGAAGACACCATTCTTTGTACTTACCTTTCAGTTTGTCTTTTTTGATCGATATTATTTGAGCTTTTCATAAAACTGTTTATACGTGTTTACCGGTTGATAAGGTGTATAGTAAATTATCGTACTACCTCTGAATATTGGTGCCCGCGCAAACATTGTAGACTCCTGTCAGTCTGATCAGGGTCTGCACTTTTTGTTAGTATGCCAGCAACTATCTGAGACGTTGCCAGGCAGCTAAATCTATTTATTAGAATTACAACAAATATTCTTATAATACCTGAGGGATTCCAATGTTAAAGACAATTACGGTATTCCTGGAAAATTGGTCTACTTTCGGTTAACCTATAGTTTTCTTTGGTTTTATTTGTGAACCAGTGTTCCTCTGATCATCGGCTATGGCGACTGCCTCTAATGTGGCCGAAGGAATAAACTGCTCAATTTGTAAAACAGAGTGTATAGGGCCGAGAAAGCTACCAGAATGTGAACACATTTGCTGTGCAACATGCATTCTTATTTATCTTTCAAAGCTTAAGGACAATGGTGAACAGGATATAGGATTTCCGTGTCCCACATGTGAAGTGGTTAACCCCGGACCAAAAGATGTAAAGGCAGCAATAGCATGGATTCAGTCGCTTGAGAGAGCACCTTATTCTGTTTCAGATGGGAAACAGAAGCAAACTCAGAAGGATATTTGTAAGTCATGTGAAGTTTTGGGAAGAACATCAGAGGCGGCAAAGTTTTGCCTGGAGTGCAATGAAACTCTGTGTCAATCATGCTCCGACGTTCGACATACTCACAAACTGTTGAAAAATCATAAACTGGAAGAGGTTGTGATTTATCATGACAAGATAAGGGAAGAGGACAGATTGTTTGATCTTATATGTAATTTAGTACTGTGCGACCTACACTCTGGTAATCCAATAACATTTTTCTGCAATGATCACGAAGAATTCTGCTGTGAATCGTGTGTCGATCTTGACCATAAACAGTGCATTGATGTTGTGAAATCAGACGCGAACGTTGAACTAGAATCTTTGAAAACAGAAATGGAAAAGACAAAAGCTTCTGCTAAAAATCTTAGCACCTATGCAAAATCCATTACTGATAAACTGAATGCAAATACAGATGGTATTAAGAATCAAGTCGAAAGCTTAAAAGCTGATTTAAAGGCAATACGCACCAATATAAATGCACTATTGGACAATTTAGAGGTCAAAACACTGAAACAAGCACAGTCTAAAACTAAGAAATGGACATCAAATACACACAAATATACACAACCTTTGAATGAAATGATGAAATCGGGTTTAAGTTCTCTGGCGCTGTTAGATAGATTAATGAATTTCGATTGTCTGACTCCGCTGAATATCATTCTTCCAAAGATAAAGCAGAGAATGAAAGCTGGCGAGGAAAGAATCCTCGGACTGTCGGAAATGCTTAAAACGTTCACATTAAAGTACAAACAAGAAGATACGTTGGCACGGCTTCTAAATTTGGGATACAACAACACTCACGAACTGTTTACTGTCACAGAAGATGCAAAATGTATTGATCCATTTCAGGGATTCTTTTTACTCAAGCAGTATAAAGTCCGAAAGTTAAGAGAAGTGTCTACAAAGGAAACATATGACAAAGACTCCCCAAGGTATGCCGTGGTGAAGATTTGATACAGACCTCACCTGCATGAGGATGAAAGCAAATGAAGAAGTTCTTCCACCGTGTAAAATATCAACACAACAACCAAATGGAGACAAGCTGTCGTCGAACATCCCAGTATGTTTAGATGGTAAAAAAGTGGAAATCATTGCTGTACCTCATCCTTTTCTAACAAAGATATTATTCCTGTCGGTGGGCGAGGCAGTAGCAGTTAAGCGTGAGATTAATACTAAGTACCATCCAAAGGCTTTGCAAGTATTGAAAAATGGTGACATTGCTGTTGCATGGAATTGTCCTGTGGCGTTTGGGGTGCTTTCTGTACGGGATGTTTTTGTTGAAACAAAAGTGTACTTTCAAAAAGACAAGTCTGGAAGGCAGCTGAGCAGCTTTGACTTTATTGCAGTGGACGAGAGGCGTTCCCAAGTCATTCAACCTTGTTCATCAACCTATGCAGTTTATTGTTTTGACTTTGAAGGCCAGGCAAAGTTCACGTATACACTAGGTAACTTTAGTCCACGTGGAGTTGCACTTGATGGAGACGGTAATATTTACATCTGTTCTGATGCATACAAAGACAGGTACAGCAGATTAAGCACCATCCATGTTATCTCGCCAAGCGGTGGTGGTCTTCACATTATTGGTAGAGCTGAGGGATGTCCCACCAAACCCTTAGCTATTGCATTCCATAAAAACGGTGACGAATTTGCGGTGACACAGGAAGAAAACGGGCATGTCATAAACGTATTTAAACTGCAGAACGAGATAGAGTGATCCATGAAATTTTCATTCTTTCCTGAAAGCTTTATGAACAGCTCAAGAGTGTTCGGAAATGTAAACAGAGAATCTGATTCTTTTATTTATTTTTAGAGTACATGTTGAAAAAAAATCGTAAATATAGAGATTATGCAGGGACCGTTTTACGTTTTTCTTGCTTATGAATTTGAATAACGAAATAGTGTTGACTTCGTATAATATTAACTAGTACATAAAACTTACAGTTTACCGCAATGTTCATAAACAACGGACCTAAAGCGCCTGAATAAATAGTATACAGGCTGACGAGGGTTAACACAAAATTACAGTTCCATCAGCATCGCCGAAAATTCAAATCTAAGACTAACTGCAGAAATGAGTTAATTAAGGTGTAGCAATATTTAAGACTCTGTAATACAAAATCAACCCTTTTATAGTCCGGTCGCGATAAGTTGGCAATGTTATTGTTTTGTGTTTATTTTGATTTGGTGGCTGATTGGCTATATAGCAGAGTTCAGCTTATCCAACTCACGGGAATGAAAGAGTAAATTTGAATAATTGTGTAACTATCAATTTTGTTATCAATGATATTCTTAAAATAGATACAGTTCCTGTCTTTAAGCTTTCAAAAAGTGTCATTTAGATAAATTAGAACTGCCAGTTAACCGTAATGTGCCATTATGACCATAGGTCAAGAAGTTACATGAACTGCACCGTAATGATAGAACAGGTACTGTTGACATTAAAAATGTAAACAAAACATTGCCACCAAAGCACGACCGACCTATACCGAAATGCAGTAAAATTCTCATTTACAGATATGGTGTTGTTTCAATTCATTTAACGATGGTCTCCGAGAGGATTCCCAGCAGGCTCAATAAGTCAATATGACGTTGCACTGATGTCGATGCGACGTCATCACGTCGCATCCACGTCAGCGCGACAGGCGTCGCATCGACGTCGATGCGACGTCATCATGTCGCATCCACGTCAGTGTGACGTCATTTCGACGTCACGTGCCCGCTGGGTTCGTCCCATTGAGCCTTTTCTAGACTCGTCCAGAGAACTGAAACAAATGCGCAAAGGCTCGTGTCAGTTTCACTGCATTCGATTTTACTTTATGTACACTTCTACTATTTGTTCATGCTGTAAACACACTGCTGTTTCAAGGCTGTTACGTAACGAAAAAGAGCTGTTACGAAACGAAAATGAGTCATAGTTCCAAAAGTACTTGGTCATCGTAGCTGAACAAATTTGTTTAGCCACGATGATCAGGTCGTTTGAGAACTTTGACTCTTTTTCCTTTGGTAATAGCCCTTGAACAGTATATACATAGTTAACTACGTAGGGGTGGTCAGCTATATAGTGGACGAGTACAAAATGTTTCTAAAATTACAGGTTAAGATTAAAATATGCCCAGTTTTATGTTTTTATCAGAAAAAAAGGCATTTTCCAGAGTTTGGCTGAAAATAGGCATTAGATATTTGCATTTTGTATATCGCTAACTGAAACTGCCAGACTGTGGCATGAAGCTGTGTGGGTGGACCTCCATATTTTTCTGCCATTTTTACAAAGGGGAACAACTTTTGTGAATTCCTGTTTCCTTCCTTAGGTGAGTTAGCCCTTCCAAAATGGGTCTAATCTTAAAGGAAAGGTGTACACCCATTGGGACGGAAAACAAACAGGATCTGGAAAAGTTGCTTCCCGAAAAGTGTGTCCATTCACCTTAAAACAAGGAAACTCTGCTACAGTTTCTGTCATTCAGTTTAAGCCCATTGATATCTAGCATCACAAATGAGCCGCGTCACGAGAAAAACCTAGCATAACAAATGAGCCGCGTCACGAGAAAACCGTCACGAGCCTCCGCCCAGTGTGATCAGACTTCGCTAAGCGCTTAAGGTGAGGTGGGAGTAATTCAGCGCCGCCGTGCGGCAGTTTCCGTCACTACGTTACGTAATGACGTCGAACGTTCCATTTGATAAAAACAAGATGGCGTCAACGTTAGCCGCTCCTGTGATCACTTCATGGTCTGCTCACAAAATGCAAGGAGGCTGAGCGCTGGGCGAAATTAAAGGAAGTAAAAGTGCCGCAGAGGAGAAACTGAATTTCCGCGCGGAAGACTACTTGTGGGATATTTGACAGTTTCTTAACAGTTTATGACAGTTTATGAGACGGAGTTAGCAGCTTTTGAGTTAGAAAGTGTCGTAGAGAAGAAACTGAAAAATATAGCTAGTTTTCCGTGGGGAGAAAGCTGTTCTCTGACAGTTCTTCATTAGTTTGTTAGATGGAGTTCGCAGCTGTTGAGTTGCAATAACGAAGCCTCGTGAAATTGAATCCAGAATCGTACAATGAATAGTCAGATCACTGTCTACACTCAGTCCATCACGTACTTAGCAGTTAACACGGTAGCAGCCACAGACAGTCGTTATCAACAAATTACAAATAAATTTATTCAGCATTAAACATTACAAGAACGCTTACACATGTATAGTCGTGGTGAAAAAACAATTTTCACTTACACAGAAATACCATTTTCAAATCATGTGTTTGCTGAGGAGCAACATATACTATTCACTTAAATACAAAATAACACTGAAATACAGACTATACTCAACTGCAAAACTGTTTCCTTAATCTGAAAGCGAAATATAAGAACCTTGCTAAATTCAAAATTGTAGATTTTGTTTTTGACATCATTACACTATCGAATTTATGAATATTTATCATACCACCCACACTTTAAATACTATTCCAGCTCTACTAATCAGCAAAAGCTATGCCAAATTTCAGTTATATCAAAAATTCTTAGACTGTCCCTAGCATTTTAACACCGCCAGGCAGCCTTATCAAGGTCGATGCAATGTCGTCAGAATCTTTTATCGACGTTGATACGATAATTCAACATCTGTTCTGTTAATAAGCTAAAAACAATGTGGCGTTTCTTTTTCCTTGCCTTTCTTTCACTTTTCTGTTTTTCATTTTTATTTCTGTTTCAAGTGTACATCAAAGTATCTCCTGGACGCTAAAGTGAATCATAGCTGCCCATCATTTTTACAGAGAGAGAGAGGGAAAGAGAGAGAGAGAGAGAGAGAGGGAGAGAGAGAGAGAGAGAGAGAGAGAGGGAAAGAGAGAGGGAAAGAGAGAGAAAGAGAGAAAG
The DNA here is from genome assembly GCA_963989385.1 of Ctena decussata. Lineage (NCBI taxonomy): Eukaryota > Metazoa > Mollusca > Bivalvia > Lucinida > Lucinidae > Ctena > Ctena decussata. The sequence continues at coordinate 13,577,832 of OZ022512.1, forward strand.
TCGACGAAGTCCAGTCGTTGGATCGCTAGGTTACCGTGCAGAATATCATAGGTCCTTTCTTGGGTCGGGTCAGGAACTGGGAAACTTGACTCGCTTACACTGTACAAAAGCCAAGTGGACAAGGGAATTGTTCAAATGTCATAACACGTGGAAGCCCGTCCCAACGCGGGTGCCCGTCAACTGTCTCGGGTGCCCGTCAACTGTATGGGAGGGCATAATGGCAATGCTTTCGATTTTTTTAAATTAACAATACTTAGTTAAGACGGATCATGCAGAGATTTAGAGAAACGTATTACATCTGCCTTCATCCTGCACTTTCCAGACAATGACAATCATGAGTGATGGAAGTTCCAGACAAATTTTGCCGGTAGTCTACAAAAAGCGATAGTTGATATGTGGCGCGAAAGTTAAGTAACGTTAACGTCACCATGCGCAACGTCAACATTTCAGTCTAAAGAGACGGCAGGCCGGGCATTTAATGCACTTTAACTCGAAAGTTAAGTCGGCGACCTACTATTTTTATTGCTTTAATGTGAACTTCTATCATTGGGTCATACTGTGTTAGTTTTTGAAGAAAAAAATGTGTTTTGTTTTCTCAGAATGAAGGTTTTTATCCAAGAGGTACGAGCAAAAAAGTGCATTTTCCATAGAACGCCATTATAACGTCGGGTCGAAAAAGTGGAAAAAATGACGTTTCGAGGTCAGATATCTTAAAAACGATATCGGCGACCCCCCTTTTTTAATACATTTTCTGAAAGAGGGACTGAAAATGTACAATATAAGGAAGTATGAATAAAATCATGTGTTTTGTCAATTACTCCCACCTCACCTTAAATGGTAGCAAAGGGTCAAAGTTATCTCCATGCGGACAGCGAAGACTCTGATCAGACTGGGCGGATGCCCAGGCTGATCTGAGTCAGCGCTGGGCGCACAACCACTTTGTTGGCTTTCTCATGTCACGGCTCAAATGGTCTTGACAAGCACCGTAGGCCCGGACTTGCAATTTTACGTTCTTTTCAACAGTATTTCAGTCATATCAGAACGAAGGGAGGGTGAAAATGAAAGGCTGTGTGCAACGGAACCCCGTTTACTATTGCAAGATTTCCGCTGCCAGCGGGAATCGAACCCGGGATCGCTAGATCAGCAGGCCAGCGCATAACCCACTGAGCTACAGACGGGCCCTCCTAATCAGAACAGAAATTGAATGCGAGCCAAAATCTTGCAGCCCGACAGAGTGTAGCTGCCAGCAAAAATGACGTCAGTACGGGAATGATTGAACTGCTTGGACAGCAAAGCCAAAACAAATCAGCAAAGTGCTTGCTGGCCAGCAAAAGTCATTTAGTAAATGATTTTACGGGGGATGATTTGGGGTTAGTTGCCATTTTTGCAAAGTTTTACCACTGCGGAACGACTGAAAATAGTTTATCTGGGTCAAGACACCTTGCAATGGGCAGTAGCTTAAGCTACTGGAGGCTTAGTTGTTTGTGCGCAACCTCGCAGTTCCTTCTGATGCAGCTTAAAAACAAATAGATGTTGGAATTTGCTCCCAACCCTCTCCTAACAGTGAGGTTCAAAACTGAAGCTGTGTTGTGGTTATAGTGGTGGTGGTTTGGGGCCGGGTTGGGGGGGGAATCGGATGCGAGGGGAGGTAAAGCGGAGAAGGGGCGAGTTGTGGGTGGGGGTGTCGAGTTGTGGGGGGGGGGGGGGGGGGGGGGGTGGGGTGGGGGCAGGGGAGCAGTTGGTGTTCGCATTGTACTGTATTTTAATTATCATGTTTTCGTTGTACGTTTACACACCGGGCTGCATATCTAACTTTAGGAAAAGCCGAATTAGAATACTTATCCCTAAATCAAAATTAATCGAACCTGACTTTGGGGAGAAAATCCATCCACTGTCTTATTAATACACGCTAAGCAAAATCTATGGTTCAAGCCAACCAGCAAACCCGAAATACTTCGAGCAGGCCATTCGTAAATATGGTCAACAGCGAAGGCTCTGATCATACTATTAGGGAGTGCAGATGGGTCCGTGACTTAGATTTTTTTTGTCTTTTGCGACATAAGACATGGCAGTTTTTCTATTCCTGTGACTGATTGGTTGCATAATCCATCTGCCTGACGTCGCGTGAAAAAGAACCTTAATTCATGTGCGTACTCAGCCTGCACATCTTCGAAAAGATGTCGGAGTCTTCATTTTTCTTCTTTTAGGTGGCCCGGGATTCATAGATTATATAATGCAAGAAGGAAATACTCTGATCAAACTGCGCGGATGCGCAGGCTGTTCATAGACTTCCCTGTTCGCACATGCTGTAAAATCCCTTGTCGAGCGACGCTGATCAAATAGAGGCAATAGCTTTTAACTCATACAGTGGCCCAACGATAATGTGTTATTGACAAACATTGGTGTAAACATGGCATGCACCACTGAAAGGGGTGACAGGTACTTACCTGTAGTAAGTTTGGACGCCTGACCATATTATAGTGGTTAAAATGCCTCAGAATAAATCACGAATCAAAGTAGCTCAGTGGACCAGATTACCAACATCTAGTTTGGTTTATCTACGGTCGTAGGTTCGAATCACACGTTTTTTTTTTTTTTTTTTTTTTTTTTTTTTTTTTTTTTTTTTTGTGTGAGTATTTTTGTTTGATATTCTTGCTTTTGAGGTTATTATTTTTTCTAGGTGCTAAATACCTGCCAATTAGGCATACGACGTTTAAAGGGAAATCGCCTCAATGTTCGTGCGCATACATTTTACGCAGCGTCATTGTTTCCTGCTATGGTTATCATGACGTCGTTTGCCGTAACGCTAAAACGTTTACGTCACTTTCGAAGACAACATGGGCTCTTTGTTGAAACAAACGTATAAGTTTTTTGCGACAGAAAAATTGGTAAATATATAAAACTGGAAAAAAAAACACGACTAAAATAGAGCTGAAGAATTTTATACGGAAAAGAGAGCGCCAATTTTTTTGGCGGGTAGTGTGTAAATTTTTAGGAATTATTTGTAAGGTAAAGAGAGGCTGTGAAAAATGCAAGCGCGTTTTGAATCTCGTAATTACTTAATGCAAGTATAAATACAAATAAGGACTTGAGTCATGAAATACCCATGCAAACAGTGAAAGCCGAGATCAGACTGAGCAAATGCGCAGGCTGATCTAAGCTTTTATTGTTAGCTCATGTCGTTATGGTAATTATGTTTTGTCTGTTTCTTTTCTTTTTGAATAGTCGCTTCTAAGATTTAACGCAAGTGACATAAGACGATCAGCCATATCATAATGTTCTCGTAAGATACAAATTTTACAACGGCTAGGCGGTGACACTCATTTTTCACTAATCGCCCCTAGACTTTCCACAGGATTCATAGATTGTCGATGCGAACAGGGAAAAACTCCTCCGAAATTGGTCTCAGCATTAAATGATAAATTGAAATCAAGCTTTGCCGATGTTTCTGTGACAAATACATGTCGGGCAGTGGCCAGGTCCAAGCACATAAACTTGTTCATCAGATATAAATGTGATATAATCTAGACCAAGAAAAATGTTCGAAATTCTATGAGAAATAACAATGAGCATGCTGCCTAGTTTCAGTCCTTGCCAAGTTGGAATTTCTCTCATTAATATGTTGTCTGTATACGAGAAAATTTTGACGGCGACAGTTTCATATAGACTATATGTTCAGGACATAAGAGCATTGCTGAAATTGAATAGGGAATTATATTGCATTGCTATAAAAAAAGCATCGAAAGGTAAGAGCGCTATCCATATGGCCGTTAATGGCGCGAAATAGAAAGCGACGTCAACGCAAAAAAACATTGACGTCAAGGCGCTTTTATGAAAACCGCGCCAATTAAAAGTGGTTTTCCTTCCATAACTCGAATATTTGGCCGATGGCCTATATTTTTTATTAGCTTATTTGCACGGGGTTGATCAATCCTGTACCATATCAAAAATATATAAAAATTTCAATGGTGGAACTTTTTTTATGGAAGGAATTCCACGTTTTTTCCAATACCGGAAAACGGCGGGAAATAAAAATTGTAAATAACGTATATCATGAGGCAAACGACGATGGGAATTTTGATGTTCAAACAAAGAGACAAGAAAGAAGAGTTCACAAATCTTTATTTCGAAACGATCGGTCATCTATTATCTCGTATAAAGTCTTCGAAATAGACATAGCCATGTTTCACACAGGCACATAGATGGCGCTGCATTATCTCAAAAAGTAGTACGGTGACCCCATTTTTTTATTTCCATTTTTCACTCAGTATACAATATTTTACCACTATGTGAAGTTTCAACAAAATCTCAATGGCAGATTTTATAGGGTGATTTCCCTTTAAACAACGTCGACTCAACGTTTATTCAACGTCGACGCAACGTTGATTCAACGTTAGTTCAATGTTAATTCAACGTGATGTGGCTGCTGGGTAATCTTATTTTTTCGCAATTGAAATTGAGATTTCAATCCGACGCTTCCGAAATACCAGTAGGCTTACGCTGTCTAGTTGGAAAAATAACTTTAATGTCTCTTAATGCCGTGACGGCATGTCTGATTAAATCTTGAGATCGAACCAGTGACACCCGCGGAATAGAATATTTACTGGTCATTATACCACCGCGTTATATCTGTTCAAGCTAGTAACGATAGAAAATAAAACTGACATAGAAAAAAATGATAATACAAAATAAAAAGAAAAAAAGAAAAAAGAAAAAAAAATGAACAAGAATAAAAATAACAGCGTAACAATATTAAATACGAAGGAAGTAAGAACTCTTTGAGAAAAAGTCTTTGAAAAAAAATGTCACTGCCTGAGTTTCGAACTCGCACTAAACTGCTTTATTGTCAAAAGAATTCGTAACTGCTGCCATTAACCCACTTGACCACGTACCAACTGTTTGAATGATGAAATATTAAGAAATATACTCATGTAAGTATTGCAAAAGCTGAGGATAATTGCCCGAGGCTTCTCACTACCTGTTTTACCTGTTATCCTTAAATGGGCATGCTAGACTATTTGCGCGGGAAACAAATTATCTGTGGGCGACAGTAACCTATTGCATGGATAAGAACAAACAACATTTTGCAAACAATGTATACTCAAATTAAGCTGCTCATAAAGATATGAACTGTTCCCTAAGGGGGCTCGGTAAAGTTAGCAGAACGAGAATTCTGCAGAAAATTCTGCAGAAGATTCTGCAGAATTTTCTGCAGAAAAAGTGGTAAAGTTAGCGAAATGAATCTTCTGCAGAATTTTCAGCAGAATTTTCGTTCTGCTAACTTGACCGAGCTGTCAGGGCTCGGTAAAGTTAGCAGAATAGCAGAATAGCAGAATGAAATGGTAAAGTTAGCAGAATGGCAGAATAGCAGAATAAAATGGTAAAGTTAGCAGAATAGCAGAATAGCAGATTGAAATGGTAAAGTTAGCAAAATGGCAGAATAGCTGAACGAAATGGTAAAGTTAGCAGAATAGCAGAATAGCAGAACGAAATTTTTTGTTCTGCCCATTCTGCTCATTCTGCTAGCAGAACAGCAGAATGAAAAAGGTTGTCAGATTTATGTTCTAAGGCAACCAGCAGAAGGGCACACTCAAGCCATGCATGGAAAACATTTCCCTCCTGGTCAGGCTTCAACTAGCTAGGATTCGCTAGAGAAAAAAATATTTATCATCAAATCCTGGTGTGACCAGCAGGTGGGCAGACTCATGGCATGCATGGAAATCATTTTTATCGCCGCCCGAGTTTATCTAGTAAAAAATAAACTTGGAATTTTTCGTTCTGCCCATTCTGCTCATTCTGCTAGCAGAATAGCAGAATGAAAAACTTTCTCGGAATTTTGTTCTAAGGCAACCAGCAGAAGGGCACCCTCAAGCCATGCATAGAAAACATTTCCCTCCTGGTCAGGCTTCAACTAGTAAGGAAAAAATCCACAAATTCGCTGGAGAAAAAAATATTTATCATCAAATCCTGGTGTGACCAGCAGGTGGGCAGACTCATGTCATGCATGGAAATCATGTTTATCGCCGCCCGAGTTTATCTAGTAAAAATAAACTTGGAATTTTTCGTTCTGCCCATTCTGCTCATTCTGGTAGCAGAACAACAGAATGAAAAAGTTTGTCGAAAGTTTCATGTAAGGCAACCAGCAGAAGGGCACACTCAAGCCATGCATGGAAAACATTTCCCTCCTGGTCAGGCTTCAACTAGCAAGGAAAAAATCCACAAATTCGCTGGAGAAAAAAAATATTTATCATCAAATCCTGGTGTGACCAGCTGGTGGGCAGACCCATGGCATACATGGAAATCATGTTTATCGCCACCCGAGTTTATCTAGTAAAAATAAACTTAGAATTTTTCGTTCTGCCCATTCTGCTCATTCTGCTAGCAGAATAGCAGAATGAAAAACTTTCTCGGAATTTTGTTCTAAGGCAACCAGCAGAAGGGCACATTCAAGCCATGCATAGAAAACATTTCCATCCTGGTCAGGCCTCAACTAATAAGGAAAAAATCGACAAATTTGTTAAAGAAAAATAATCATTTATCATCAAATCCTGATGTGACCAGCTTGTGGGCAGACTCATGTCATGCATGGAAATCATCTTTATCGCCGCCCGAATTTATCTAGTAAAAAATAAACTTAGAATTTTTCGTTCTGCCCATTCTGCTCATTCTGCTAGCAGAATAGCAGAATGAAAAAATTTGGCGGAATTATGTTCAAAGGTTACCAGCAGAAGGGCACACTCAAGCCGTGCCTGGAAAACATTTTCCTCCTGGTCAGGCTTCAACTAGAAAGGCAAAAATCCAAAATATTTTAAGAGAAAAAAAATTATCATCAAATCTTTGTGTGACCAGAAGGTGAGCAGACTCATGTTATGCATGGAAATCAAGTTTATCGCCGCCCGATTATATCTAGTAAAAAGTAAACTTGGAATTTTTCGTTCTGTCCATTCTGCTCATTCTGCTAGCAGAACAGCAGAATGCAAATGTTTGTCGGAATTGCGTTCTAAGGCAACCAGCAGATGGGCACACTCAAGCCATGCATGGAAAACATTTCCACCCCTGGTCAGGCTTCAACTAGCAAGGAAAAAAATCGAAAAATTTGCTGGAGAAAAAAACATTTATCATCAAATCTTGGTGTGACCAGCAGGTGGGCATACTCGTGTCCTGCATGGAAATCATGTTTATCGCCGCCCGAGTTTATCTTGTAAAAAATAAACTTGGAATTTTTCGTTCTGCCAATTCTGCTCATTCTGCTGGCAGAACAGCAGAATGAAAATGTTTGTCGAAACTTTCATCTAAGGCAACCAGCAGGTGGGCACACTCTAGCCATGCATAGAAAACATTTCCCTCCTGGTCAGGCTTCAATAGCAAGAAAAAATCCACAAATTCGCTGGAGAAAAAAAATGTTTATCTTCAAATCCTTGAGTGACCAGCAGGTGGGCAGACTCATGTCATGCATGGAAATCATGTTTATCGCTGCCCGAGTTTATCTAGTAAAAAATAAACTTGGAATTTTTCATTCTGCCCATTCTGCTCATTCTGCTAGCAGAATAGCAGAATGAAAAACTTTCTCGAAATTTTGTTCTAAGGCAACCAGCAGAAGGGCACACTCAGGCCATGCATAGAAAACATTTCCTCCTGGTCAGGCTTCAACTAGTAAGGAAAAAATCCACAAATTCGCTGGAGAAAAAAATATTTATCATCAAATCCTGGTGTGACCAGCAGGTGGGCAGACTCATGGCATGCATGGAAATCATGTTTATCGCCGCCCGAGTTTATCTAGTAAAACATAAACTTGGAATTTTTCGTTCTGCCCATTCTGCTCATTCTGCTAGCAGAATGGCAGAATGAAAAACTTTCTCGGAATATTGTTCTAATGCAACCAGCAGAAGGGCACACTCAAGCCATGCATAGAAAACATTTCCTCCTGGTCAGGCTTCAACTAGAAAGGAAAAAATCCACAAATTCGCTGGAGAAAAAAATATTTATCATCAAATCCTGGTGTGACCAGCAGGTGGGCAGACTCATGGCATGCATGGAAATCATGTTTATCGCCGCCCGAGTTTATCTAGTAAAAAATAAACTTGGAATTTTTCGTTCTACCCATTCTGCTCATTCTGCTAGCAGAATGAAAAACTTTCTCGAAATTTTGTTCTAAGGCAACCAGCAGAAGGGCACATTCAAGCCATGCATAGAAAACATTTCCATCCTGGTCAGGCTTCAACTAGTAAGGAAAAAAACATGATTTCCATGCATGCCATGAGTCTGCACACCTGCTGGTCACACCAGGATTTGATAATTAATACTTTTTTTCTCCAGCGAATTTGTGGATTTTTTCCTTCCTAGTTGAAGCCTGACCAGGAGGGAAATGTTTTCCATGCATGGCTTGAGTGTGCCCTTCTGCTGGTTGCCTTAGAACAAAATTCCGAGAAAGTTTTTCATTCTGCTGTTCTGCTAGGAGAATGAGCAGAATAGGCAGAACGAAAAATTCCAAGTTTATTTTTTACTAGATAAACTCGGGCGGCGAAAAACATGATTTCCATGCATGCTATGAGTCTGCCCACCTGCTGGTCACACCAGGATTTGACGATAAATATTTTTTTCTCCAGCGAATTTGTGGATTTTTTCCTTACTAGTTGAAGCCTGACCAGGAGGGAAATGTTTTCTATGCATGGCTTGAGTGTGCCCTTCTGCTGGTTGCCTTAGAACAAAATTCCGAGAAAGTTTTTCATTCTGCTATTCTGCTAGCAGAATGAGCAGAATGGGCAGAACGAAAAGTTCCAAGTCTATTCTTTACTAGATAAACTCGGGCGGCGATAAACATGATTTCCATGCATGCCATGAGTCTGCCCACCTGCTGGTCACACCAGGATTTGATGATAAATATTTTTTTTCTCCAGCGAATTTGTGGATTATTTCCTTGCTAGTTGAAGCCTGACCAGGAGGGAAATGTTTTCCATGCATGGCTTGAGTGTGCCCTTCTGCTAATTGCCTTAGATGAAATTTTCGACAAACTTTTTCATTCTGCTGTAAGTTCTGCTTGCAGAATGAGCAGAATGGGCAGAACGAAAAATTCCAAGTTTATTTTTTACAAGATAAACTCGGGCGGCGATAAACATGATTTCCATGCATACCATGAGTCTGCCCACCTGCTGGTCACACCAGGATTTGATGATAAATATTTTTTTTCTCCAGCGAATTTGTGGATTTTTTCCTTACTAGTTGAAGCCTGACCAGGAGGGAAATGTTTTCTATGCATGGCTTGAGTGTGCCCTTCTGCTGGTTGCCTTAGAACAAAATATCGAGAAAGTTTTTCATTCTGCTATTCTCTTAGCAGAATGAGCAGAATGGGCAGAACGAAAAATTCCAAGTTTATTTTTTACTAGATAAACTCGGGCGGCGATAAACATGATTTCCATGCATGCCATGAGTCTGCCCACCTGCTGGTCACACCAGAATTTGATGATAAATATTTTTTTCTCCAGCGAATTTGTGGATTTTTTCCTTGCTAGTTGAAGCCTGACCAGGAGGGAAATGTTTTCCATGCATGGCTTGAGTGTGCCCTTCTGCTGGTTGCCTTAGATGAATCTTTCGACAAACGTTTTCATTCTGCTGTTCTGCTCGCAGAATGAGCAGAATGGGCAGAACGAAAAATTCCAAGTTTATTTTTTACTAGATAAACTCGGGCGGCGATAAACATGATTTCCATGCATGCCATGAGTCTGCCCACCTGCTGGTCACACCAGGATTTGATGATAAATATTTTTTTCTCCAGCGAATTTGTGGATTTTTCCCTTGCTAGTTGAAGCCTGACCAGGAGGGAAATGTTTTCCATGCATGGCTTGAGTGTGCCCTTCTGCTGGTTGCCTGAGATGAAACTTTCGACAAACTTTTTCATTCTGCTGTTCTGCTAGCAGAATGAGCAGAATGGGCAGAACGAGAAATTCCAAGTTTATTTTTTACTAGATAAACTCGGGCGGTGAAAAACATGATTTCCATGCATGCCATGAGTCTGCCCACCTGCTGGTCACACCAGGATTTGGTGATAAATATTTTTTCTCCAGCGAATTTGTGGATTTTTTCCTTACTAGTTGAAGCCTGACCAGGAGGGAAATGTTTTCTATGCATGGCTTGAGTGTGCCCTTCTGCTGGTTGCTTTAGAACAAAATTCCGAGAAAGTTTTTCATTCTGCTATTCTGCTAGCAGAATGAGCAGAATGGGCAGAACGAAAAATTCCAAGTTTATTCTTTTTTAGATAAACTCGGGCGGTGAAAAACATGATTTCCATGCATGCCATGAGTCTGCCCACCTGCTGGTCACACCAGGATTTGGTGATAAATATTTTTTCTCCAGCGAATTTGTGGATTTTTTCCTTGCTAGTTGAAGCCTGACCAGGAGGGGAATGTTTTCTATGCATGGCTTGAGTGTGCCGTTCTGCTGTTTGCCTTAGAACAAAATATCGAGAAAGTTTTTCATTCTGCTATTCTCTTAGCAGAATGAGCAGAATGGGCAGAACGAAAAATTCCAAGTTTATTTTTTACAAGATAAACTCGGGCGGCGATAAACATGATTTCCTTGCATGCCATGAGTCTGCACACCTGCTGGTCACTCCAGGATTTGATGATAAATATTGTTTTCTCCAGCGAATTAGTGGATTTTTTCCTTGCTAGTTGAAGCCTGACCAGGAGGGAAATGTTTTCCATGCATGGCTTGAGTGTGCCCTTCTGCTGGTTGCCTTAGATGAATCTTTCGACAAACGTTTTCATTCTGCTGTTCTGCTAGCAGAATGAGCAGAATGGGCAGAACGAAAAATTCCAAGTTTATTTTTTTTTCTAGATAACTCGGGCGGCGAAAATCATGATTTCCATGCATGACATGAGTCTGCCCACCTGTTGTTCACACCAGGATTTGATGATAAATATTTTTTTTCTCCAGCGAATTTGTGGATTTTTTCCTTACTAGTTGAAACCTGACCAGGAGGAAAATGTTTTCTATGCATGGCTTGAGTGTGCCCTTCTGCTGATTTCCTTAGAACAAATTCCGAGAAAGTTTTTCATTCTGCTATTCTGCTAGGAGAATGAGCAGAATGGGCAGAACGAAAAATTCCAAGTTTATTTTTTACTAGATAAACTCGGGCGGCGATAAACATGATTTCCATGCATGCCATGAGTCTGCCCACCTGCTGGTCACACCAGGATTTGATGATAAATATTTTTTGCTCCAGCGAATTTGTGGATTTTTTCCTTGCTAGTTGAAGCCTGACCAGGAGGGAAATGTTTTCCATGCATGGCTTGAGTGTGCCCTTCTGCTGGTTGCCTTAGATGAAACTTTCGACAAACTTTTTCATTCTGCTGTTCTGCTAGCAGAATGAGCAGAATGGGCAAAACGAAAAAGTCCAAGTTTTTTTTTTTCTAGTTAAACTCGGGCGGCGAAAAAAATGATTTCCATGCATGACATGAGTCTGCCTACCTGCTGGTCACACCAGGATTTGATGATAAATATTTTTTTCTCCAGCGAATTTGTGGATATTTTCCTTGCTAGTTGAAGCCCTACCTAGAGGGAATGTTTTCCATGCATGGCTTGAGTGTGCCTTTCTGCTGGTTGCCTTAGAACATAATTTTTATGACAACCTTTTTCATTCTGCTGTTCTGCTAGCAGAATGAGCAGAATGGGCAGAACAAAAAATTTCGTTCTGCTATTCTGCTATTCTGCTAACTTTACCATTTCGTTCTGCTACTCTGCTAGCAGAATGGGTGTTACGAAATGGATCCGATCGTCGACTTTGTCGTCGAACTATTTTAATTCTCTCAATCAGTAGAGCTACAGTTTTTAGGGCAACTGTGGTAATAAAACATTTACGGAAATTGTGGCTACGTTATGCATGGGTTGTTTGTGAATACCTCTCGTGGACAGCGTATTGCATGATTTTAAGGTGAATACCTGCACGAGTCTTTTGATTGTGGAAAGCGTGTTGCATGATTTTAATGTGAGACGCATAGTATTTATACGCCTATCTTTTAATGAAAAGTTAGACGTGGCTGTTTAATTCTTGATGGATGTTGTGTTGTTGTGTGCCCAGATTCTGTGTTAAGACCTAGAAGGGTAAGATTTTATTATATTTATTTAGAATAGTTTGGCTAAGAATGAAAAATGTGACTTCTGATTGATATGGTATGATTATATGTGTCGACTGATTTGATTTTGTTGGCAGTGATCAGGCTGCGCATGTGTCGACCGATTTTGTTAGTAAGCATAATGCGCATGGTATTTGTATATTAGGAAGTTTTGTAAATTACGGAAATAGTTTATATCACTGATGTTGGTTGCAATGGTGTGCGTCTATTTGACGTCCAGTGACGTCAGTTGCATTCATGTTATTCATGTGACGTCAGTTGTATTCATGTTATTCATGTGACGTCAGTTGCATTCATGTTATTCATGTGAAGTCAGTTGCATTCATGTTATTGCGACGTCAGCACTTTTTATATTAGTTTCACGTATACGTGGCCTATAGAAGTAGATTGATTTGTAATGGAACTAATTTATATACTCGTGACGTCAATTGACGCCATAGCATGCACCGCATTAAGGTTTTTTTTCATAAGTTATAATGGTAACATTTGGTCATCATGCGTTTGATTTGCCTTCATTAGACGGCGTCATATGATATAACATCATTGATGTCATGATGTCAGATCAAACGTTATGATCCCAAATGTGTTAGAAACGCTTATTCAGTTATTATATTCTATGGCAAATGGTATTACGCTTAGTTTAAAGAAATGAATTAATAAATATGCAAGTTAGATTTTGGTCAATCAATTTAATGTAAATAGGTCATTGTTTAGATTATTCATGTTTTATGTGGGGTATGTCATGGTAATGCCTGTTGACGTCAGTATACTTCTTGACAATGTTTGACGTCAGATCCTTCGACGCACATGCGTGGTAGGATCTACGTTTCTTCATTGGCGGAAGTGGTAAGCACAATTTTGGCTTTACATCGTGAGCGCGAGTCGTGTCTAGTGACACGGCTGGCGTGTGCACGTTATGCTCGGCATTCGCCGAGGGCGTTGTATGGTATTTCCAAGACAGGCCCAAGTCTTACGTATTGTTATTATGTAGTTACAATGTATTAAGTGTAAGTTCGTTATTTTTAGGCACATCAAGTCCGGCAGTCAGCTGTTAGGGCTTAGAGCCACGTCTCACCTGGAGATTCGATAAACGTCTCCAGGTTAATACCAACCCGGGTAGAGGCAGTTACAACGCCGTTTGTGTATGGTTCCTAAGCAGAGGCGGGAAGCACAAAATGTAGGCGGAAGTGGTTAGCACAGTTTTGCCAGATTCTGTGATAAGATCTGAAGGTCACATCAAGTGTGGGACAGTGTTCGTCCACTAAGGTGTATTAATATATATATAGACTGGTCCCTGGTACGATCCAGGAAGCGACCAGTATATAAGCGTGCACGTGTAATTATAAGTTGGTGTTCCTCATGATATATGGACTGGCCCATGACATGATCCAGGGAACGACAAAGTGAAGTCTACCAACATAAGGCCTTGTTTTTTTTTTTTGTATGAGCTCAAACTAACGTTTTCTGTCCTTTGTGTTTTCCTTTAGTTCATGGCGCTGAGCCGAGTACGATGTTGACGTCAAACGGTAATCTATTTGCGTATTGTACGCAAATCGATTACAGATTTGAAACAAACACCTTACTTGGGCCAGCGGCATGAACTGATATGTGTTGTATATTATTGTAATTGTGACAGTTGTAAATTGTATTGTTGTATATAGAATTTACATTATATATAAACTTAAAAAATTCTAACGTTGTTAGAGTTTCCTTGTTAGTGTATTACACTAGTAGATAACCCTTTAACCGGAAGTCACCCTCCGCCGTCCTGGCGACGCATAAGGCTCTACACCCGTGTCGACCGAGTGTAAAACCTTCTGCGTAACATGGTGTCATGAAGTAACGGGATTTGATTTCCGGTTAATATCTGCCAGTGTAACACATTGACAATATATACAGAATCTAGGCACAATTTTGTCAGACATTTTTTTATTATTATTATTGACTTTCTGATTGTTCTTTTCTAAGGTGACGTAAGGCTGTGAATTTTAGGGGAGCAATTTTGCCACTAAATTCTTTGTAAATGTAACCTACACTCAATTAAGGTCAACTATCCTTATTCCCTGCGTGATGAAGTGCGATAGCCCATGCATTAATTTGTGATAAAATGTAACAGGTTGCATATCTGAGTGGGGAAACTGAGGTATATAGACCTGAATTGTCTTGGCACGGATGATACGTATTTAGTTTTAAGGTCCGGTTGAGTACCTTGGCACTGCTGTTGCATGACAATCTGTAAGTTTATTAACCTAAACGTTTTGTACGTTGTGTCGTAACCGTTACTGAGGTCCATTTTATGTCCTGATTTAGTAACGTAGGTCACTCGTAACGTTATATAATATCGTTACAATGAATTAAACCTAATAGCGGAATCTTAAGTTTGATTTACCGTTGGTATCTAATATGGTTTTGTAATGTAGGACGTACAGTTGTCGTGTCAGTGTTAATACGTTGCGTTACATACGTTACGTTTGTATATCCGATACGCTAGATCAAGTTGGGCGTAATTGTATGTGGGTTATTTACGTCATCTAATTACGTCATCTAATAGTGAAAAGTAATTCTCGGCAAAGTCAACGTCAGTTTATGACGTCATTTCCGGTCTGTTATGAACGTAACTTTAATGGCTACGTCCAGATCGCGAGTATACTAATTAATCAACGTTTTAGTTGGATTAGTTCGTTATTATTATTGTTAACGTTTTAGTTAACGTGTGTGACTATAAGTGAACGTCGGTTTCAGTTAAGTTGACGTGAGCATTACGTTAAGTATCATGGATCAGTTAGTTAAGACGGGAAAGGAGTTAGGTTATGAAGGGCAGGCATTGCAGGAATTTGTAAAGCAACAGCAAGAGACTGAGAGGGCAGAAAGGCAAGCGGTAAGGGAACTTGATAAAGAAAGGATCGCGGCGGAGAAAGAGAGGATCGCGCAAGCCGAAAAAGATAGGGAAATTGAATTGGCTAGGATCGCGACGGAAGAAGCTAAGATTGCGGCGGATAGGGAAATCGAGATGGCGCGGATTGAAAGTATAGAGCGGCAAGCCGAGAAAGATAGGGAAGCTAGGTTGTATCAAGTCGAAAGCGATAAGGAAGCAAAGTTGTCGAGCGAAGTTGAGTTAGAAAAGTTGAAGTACAGTTTTGAATTGCAGCAACGCGAGTTGAAGAATCAGATAGATTTGCAGAAGGTAACGTTAAGAGTTGAATTAGAAAAACAGAAGGCTGAAAAGCTAGCGCATGCGCGAGATCCCAAGTTACCGTATTTTGATGAAAGTAAGGACAAGATGGATAGTTACTTATCAAGGTTTGAGAAATACGCGACGGCGAATAAATGGGATAAAAACGTTTGGGCTGCATATTTAAGCGCATTACTTAAAGGTCGCGCGCTTGATGTTTATGATAGATTGTCAGTAGATGATGCAGCAGATTATGACAAGTTGAAAGATGCGTTGTTAAAGAATTTCGATATGACTGAACGCGGATTTAGGAAGAAATTTCGCTATGATAGGCCTGAAAAGTCCGAGACGTTTATTCAGTTTAGTAGTAGACTTAGGTCGTATCTTAATAAATGGTTGAAAATGGCGAAGGTAGACCAGTCTTATGAATCTGTTTGCGATTTTTTCGCTAGAGATCAGTTTTTAGAATCCTGTAGTAAAGAACTATATGTTCATTTGAAACCGAAAACATTCACGAATCTAGGTGAGATGGCTAGGGAAGCAGATTTATTTGCAGAAGCACGTGGCGGTGTCTACGCTTGTGTTAATAAGGGGCAGCGTGATAGTAAGGGCGTAACTCAGAGTAGATCTGATAATAAGCCGAGTGCGAAGCCAGAGATAAAATGTAGTATTTGTGGTAAGGGACATTTAACATATAAATGTTTTAAGAATCCCGATAGGAAGCAAGCATATAGTGCGGAGGTAGGTGCAAGTGCAAGCGGGTATAGCGGAAGTAAGGGGAGTAGTTATGCACCGAAAGATGAGACACAAAGATCACAGAGTAAGAGCGATACTGTACAGACGAAGGGTAGTAATTCAGATCGTGGCCGTGGTCGGGGTTATTCCCGCGGACGTGGTCGGGGTGGCGGACATCAAATGAGCTTTTGTAAAACTACAATGAATAGGTCTCATGAAATTGAAGGTCTCTATAAGAGTAAGGAAGAAAGTCCACTAATCAATGATAACGTGGATAGGGAAGGTGTCTGTTACTTTTTAAGGTCGCGATTACCAACAGCGCAGGGTACGGTTAATGGTAAGACTGTTGTAGTTTTAAGGGACACAGGTTGTACTGGGTGTGTCGTTCGTAGAAACTTGGTTTCTAATGATCAGTTACTTGGTAGAGAATCTGATGTAACTTTGATTGATGAATCTACCCAAAGGTATCCCTTAGCAATGGTTGACATAGATTGTCCATTTTTCACAGGAAAAACTGAGGCATTGTGCATGGAAGATACATTGTATGACCTGGTTATTGGAAATATTGACGGGTCAAAACTTCCCGATATGTCCCATTTTGCAATGGCGGCAGTGACTAGGTCACAAGCTAAGCAAGGTGAAGAGGTCTATAAGAAACTTAAAGTTCCTGATCAAATTATTGCTAGTGATAAGGAGGCATTGAAGCAGGCCCAAGTTGTTGACCCTAAATTGAATGGCATAAGGCAAAGAGTGGAATCTGGGAATGTGACTATTAGTCGTGGATTGAACCGAGGTGAAACTAAGTTTATCCGAAAGAAAGATTTATTGTATAAGCAGTTTACTAAGGGAAACAAGGTCACTTTGCAACTTATTATCCCTGAAGGTTTTCGTGAAAAGGTGTTAAGATTGGCGCACGAAACCTTGATGTCAGGTCATTTGGGCATAAAGAAAACTATGGATAGAGTGTTAACTGAGTTCTTTTGGCCTGGAATTTGTGGTGATGTGGCAAGGTTTTGTAAATCTTGTGACATATGTCAAAGGACTATTCAAAAAGGTCGTGTCACTAAGGTTCCTTTAGGAAAGTTGCCACAGATTGATACACCATTTAAACGAGTCGCTGTTGATATAGTTGGACCGATAGAACCTCGTTCTGACAGGAAATCCCGCTATATTTTAACAATGATAGATGATGCGACGAGATATCCCGAGGCGGTAGCGTTACCCGGCATTGAAACGGAACGCGTAGCCGAAGCGTTAGTTGAGATGTTTAGTAGAGTTGGCATACCTGATGAAATGTTAACAGATTGCGGAAGTCAGTTTACTGCTGAAGTTATGAAAGAAGTAAGCAGGCTGTTATCACTCCAGCAGTTAACCACGACGCCGTATCATCCTATCTGTAACGGTCTTGTAGAGCGTTTTCACGCGACGCTGAAGCAAATGCTACGTAGGATGTGCGCAGAACGTCCAAAAGACTGGGATAAATATCTCCCAGCACTACTGTTTGCAATAAGGGAGGTTCCGCAGGAGTCATTAGGGTTTTCTCCGTTCGAATTGTTATACGGACGTAACGTTAAGGGCCCTATGGCAATATTACGTGAATTATGGTCTGAAGAGGTACAGGATGAGCAGGTTCTGTCTACGTACCAGTACGTAATTGAGTTGAGGGAACGGTTAGAGCAGACGTGTAAGTTAGCACATGATAATTTACGGAAAGTACAAGTAAAGCAAAAGGCTTATTATGACAAACGCGCTAGGTCGCGTAAATTTAACGTGGGAGATAAAGTACTGTTATTACTGCCAACTGACAGTAATAAACTGTTATTGCAGTGGAAGGGTCCATATAAAGTAGTAGAGGTGGTGAATAGAATGGACTATAAAATCGACGTCAATGGTGTCGTGAGTACATATCATGCTAATATGCTGAAACAATATGTCGAACGTCGTAGTGTGCCGTCACATTGTTTATTGTCTACTGAGACTACAGAGTCGGTTGATGACGATGGTAGTGATGAATTTTCTCTTGATGATTGTGCTTTTCCGACAGCTAAAGAGCCGGAAACTTATAATGACGTCAGTATCTCGGATACGTTAACGTCAGAACAACGTATGGAGGTTGAAGCGTTCATTAAACAGTACCCGGATGTACTATCAAGTTTACCCGGTCGAACTGATCAAATAAAGCACGATATCAAACTACTCACGTCAGAACCCATACGGACGAAAGGTTATTCTATCCCGTATAAGACGCGTAACGTCATGGAGACGGAGATACAGGATATGTTAGATTTAGGGGTAATCGAGCCGTCGATTTCACCGTATTCATCTCCTGTTGTCCTAGTTCCGAAGAAAGACGGATCGGTTAGATTCTGTATCGACTTCCGGAAGCTTAACAAAGTGACGGAATTCGATGCAGAACCTATGCCAAATATGGAGGAGGTTATCAATAAAATGTCGGGACATAGATTCTTTACAAAGATGGACCTGAGTAAGGGTTATTGGCAAGTCAGTCTTACTGAAAGGTCTAAACCTTTGACGGCATTTGAAACGCCTAAGGGTTTATTCCAGTTTAAAACTATGCCCTTCGGTTTGGTCAATTCGGGAGCCTCATTTTGTAGGTTAATGAGAATCATATTGTCCAATCTCCCAAATGTTGACAGCTTTGTTGATGACATGTGGATATTTACTGAAACATGGAAGGATCATGTGACGTCATTACGTCAAGTGTTAGATCGGCTCAGGTCGGCCAAATTGACGGCAAAACCATCTAAATGCATGATCGGTTATGGCAGTATCGAGTGCCTTGGTCACAATATCGTCGGACAGACGGTACGACCGCAAGAGGACAAGATACAGGCTATCAGAGATGCTCCTCGTCCATGTACGAAAAGGCAAATTAAATCTTTTCTGGGATTAGCTGGGTTTTACCGTCGTTTTATCCCTAATTTCTCATCCATAGCTTCTCCTCTGACTGATTTAACTAAACGGGATAGACCTAATTCTATCAAAGATTGGCAAGATCAGCATGAAAGGGCATTTCAAACCCTGAAGAGTAGGCTCACGTCTAGTCCTATTCTTCGCTTACCTGTTTTTCAAGAAGGTAACCCGTTTGTACTTCGAACAGACGCTTCAGACGTTGGTCTTGGAGCTATTTTGCTTCAGGAGTTCGAAGGTGAAGGTCGTTTGCCGATTGCTTATGCTAGCAAGAAATTGTTACCTCGGGAAAAGAACTACTCTGTAATTGAGAAGGAATGTTTGGGTATTATCTGGGGTGTTGAGAAATTTCGTAAGTACCTGTATGGGGCGGAGTTCCTACTTGAAACTGACCACAAACCTTTGTCTTATATGCAGACAGCTAAGGTGCTCAATCCCCGAATCATGCGTTGGGCCATGAAATTACAGCCGTACAGATTCAGGATCGTTGCTATCCGCGGCCAAGATAATTTGGGGGCGGACTACCTTAGTAGATAGTTTGGCCACATTATGCATCGCACCGTTGTTGTGTATATAGCTAGTTTTCCAGTTTTGACATAGCCTACGATTCGATCGCATTTCGTACTATATCAGAAAAGAAACATTGTTATGTTTTTTTCTCCCTAAGGGGAAACCTATGTTACGAAATGGATCCGATCGTCGACTTTGTCGTCGAACTATTTTAATTCTCTCAATCAGTAGAGCTACAGTTTTTAGGGCAACTGTGGTAATAAAACATTTACGGAAATTGTGGCTACGTTATGCATGGGTTGTTTGTGAATACCTCTCGTGGACAGCGTATTGCATGATTTTAAGGTGAATACCTGCACGAGTCTTTTGATTGTGGAAAGCGTGTTGCATGATTTTAATGTGAGACGCATAGTATTTATACGCCTATCTTTTAATGAAAAGTTAGACGTGGCTGTTTAATTCTTGATGGATGTTGTGTTGTTGTGTGCCCAGATTCTGTGTTAAGACCTAGAAGGGTAAGATTTTATTATATTTATTTAGAATAGTTTGGCTAAGAATGAAAAATGTGACTTCTGATTGATATGGTATGATTATATGTGTCGACTGATTTGATTTTGTTGGCAGTGATCAGGCTGCGCATGTGTCGACCGATTTTGTTAGTAAGCATGCTGCGCATGGTATTTGTATATTAGGAAGTTTTGTAAATTACGGAAATAGTTTATATCACTGATGTTGGTTGCAATGGTGTGCGTCTATTTGACGTCCAGTGACGTCAGTTGCATTCATGTTATTCATGTGACGTCAGTTGTATTCATGTTATTCATGTGACGTCAGTTGCATTCATGTTATTCATGTGAAGTCAGTTGCATTCATGTTATTGCGACGTCAGCACTTTTTATATTAGTTTCACGTATACGTGGCCTATAGAAGTAGATTGATTTGTAATGGAACTAATTTATATACTCGTGACGTCAATTGACGCCATAGCATGCACCGCATTAAGGTTTTTTTTCATAAGTTATAATGGTAACATTTGGTCATCATGCGTTTGATTTGCCTTCATTAGACGGCGTCATATGATATAACATCATTGATGTCATGATGTCAGATCAAACGTTATGATCCCAAATGTGTTAGAAACGCTTATTCAGTTATTATATTCTATGGCAAATGGTATTACGCTTAGTTTAAAGAAATGAATTAATAAATATGCAAGTTAGATTTTGGTCAATCAATTTAATGTAAATAGGTCATTGTTTAGATTATTCATGTTTTATGTGGGGTATGTCATGGTAATGCCTGTTGACGTCAGTATACTTCTTGACAATGTTTGACGTCAGATCCTTCGACGCACATGCGTGGTAGGATCTACGTTTCTTCATTGGCGGAAGTGGTAAGCACAATTTTGGCTTTACATCGTGAGCGCGAGTCGTGTCTAGTGACACGGCTGGCGTGTGCACGTTATGCTCGGCATTCGCCGAGGGCGTTGTATGGTATTTCCAAGACAGGCCCAAGTCTTACGTATTGTTATTATGTAGTTACAATGTATTAAGTGTAAGTTCGTTATTTTTAGGCACATCAAGTCCGGCAGTCAGCTGTTAGGGCTTAGAGCCACGTCTCACCTGGAGATTCGATAAACGTCTCCAGGTTAATACCAACCCGGGTAGAGGCAGTTACAACGCCGTTTGTGTATGGTTCCTAAGCAGAGGCGGGAAGCACAAAATGTAGGCGGAAGTGGTTAGCACAGTTTTGCCAGATTCTGTGATAAGATCTGAAGGTCACATCAAGTGTGGGACAGTGTTCGTCCACTAAGGTGTATTAATATATATATAGACTGGTCCCTGGTACGATCCAGGAAGCGACCAGTATATAAGCGTGCACGTGTAATTATAAGTTGGTGTTCCTCATGATATATGGACTGGCCCATGACATGATCCAGGGAACGACAAAGTGAAGTCTACCAACATAAGGCCTTGTTTTTTTGTATGAGCTCAAACTAACGTTTTCTGTCCTTTGTGTTTTCCTTTAGTTCATGGCGCTGAGCCGAGTACGGTGTTGACGTCAGACGGTAATCTATTTGCGTATTGTACGCAAATCGATTACAGATTTGAAACAAACACCTTACTTGGGCCAGCGGCATGAACTGATATGTGTTGTATATTATTGTAATTGTGACAGTTGTAAATTGTATTGTTGTATATAGAATTTACATTATATATAAACTTAAAAAATTCTAACGTTGTTAGAGTTTCCTTGTTAGTGTATTACACTAGTAGATAACCCTTTAACCGGAAGTCACCCTCCGCCGTCCTGGCGACGCATAAGGCTCTACACCCGTGTCGACCGAGTGTAAAACCTTCTGCGTAACAATGGGCAGAACGAAAAATTTCGTTCTGCTATTCTGCTATTTTGCTAACTTTACCATTTCGTTCTGCTATTCTGCTAGCAGAATGAGCAGAATGGGCAGAACAAAAAATTTCGTTCTGCTATTCTGCTATTTTGATAACTTTACCATTTCGTTCTGCTATTCTGCCATTCTGCTAACTTTACCATTTCATTCTGCTATTCTGCTAACTTTACCATTTCGTTCTGCTATTCTGCCATTCTGCTAACTTTACAATTTCATTCTGCTATTCTGCTATTCTGCTAACTTTACCGAGTTAATAAAATGTGGGTTGAAATGCTTATACTGCGTCATAACTGGCAAAAATAAGGGGAACAATGGTTATATAAATGACAGATTGCTCCACATTTCTGATTCCTCGTCGAATGATGTAATATAAAAAAGCGGGACCACGAATGTGGCGTCATGCCTGTAAATTGTAATTTTACCATTTTATTCCAGTTTATGATATCGAAAATAGGTCATTTCAGTTGCCAACTTAAATGATACATTTCTTCTTTTTTTTATACCCTTTTCATGTCTGTAAATTGTATTTTTACCATTTTATTCCAGTTTATGATATCGAAAATAGGTCATTTCAGTTGCCAACTTAAATGATCCATTTCTTCTTTTTTAAACCTTTTTCATGCCTGTAAATTGTATTTTTACCATTTTATTCCAGTTTATGATATCGAAAATAGGTCATTTCAGTTGCCAACTTAAATGATCCATTTCTTCTTTTTTTAAACCATTTTCATGCCTGTAAATTGTATTTTTACCATTTTATTCCAGTTTATGATATCGAAAATAGGTCATTTCAGTTGCCAACTTCAATGATCTATTTCTTTTTTTTTTTAACCTTTTTCATGCCTGTAAATTGTATTTTACCATTTTATTCCAGTTTATGATATCGAAAATAGGTCATTTCAGTTGCCAACTTAAATGATCCATTTCTGTTTTTTTTTAAACCTTTTTATGCGAAACTCAAGTATGTTTCATTTGTTAAAACTTGGCTATTGGCGGTCAACTACAATGACAAAACTGTAGTGAGAAGCTTGTAGCGATACCTCACCAAGAAATAGTTCATGATTTGTACCACTGATAAAGCGATGTAGCCTTTAGTCCACTTATGCCTAGTAAGTCAGTTATTTATTTAGAGGGTGTCTGTTGTAGTTCTTTTATTATTATTATTATTAGGAGTGTCCGTTAGTGTAGAAAGTGATCAGACGCCGCGTTTTGCGGCGCCTGATCTGGTTCTGCACTGTTTACCTATGTCCCTTTTATGGGACACTAGGCATAATTGGGGTAAGTGTTTGATGAACAAACTTTTTCGATATTGCTCCTCAAAACACAACATACTGTAAGGCTGAATAGCTTTTCATAGATTCTAAAGCTAGTTCTATGATGTAGTTTGACTCATTACTGCCTGGTGTCCTCATAAAAAAGATATAAACACTGTAGATACAGAACCCGATGCCTGATCAGGGTCTAAATCTTTTGCATAAAAGTTACATGAGTTTCTGTAATAATAAGATTGATAATAATAATAACTTGAACTATAAAAGAAACCAGAAAATGTTTTTATGAAACACTATGCCCCAACCGTATGCTTGCCTCTAAAGAAGGTTCATCCCATAATGTATGAGTCAGAAAGGGGTATAACTCAACATAGTGTTTTTAGAATTGGCTATAAAGTAAATTAAGTCATCTACACCTTGGTTTGTAAATGTATTTCAAATATATAGATCATAGCTTAAGGGGTTCTTCAGATATTTTATCCACAAGCTTGTTCCTATATATAAAATGCCTATGTCCAAAAAGGGAAATATCTCAACCAAAAATTTACAAAATATATTCAAACGTAAACCAGTTCATCTATACCTTAATCCAAACCTGCAAGCCAAATATGAGGAGCCTAGCTCATGCGGTTCTTCTGATAATTTGGTCACAAGGTTTTTCCTATATCATGCGTATGTCCGAAAAAGGGGAATAACTCAACCAAAAATTTATGAAAAAGACTCAAAAGTAATTCATTAAATCAACATCTTAGTCCAAACCTGTATGCCAAACAACAGGATCCTAGCTTTAGCGCTTCTTATGATATTTTGGTCACAACGCTATTCCTATAGAAAATGCTTATGTCCAAAATAAGGGTAATAACTAAACCAAAAATGTACAAAATACGCTCAAAAGTTAATTAGACCATCCACATTTTAGTCTGTAACTGTGTGCCAGATATCAAGACCCTAGCTTCAGCGGTTCTTAAGATATTTTGGTCACAAGGTTATTCCTATACAAAATGCCTATGTCCGAACAAGGGGAATAACTCAACCAAAAGTTAATGAAATATGCTCAAAAGTTAATCACTACATTAACACCTTAGTTTAAACCTGTATGCCAAATATTAGGATCCTAGCTTTAGCGGTTCTTCAGATAATTTGGTCGCAAGGTTTTTCCTATATAAAATACCTATGTCCGGAAAAGGGAAATAACTCAACCAAAAAATTATGAAATAGGCTCAAACGTTAATCAGGTCATTGACACTTTAATCTGTAACTGTGTGCCAAATATCAAGATTCTAGCTTTAGCGGTTCTTCAGATATTTTGGTCACAAGGTTATTCCTATAGAAAATGCCTATGTCCGAAAAAGGGGAATAACTCCACCAGAAATTTACAAAATATGCTCAAAAGTCAATCCGTTCATCTACACCTTAGACCAAACCTGTATGATAAATATCAGGATCCTAGCTTCAGCGGTTCTTCAGATATTTTGGCCGCAAGGTTTTGCCTAAATAAAATGACAAAGTCGAAAAAGGGGCATAACTCCTTAACAACAAGACTGCCGGGAAAAAAAAAAAAAAAAAAAAAAAAAAAAAAACAGGTCGGCTTATTTTTCATGTACATTGCCACATATAAAATTTCAAGATCCTAGCATAAGCGGTTCTAAATTTTCCCGGCTGCCAAAAAGCGTTACGGACAGACGGACAGGCCCAAACCAGATATGCCCCCTCCATTTCTCCGAACAAGCCAGACACCCCTAACATGATGAATGGACTCACCAAATTTAAAAGGACAGAAGAGTCCATTTGACGTAATTGGGGTAACCAGCATAGGCAAATTTATTTTTCGTTTGCACAGAAGGACACCACTACAGGGTTAAGGAATTGATATTTGGCAAATATGACTGAGCCGCGACACGAGAAAAAACAACACAGTGGTGCGCAGACTCAGATCAGCCTGGGCATCCGCCCAGTGTGATCAGAGTCTTCGCTGTCCGCATGGAGATAGCTTAGACCCTTAGCTACCCTTTAAGTGCTTAGCAAAGAGTCTGGTCAGACTGGGATGCCCAGGCTGATCTGAGTCTGCGATGGGTGCACAACCACTGTTGGTTTTCTAATGTCGCGGTTCAATTATATCGATCGTCGGTTATAAGACGGGGTTTTCCCCTTCCAAAGCAATCCCAAGAAATATCGAATCCGTCTTATAGGACGGGTCCGGATGTTTGGGATTGTTTTAGAAGGGAAAACCCCGTCTTATAGCAGAATTAATACAATTGATATACATATTTGGGTCAGTTTTGAGGAGTGAGTGCCCCCATCTTATAACCAAATTATTTTTGTACCTCCTCTTGCGAAACATTACCATCTTTCATCTGTTTTGGTAAATTTAAGTAATCCGGCACGAGACCACAATTAGTTTTCTATACAGTTTAATTATCCATCCTTCCATGAAACTTTTTTCACAACACCCCAGGCACTTTGAACTCTCTTTTCCTCAAGTCTCTGAGGCATGACAAACCATTTTCAAACAGTTTCAACAGGGATAAACCGGCTTCTGTTTTCGCTGTTTCTTCGGTAAACAATGACCCGTCAACTTATGAGACAATCTGCCGTTGTAGGGGCACATATGAAGGGTGTGATTCGGTTCCTCTAGTTTATCTCCAGTGCTGGGGATTCTGAACTAATTATACATTTTCAAGAAGCATATCCAAGGCTCTTTTCAGTGTGTTATAGCAAACAGGATATTCAGTCAAACTGGCCTTCTTAGAAACCAATGAACCAGGGAACTATTTGTGCGAAAGTATATCCTGAAAGCAACCAATCAAGAGAAATAATTGTAGACTGATTCCACCAAGGACTGCTTCCCACTGTATAATATTATAGTGCGCGAGCTTTTTTAGTGGCAAAATCTATTTTTTTTATTTCAGATAACAGCAAATTGTTCGGGATATGAGTTGGAAACGACTACTGTGCCAGGGTCTGCATGTGAGTTGCTTTGATTAGGCTAAACGGGTACACTTTCAGGGGAAGCAACTCTGCCATCTCACTTTTGCTTCCCTTCTCAATGGGGTCAACCCTTAAAGGAAAGAATTTGCTCCTGCATGAGCAAATTATTTCATTGAAGAGTAGGCGTATCTAGTTTCTCCTGTTTTGGTGGGAGTGAATTCTTTCGTTCCAGAGTAGACGTATCTATTCTCATTTTTAAACAGGGTATTTCTGTGTGTGTGTGTGTGTGTGTGTGTGTGTTTTTTATTTGTTTTGTTTTATTTATTTATTTTTGTTTTCTTTTTGCTGTTTTGTTTGGATATTCTGAATAGCCATTTGCAAGGTCTGCATTCTTTTTTCTAACTTAATTTTAACTGAAAATGATTGGAATGTAGTTGGACAACTGAGACGAAGAAAAGGAACCTGTCGGTTCGAAACTTCGTTTCTTGAGCCATGTCCTCTCTAGAAACATACTATTTAGCCTAAATTGTATTCATTTAATAAAATCATAGGCCTAAGGTATATCAGCGTGACCCGCGCTTGGATAAACGTCAATAACGTTGCCGTGCGAATCATAGCCATGCTTCACTCGCTTAAAATTTTACTTTTATTTCTCACACATTTTATATTCTTCCTGTCTATAATTTGAGCATAAGTTGCTTTTCAAGCTGTGTACAGGTGAAGTACATGTAAAGTTTTAAAATTTAATTCAATCAAGCAGTAAGAAATTAGCAATGTGACTGAACACTGATGTTAGCTGAAGTAAGACTGCGCGATCACTTGCTTAAGAACGTTAAAGAAAATTTATCATAAGACGTCACATCTGAGAGTGTAATAAAGCCATGCATTAAATACGATAATCCACTAGTGGATTAAATATGCAAATTACGTAGTAACGTTATACGTTGACGTCCATAAAAACGTCGCGTTTTCTAATGGCGAAATCGGGACGTTTTAGTGCAAATTTTAGTGTCAAATGATAAATAGAATCTTGCATTCGTGCTCCTGTATTATTAAATTTATTAAACTCGTTGGGGAAAACCGATAAGATGCTCGGCAAAGCCTCGCATCTTATCTTTTCCCCCAACTCGTTTAATAAATTCAATAATACATGAGCACTCATGTAAGATCCTCTATATCATCTACAGTGTAGTTTTCTGTTGCATTTTATATAGAACGTAGCTTGCAGGATAACTGTGCAATAACTTAAATGGTGTGTTTCCGTTCAGTGTCCAACAAATGACTATTTAAATCAAAAGTATACAATCTGTGCATGTTTTATGCGCCGCTTTTGCACCGACGTTGTCAGTTTTTGGAAAAGTATCGAGTACCGAGTCTCCAATACGGTGGGAATTTCCTTTCGAGCATAATTCGAAAAAATCTGATTACCGGTATTTCCAGCTAGAAATGTAAATTAAAAACAAAACGACAAGGGCCATGATAACAAATTGTCAACGTTTATCTAAGCACTATTAAAAAAAGATGAGAAATATTGAAATGGACGTGGACCGATGATGCAGGCACGTCACTTA
The DNA here is from genome assembly GCA_963989385.1 of Ctena decussata. Lineage (NCBI taxonomy): Eukaryota > Metazoa > Mollusca > Bivalvia > Lucinida > Lucinidae > Ctena > Ctena decussata. Next base: position 13,605,491 of record OZ022512.1, read on the forward strand.
TTCTTGCTTGCCGTGTGCCTGCGAATAGTACTGCACACTTCAGTTTTAAATTGGTCATTCTCTTGTGCGTTTTAAACTACGTTCCAGTCATTGTTTAAGCCACAGTCTCACTGCCACGTATTGAGAACCAGATTTTTACTATGTTTTCAAAACTTGGCAAAACGGCAGTAAACGTTGTAAACGTAGTAAATGCATATATAGATATAGCTAAATACATGGCCTAGTTACGTTTGGTTTGGAATGTTTAAGTCAAACATGTCATTTTGATGTACGTAGCGTACACCTAGTAAAATGTAGCAAAGTGGTCAAAACGTACTAGAACGAAGCCGAACCACATTAAATACATACAAACTTAACAATATTTTGCAAACCTGGAGGTCCTCTTAGCCTCAGTCTCACTGTCACGTATTGAGGACTAGGGTTTTCTACGTATTTAAAACGTGCCAAAACGGGAACATGAGCATTAAAACGTAGCGAATACGTATTCAGTACGGATATATACATGGATGGATGGATGACTCGCGATTTTACGTCCTTTTCAACAGTATTTCAGTCATATCAGGACGATGGGCGGGTGATAATGAAAAGCTGCGTGCAATGAAACCTCGTTTACGATGGAAAGAACTCCGCCTCCGGCGGGGCTCGAATCCGCGACCGCTAGATTAGTAGGCCAGCGCTTCAACCACTGAGCTACCGGGGCTCCTACGGTTAAATACAGTTACATACGTAAAACGTACGGGATCGTAATTATGTTAGTAAACTGTTATCACCCGTTCTGAAAGCATGGCACTAAGCCGTTTGATAACAGGGTAATACAAAGTAAATCGTAGTTAAAAGTATTGGAAACGTACTAGAAACGTATAGTAACACCTAAATACCTACAAAACGGGGTACATTTTTGCCAAACACAGGGCGAGAAACGTAGTACATCCTAGCCCTCAAAACATGACAGTGAGACTGGGGCCTTACAGGCCTTGATGCAAGTAATGGCCTATTGCCTTATTTCACAAAAATGAAAATATTGAAAAGTTTCTAATACAGTTATCTAAAGAAGCGTTTACACCAAGATTGCAGGTCCCCCTCTATCGGGACCCGCGAAATAGATGGGCTGCCTTGTGCCTCTGCGGCAGAGCTGTTAGTAACTGTTGAAGGACCTGTGTGTCATTCATCTCAGGTCTGGTAAAAGTCCTACCCATTCAAAGGCAACGTCTCGACATGGCTGAAAAAGAAGTTAACTGGGACGTTAAACCGCAACTCAACATCAACAAATATACCAACAATGAAAGCTCTCAGCTCTGACCGGAATTCATGAACGCGCAGGTCGATATGCATTTTCACTTTAAGTATATACATGTACTCAATCCAATCGGAACTCCTCGGCCAGTTCCACGAATCAGACCTTGGATGTATGTGCGGCGGAGGCGTATGTTGCAAAGTGCAACATTTTGTTCGCCGGAACAAGTATACGCCAAACAAGTAGCTCTCTAAGTCTCCGAACGATACTTAATTTCCGGTCCGTGACATTTTCAGCTATTGCACAGGTGTTCATTTGTTGCTTTTATGTTGGCAAAATAAAAAAACCCAGTCAATTATTGATGCCGAGACAGAAAAATACATTTGTTTCTTTCTTTTTAAATTATTTTACTCGGTGCGACGGTCGCGGCCATCTTTGCTTATGTTGTTGTTCCTAACAACAGTCATGTGATTTAAGTAGTCCCAAAACATAGATCCGAGGTTGATTCACGAAATTGGCCTAGAGCTGTTCCGAACGGTACCCAATCGTAGTTTTCTGCATGCCAAAATATCATACCATATTTATTCGGCTACAAAACGGGGTCTTCTCCTCTCTAAAATGATCCCAAATAAGTAAATCCGTCTTGTGAACCCCTCCAAAACATTCCTAAAATCTAGATCCGTCTTACAAGACGGATCTAGATTTTCGGGATGTATATCTTGATTTTCGGGATTGTTTTGAAAGGAGGAAAACGTCCGTCTTATAACCGAAGACATACGATGTTTGTTTCTTTATCTACAGCATCTTCCACCAGTGCTATTACAATCGTGATTGTTGTAATAGTCCTGGTTGTCTTAGCTCTACTGGGCGGACTGTTTATCTATGCATATAGACATCCTGATTCGCCTTCTGGAAGATGGCTCATTGAAGTAAGTGAAAAGTAATTTGTTGTCTCTAGCATATTTGTTCTGGTTGTTATAGCTCTTCCGGACGGACCGTTTTTCTATGCAAAATGCAAATAGACAGCCAGATTCACCTTCTGGAAGATGGCTCACTAAAGTAAGTAAAAAAATAGTGATTTGTTGTTTCTAAAATATAGGTTCTCAGTGGTTATTATAGCTCTACTGGGCAGACTGTTTTTCTATACATATAGACATCCTGATTCGCCCTCTGGAAATAGGCTCATTGAAGTAAGTGAAGCGATTTTTGTTGTTTCTAGCACTTAGCCTAAGTTCTGGCTGTTCTAGCTCTGCCTGGCGGACTATTTATTTTATGCAAATAGACAGCCTGATTCACCCTCTGGAAGATGGCGTGCCAAAGAAAGTAAAAAAAATGTAGTGATTTGTTGTCTGTAACATATAAATTCTGGTTGTTAAAGCCCTATTGGGCGGACTGTTGTTCTGTGCATATAGAAATCCCGATTCGCCATCTGAAAGATGGCTTATTGAAGTAAGTAAAAAGTAATTTGTTGTTTCTAGCATATTTGTTCTAGTTGGTAAAGCTCTACCTGGCGGACTGTTTATCTAAGCAAAAAGATAGCCTGATACACCTTTTGGAAGCTGGCCCCGAGGTTATAAAACTTTTTTCGTGCTCAACTCAGCTGAGCATGAAATTTTCTCTGCTGATAAATATGAAAATGCCAACTAATGTTGGCATTTTCATATTCATAAGCAGAGAAAATTTCATACTCAGCTAAACTGAACAAGAAAACAACTGTACTTATCAGTAATTTGCTATTTATTAGCAGGTAAAATTTCATGCTCAGCTGAGTTGAGCATAAAAAAAGTTTTATAACCTCGGGGCCTGGCTCACTGAGGTAAGTAAAAGGTATTCGTTGTTTCTAACAAGAATTTTCTATGCTTTTAGACATTCTGTCCCCGAGGTTATTATGAGCCGCGACACGAGAAAACCAACAATGTGGTCGTCCGCCTAGCGCAGACTCAGATCAGCCTGTGCATTCACCCAGTCTGATCAGAGTCTTCACTGTCCGCTTGGAGGTAGCTGAAACCCTTAGCTACCCTTTGAGCACTTATCGAAGAGTCTGATTGGACTAGGCAGTTGCCCAGGCTGATCTGAGTCTGCGCTGGGCGCACAGCCACATTGTTGGTTTTCTCACGTCGCGGCTCAATTTTCTATGCTTTTAGACATTCTGTCCCCGAGGTTATTATGTTGTTGTTTTTTCATGCTCAACTGAGATTGTGCTCAAATTTTAATTTTGAATATAAATTTAAATTCTAAATCAAATTTGTTTTATACATTCCAAAAAGAGAAAGTATGTGAAAAGCAGGCACTGGAAACGATAAACATGGAAGATGGCTCATTGAGGTAAGTGGAAAGTAATTTGTTGTTTCTAGCATATTTGTTCTGGTTGTTATAGCTCTACCGGGTGGACTGTTATGCTATACAAATAGCCTGATTCACCTTCTGGAAGGCGGCACACTAAAGAAAGTAGAAAAAGTGATTCGTTGTTTCTAAAATATAAGTTCTGGTTGTTATTATAGCTCTACTGGGCAGACTATTTGTCTGTGCATACAGACATCCTGATTCGTCCTCTGGATATAGGTTCATTGAAGTAAGTCAAAAGATTTTTGTTATTTCTAGCATATTTGTTCTGGTTGTTATAGCTCTACCGGACGGACAGTTTTTCTATGCATATATATAGACAGCCTGATTCACCTAATGGAAGATGGCTGACTGAAGTAAGTAACAAATAGTGATTTATTGTTGGTAGCATATTTGTACTGGTTGTTATATCTCTACTCGGCGGACTGTGTTTCTGTCCATATAGACATCCTGATTCGCTTTCTGGAAGATGGCTCATAGAGGTAAGTAAAAAATTAATTTTTGTTGCTAGCATATTTGTTCTGGTTGTTATAGCTCTGCTGGGCGAACTTTTTTCCTATGCATATACTCAGCTTGATTCGCCTTCTGGAAGATGGCTCATTGGTGTAGGTATAAAGTGATTTGTTGTTACTTGGCGGACTGTTTTTCTGTTCATTGGGACATCATGATTCGCCTTCTGGAAGATGGCTCATGCAGTAAGTAAATTTGTTCTGGTGGTCATTGCCCTATTGGACTGTTTCTCTATCGCTAAATATTTTAATCCCCCTTCTCAAAGATGACTCACTGAAATAAATAAAAAGTGATTTGTTGTTTCTAGCATATTTGTTCTGGTGGTCATTGCCCTATTGGACTGTTTCTCTGTCGCTAGATTTTTTAATCCCCCTTCTCGAAGATGGCTCATGAAGTAAGTGAAAACTGAATTATTGTTTCTAGCATATTTGTTCTGATGGTCATTGCCCTATTGGACTGTTTCTCTATCGCTAGATATGTTAATCCCACTTCTCGAAGATGGCTCACTTAAATAAAGAAAAAAGTGATTTGTTGTTTATAGCATATTTGTTCTGGTGGTCATTGCTCTTTTGGACTGTTTCTCTGTCGCTAGATATTTTAATCCCCCTTCTCGAAGATGGCTCTTGAAGTAAGTAAAAGTAAAAAGTATGCAAAGACCAGGAACTGAAACAATCAAAATCCAAATCCAACCCTCAAACCATAGTTGGAAACAACTAAGATTACAAATAATCAAGATACAGAGAACATATGGCCAACCGAGTGAGCAGCTTGTTCCCAAAAGGTGGCCACTCAGCAACCCAAACCGAACCAAAAATAATAATAACACACATAAGGTAAAACATCACAGAAACTCTGACACCAAAAACAGGCAACAAAGAACCACAACAGAACTACCGCCTTGGAACGGTCAGTAATGAATTACTGGGGGGCTTAAATCGATTTTACAGGCCCAACCTCACCCTCAGTTTCTGAAGTGGTACAAAACATTTAGTTGGTTGTTCGGTTCGCATGATAACCCTCTAACTCGTCAATGAATCATCACGGTAAACACATAAATCAAATTTCAACACCATGAAGAAGCAAAGACGAGGACTCAACAGATACAACGGGCCGTCTGACAGGTGGAGATCCCTGTCCTGCCAAACAACCCCACTGGAAATCTGAAGCAAAAGAAGGTCACCAGTTGAGCCCCGGTGGACCAAGCAACAGACAAAAAGGCTCCGGTCCCAACCAACTAAAATATATAGCTTTAGGTCGGGGCCATCATAGAGTCTGACGACCGATCCCCCGGTGTGCAATTAAAGAGTGCAGCAAAGCTATCAACCGTGATTGGGTTAATCACTAAGCATGCAGACTGTCGCATAACATTTAAATTATAGCCAATACGTTTGTGACGTATTATTATTTTTCGGAATTGATCAGAAAAATCAGTCCTACCCTTAATCTTTTTGAATTTGTATACTAAGTCACCATAAAATTCTGGTTCCGATAGGCCTTGGTGTAAAAGAAATTTTAATCCGACATCAAATTTTGAAACCAATTCATGGTGTCTGCGATAGAATTTAGAAAAAGCCTTTCTAAGCTTATGATACCGATAGCCCTGTTGAAGAAGTTTAGCAGTTAAACATTTATTACGAGCATTAAAGTCATCTACATGACTACACACTCTAGCAAATCTTATAAGTTGAGAAATATACACTCCATAAGAGGGACGACGTGGAACGTCACCATCCAAAAATGGAAAATTAACTATATCAAAGTCAAAGTCATCACGTTTATCATAAATTTTAGAAGATACAAAACCGTTAGAAATAGATAGATGTAAATCCAAAAAGGGGGCCTCGGTATCTGAAGTATTAGTTTTATTCAATTTAAGTTCAGGTGGGTAAATTTGGTTAACCATGCTTTCAGAATAAGGATTATCAATATTCAGAAGATCGTCTAAATATCTAGAGGTTGAGTTAAATGCCTCAATGATATCAGCTTGATTATCAACAGAAAGAGAAGTCATGAAATCTCTTTCATAACAAAATAAAAACAAATCGGCCACAAGAGGAGCACAATTTGTACCCATCGGAATACCAACAATTTGTCTGTATACCTTATTACCAAATCTGATGTAAATATTATCTAAGAGATATGATAAGGCGTCACATACATTCTGACATGACCAAAGACTATATCCTCTATATATTTTACGGTCAGTAGAAGTGAAAAACGCTTTCTTATCGTTACAGGCAATATAAAGGGTATCTTCATTTTTGGAGAACTTTTTGAAGGCCCTCTCAATCAAATCAACAAGTTTTTCCTTTATTAAATTATGGGGTAATGTGGTATAAAGAGTAGAAAAATCATAAGTGGACAAACTAGTCGCACGGAACCCTCTTGACTTCAGTTTACTAAGTACCTCACCAGAATTTTTTATAGACCAAAACATATTTTTCCCTGACTGAATTATTCTTTTTAGCATATTTGTTCTGGTGGCCATTGCCCTATTGGACTGTTTCTCTATCGCCAGATATTTTAATCCCACTTCTTGAAGATGGCTCATGAAGTAAGTTAAAACTCAATAATTGTTTCTAGCATATTTGTTCTGGTGGTCATTGCCCTATTGGACTGTTTCTCTGTTGCTAGATATTTTAATTCCCCTTCTCGAAGATGGCTCACTGAAATAAATAAAAAGTGATTTGTTGTTTCTAGCATATTTGTTCTGGTGGTCATTGCCCTATTGGACTGTTTCTCTGTCGCTAGATTTTTTAATCCCCCTTCTCGAAGATGGCTCATGAAGTAAGTGAAAACTGATTTGTTGTTTCTAGCATATTTTTTCTGGTGGTCATTGCCCTATTGGACTGTTTCTTTGTCGCTAGATTTCTTAATCCCCCTTCTCGAAGATGGCTCACTGAAATGAATTAAAAGTGATTTTTTGTTTAAAGGCATATTTGTTCTGGTGGTCATCGCCCTATTGGACTGTTTCTTTAATGCTAGATATTTCAATCCCACTTCTCGAAGATGGCTCACTGAAATAAATAAAAAAGTGATTTGTTGTTTATAGCAAATTTGTTCTGGTGGTTATTGCCCTATTGGACTGTTTCTTTGTCGCCAGATATTTTAATCCCACTTCTCGAAGATAGCTCATGAAGTAAGTGAAAACTGAATAATTGTTTCTAGCATATTTGTTCTGGTGGCCATTGCCCTATTGGACTGTTTCTCTGTCGCCAGATAGTTTTATCCCACTTCTCGAAGATAGCTCATGAAGTAAGTGAAAACTGAATAATTGTTTCTAGCATATTTGTTCTGGTGGCCATTGCCCTATTGGACTGTTTCTCTATTGCTAGATACTTCAGTCCCACTTCTCGAAGATGGCTCATGAAGTAAGTAAAAACTGCATTATTGCTTGTAGCATATTTAGTATAAACATTATTTTATTTGTATAAACTGACAATATAAATACAATACAGATGACAAGACATATACAGAAGAATATACAAAAAGGATCCAGAAGAAAGTCAAAGGACCTATGTAAATCTGTATCCCGTTTGACAATGATGTTTTAGCATATAATAAGTGATTTGGTATGTCAGCTACAATAAATAATGTTTAATTGAGCAATATCAATGAAAATGAAAGATGATACAATAAGTAAAAACTGAATCATTGTTTATAGCATATTTGTTCTGGTGGTCATTGCCCTATTGGACTGTTCCTCTATCGCTAGATATTTTAATCCCCCTTCTCGAAGATGGCTCACTGAAATAAATAAAAAGTGATTTGTAGTTTATAGCATATTTGTTCTGGTGGTTATAGCACGACTAGGCGGACCTTCTCTATGCCTACAGACAACCTAATCCCCTTTCTGGAAGATGGCTCACTTAAGTAATGAAAAGTGATTTGTTTCTATTTTTATTTGTTCAAGTTGTTATAGCTCTAATGAGCGGACTGTTTTTGAATGCATATAGACACCCTGATTCCCCTTCTGTAAAACAAATTCCGTAGATTTTACGGTAGAATAACTGGCAACCGAACAGGAGAAGGCAAGTACAGGCTCATTGCCAGGAAGTGCAAGTTATGGCTTCGTTATGAGAAATTGACAGAAAAAAATGTGCCATGTGCAATTTGTAAACATTGGCAACTCTAATCGACACGTGCATCAGCGCAGTCTGGTCAGATTATTCCGTTTTGGCATAAACAATCAGTGTCCCCCTGGGTAGTCCATTTTGCGAAACCCGAATAGCACACAAGGACATGATCAATCTTTTTTTGTAGTCTTTAGGCCCCCTGTAGCATTATACTAAGCATGCTAAGTACAGAGAATGCATGTACTAAAGGGGGCATAAAGGCTACAAAAAGGGTTTGATACGGGTCCCTGTGGAACATCCCCTTTTTAGGCTGTGAGGACTGACGGACCAACCCTTCCATAAAGATTCATTAGATTACAGCATTTTGTTATTTTTCTTTGCAGCATCGCCCAAGTCTGTGGAAAGAACTGATTTTCGGAAGGAAAGAAGTGAAAGAAGGACAGGAGCAACCGAAATACTAGAATAAGTTTCCAGGGGCATACCGGGGGACATTTGTATACGATATACACAGTCATGTATTATACTTCTTATGGGGAAAACTACGAGCTTGGCCCCAAAAATATTCATGATTGTCATGTGCGTTGACAGTTACTTTTGAACGTTTGTCTAGTGAACAAAAGTTTAGCTTGTAAATACGCAGGTGCGTATTGAAATTTTGTCAATATGAAATTTTGTCATATTGACCAAATTTCAATATGCAGGTGCGTATTTTCTTATAGGCAGCAACGCCCCTGTTTTAATCAGGACAACAAAGACTCATCTATAAATAAAAATACAGAAGTGGCAAGTCTTTGGTTTAAACGATATTCATTAACTATAAATTACATACATATGCTACAATACAATTTCATAAGTAACAGGATTTGACAGTATGCAAACTGCTTATATATAAAGTCATTTGGTTTAAACAATATTTTATCTGTATCATACGAGGGGCATTTCAGAAATAGTGTAAATGAGTCTGCACTTCCTTTGAATGTTGACCGATTTTTTAAATTTATACCTTATGTTTAAGGTTTACACGACCTTCGCTTAAAAACCCACTGAGTAGAAATGGCCGAAATATTTATGCGAAGACAAATTCATGTTTACTAACTCTGGATACAAATAGCTCTGGATAGATACATATAATATCTGTTTCACTGAAATTATTCCAGTATGCAAGTCATTATATCAGCTTTGCTTAAACATTAGATTTACTTTGCAAGATATGCTAATCATGAAACAGTGTGCAATTCTTATGACGTCACTTCCTTTGCTAAATTGAAATGTAAAGTCAGCTTTTAAAATTTCGGTTTTGAGGTCAATTAAAGTGAAAGTGAATGTTTGATGGCAGCTATGAAACAAAGAATAATGAAATTTAATTCATCATGCTAGTTTTCTATAATAAATAATCTTTTACGGCACCTTATGTTTTCTTGTCTGTTGCCTACCTGAACTTTTACGATAAGTTATCCTACCCACCCACATGTTTCAATATGAGTGTGCCATATATAATAAATAACACGTCTTTCAGGTCTTTATGTATACATTTTGTTTTCAATATGTTCCCCTAACTTTTGATATTAGACAACGTTAAATATATATAGCCCATGTCTTTCTATAAGAAGATATGTTCATTTTATTGCTTTTTATTTTACATGAACTGCTGCTACTTTGCATCTTCCGGCATGGTGTTTGCACTTGTATCATCCAGTTTCATGAGTTAAATCATTTTAATCGCAAAAACATGCCGACCTTACCATTTCAATAATAAAATGCCGGTCGTTTTTTTTTTTGAATTTGTTCTGAATAAGTAAGAAAAGCCCCACAATTTATTGATATAATGCATTTATAATAACTTTGCATTTATAACCACAGAGCAGAGAAAAAAGCTCGTTTATTATATTCTTTGGTTTATCTTTATTTCTTTCGTTTAACAAACAAACATTGGATGAACATCATTACATAAATACAAATATTATACAAAAGGATCCAGAAGGAAGTCCAGAGACTTATTTGAATCTGTATCCCTCAAAAATACAATAACACAGAATATATTACTATCTATCGTGTTTGTCAACTGCATTTATTTATCTATTTTAGCATATATAATTGTCTTGATACCTTATGTTTATATGTGCATACCCACATGCGGGGGCATCACAAAATGTATTATGTAGTTTGTGTAGAACATGGAAACGATTTCTGTATAACTTTCTTATTTTACATTTAAAGGATAGTATTATGTATTTCTTCGTTAAAATATATCATTGTCTCATGGAGCAAACAGCAAAAGAACACAAGAGACTTTCAATGAAAATGTACAGTTTCCAGTATCCACACCCTTATGACGTATAAGCACGTGCTGTCATGCATGAGGGACTTAGAAATTCTTTTATTACATACCATTCTAAAGCACTTGAATTTATCTCTCTAATGATATATAGAACCACTGCTAAATATCAACCAATAGGGTGCCCTGAGCTCATTTACATTATTTCTGAAATGCCCCTCGTACATATTGCAATGACAGAGACAACAGCAGTACATGATTATACAGACTAGGATTCAGAGGAAAGTCATGAGACTTTTGTAATCTGTATCCCATTGTTGCAAACAAATATGTTAGTTATTTGTGATATGAGATGTTCTAGCAATACACAATAAGTAAGTGTATGAGGCTAAACATATGTTGTACATGTATGTACACCCAATATATACGCTTCTCAATGAGGCTCCACGGAGGATGGAATTAAGAGCCATTCTCTGTAACCACTTAAAAAGTCGCGCCACGCATAGTCATCGATTTTGCTCAAACTTTCCTTATTTACTTATTGTGACACCAAAGCACGAAAACCATGTCGATTTCATTCCTACATGTGCCCGTTGCCATGGCAACGGCTGTTGAATATTTTGTCAGAAATTGAGGTAAAAATTGTACTAAAATAGACATATTTCTAACAAATTTATGTATTAGAAAAAGAATGACATACTCTGAATGCTTCTCATATGTAAATGTCTTGTTCACCTTGAGTCGACACCAAAACTTTGAATTGTATTTGGAATGCTTGTAATGTCACCAGGCTTTGGCAAAGTGGGTGGGGGTAGTGCTATATTGCAAAAGGCTATTTTGAGGCAGTTTTAAGGTTATTTGTAGAATTCTTGCAGCCATACCGGCATATGTGTGCAGCTTCATCTAACAAAGCAACATTCCAATAATAAGTTTCTGGAAAAACATGCCTGGGAAAGTATACTTCCTGAAGCGTTACCATAGCAACAATAAGTGGACCGTCGCAAAATTCCAAAATGTAGGGTAATAATACTTATAATGTCAAATCATCGTATCTTATAGATATATGTGTTCCTAAATTTTTTAAAAACACTTAATAGTAAATTGGTCTTTTATAAAATATCAACATATTGCTAGTTTCTATGTTCAAGGTCAAGGTCAAGATCACAGAAGCACGAAAAGATGGCTAAAATGCGGGTTTTTCCTTATGCTTTTGTGTTCTCTAGCAACAAAATATTGCAGCATTGTCTTTGTACTTGGATTTTATTTAGTGAATGAAAACAACTTTCAAATACACATATAGCTGGCTTTCTCCAGTAACAGTCAAGGTCAAGGTCAAGGTCACAAATACAAGAAAAATGCTAAAAAAGCACATTAGTGTTAATATTTTTTTTCATGTATCAACAGTAAAGGACGAGTTACACTTTACTATTGCAATGTGCCCACTGAAAAGGCCGATTTTCGAAGGTAGGCAGATAACCACAAAAACATATAAAAATGTTAGCTATATATTTCTAGTTTATTCTGTACGATTTCATTTTCCCGTATTTTAATGCCTTTTAGATTAATTTAGCGGCTGAATACATGTACTGTCTGCAACATTTAACATTGAGCCTATGGGAATTTGAAGTACCAACATCCACTATGCATCCAAATTTCACTTCATCCTACCCTCGTAACCACTACAATTTTTATACATAATTATTCCTCATATACATATTCATCATAATCAGGTTATATTACAGTGGTTACGAGGGTAGGAGTAAGCGAAAAATAAACATTTTGGGTAAATTTTCATGTGTCCAGCACAAGGACTAAAGGATTTATATCAAAATCGCATTAGTATATTTTGTAATTGATAGAAAAAGAGGCATTATTCGACACAACATGTCTTTTTCAAAGTGTTCATCTATGTAGTATGTTTTCCTAATGCCCCCACCAAAGATTCTGTGTGTGTGTGGGGGGGGGGGGGGGGGGGGGGTCGAGAAGGGGGCGCAGGGGGGGGGGGTCGAGAAGGGGGCGCAGCGCTGGGCATGCGTATAGGTACGGCGTTATGTGCGTATGTAAGGCGTTCGACTGGATGTCCTCCATCATCATGCTGTGATATAACCTCTGATGTTATAATGTTGCGACGTGGTCAGACGATGTATCCCTCAGCATGAAGCTGATGCATTGTAAAATTCTGTGACCTTGAACTTTGGTCCACAAACGTTGTATGAAAAGTCATTTGGGTGAGATTTTTTCCTCACCTCTTTTGATGTCTTTGGTGTAGGGTGTTGATATTTGATCAGATCATATCTTTAAAATGCATGAACTGCAAAGCATCCATGCACACTGAGTCCTTGAACTTTATGCATGGACCAGGATCTTCACTTATATCTCAACATGGTTTTTGTATTCGCAAAATAAATACAAATAGTTGGCAAGTCAAACAATCCAAAAAAATAATCCTCATACTATTTATAGGTTACTGTGACATATATTTAAAAGTTCACTGTTCTTTTCCTTATTTAACATTATATATGCATCGTACTAAAGACAAGGGTTCAGTCAGACTTTGCAAATGACGTCATACTATAAGTTGGTCATTATGAGTTGTATTTCATGATCCATTGAATTAATGTTTTATTTTGAACTAATATTTAATTGAATCTTCATCGGACTTTGAATAGGAAGTCACCTCAGCGCTGTGTCTCATATGGTATTAGATGTAGGTCCCTGTGACCTATATTTCTTGGTTCACTGATTTTGTCTAATATCTTAAACATCTGTACCTGTGTAGCATCCATAAATGCGTAATATTTCATACGTGATTAATATTTGATATGATCAAGATTTTAATATATGTATAAATAGTGAACAATGCTTACGAAAAGAAGGTTGATGAACTTTTCATGCACTTGCCAGAACGTGCAAAAGCGTTTCGCCAAGAATACATTGGCTTATTAATATTGGTCAGTTATAATCGACAACCTGTTTATTTGTTTCATTATTTTCACAAAAGCAAACGCTTTACATGCTTATTATTGTTTTAATAAACACTTGTAAAACTACTATTCTGAGGTTTCGTAAAAATTCAAATAAAATTTCTCCTAACTAGATGGTTTGGGCGAAAATATCCCTTTTAGACTGTGGATAAGAACCAAAAGTATTATATCTGTCAGTTTGAAGGGCTTATATGCCAGCGGAATTGCTGATTATATCGAAAAACCGCAGTTTCTTAGTGTACCCCGTTCAGCACCCCATATGCAATAAACCGGAAGTCACGTGATTATTTATGAAACCGCAAACTTAAAAATGTGCTTATATAAACTGCCAAATGCCAAGCTTTTATAAACATAAATTTTATCAGGATCGGTCGTGGGCACAAAAACGGCCAAAGTGTAACCCGTCCTTTATATAATGTCTTTCTACTTGGCCTTTATTTAGTATATATCAATAGCTTTCAAATGCACATATAGCTTGTTTTCTCCAGTAACCTCCAAGGTCAAGGTCAAGGTCACAAAAACAAGAAAAATGCTAAAAATGCACATTTTGTTCATATTTTATGTTCTGTATCAACAGTAGATACAGAAAATGTATTTGTACTTGGTCTTTATCTAATATATTTCAATAATTTTGTAAAGCACATATAGCTTGTTTCCTGCAGTAGCTTCCAAGGTCAAGGTCAAGGTAACAAACACAAGAAAAATGCTAAAATGCACATTTTTCTCACATTTTATGTGCTTTATCAACACTTAATAGAGCAAATGTCTTCGGACTTTGCCTTTATTTAATATATTACTATAGCTTTCAAAAGCACATATAGCTTGTTTCTTCCATTAACCTACAAGGTCAAGGTCAAGGTCACAAAAACAAGAAAAATGCTAAAATGCACCTTTCATTCATATTTTGTGTTCCGTATCAACAGTAAATACAGAATGTGTATTCATACTTTGTCTTTATTTGGAATATTACAATAGCTTTCAAATACATGTACAGTTCGTTTCCTCCAGAATCTTCCAAGGTCAAGGGCAAGGCCATAAAAACAAGAAAAATGCTAAAAATGCACCTTTTGTTAATATTTTGTGTTCGTTATCAAAATTAAATGTAGAAAATGTATTTGTGCTTGGTCTTTATTTAGTATACATCTCCTTTTAAACGACAAGGCTCATTCTTACCAAATTTCATATCTAGCATCTATAGGCAGGGGGAACCAATAATACTGTTTTTCATCCAAATCGCTTCAGAACTTTGGTTGCTATGGCAACGTACAGTTTCCATTGACTTGTATGGGAAAAACTGAAAATTTGCATTTATTGCTATTTCTCTGCAGATGATTTGACAAATCTTTTACGGAAGTGTTCCTTGAGTAGCTCTCTATTAATAACATGAAATTTACGTTAATATCACAATTTGGCTGGGTGCCATGGCAACCGAATGGTTAGAGATAGAAAAAAATATTCAAACATCATCTCCTCAGAAACTATGCAACCAATAAAGCTGAAACTTCAAAGAAAAGGTTTTAGTACTTTCCTCTATAAAAATGCTGTTTTTATTGGCAATTGCTTCAGCAGTTTGGTTGCTATGGCAGCTTTAAATTGCCATTGACTTATAATGTGAAAAAAGTAAATTTGCATTTATTGCTATGTCACTGCAGGTATTTTGACAAAATTTTATAGAAATGTTCCCAGAGTAGTCCTCAACCACTCTCATTCAATTTATGCAAATTGCACTATTTGGCTTATTGCCATTGCAACCAAATGATTAAAAATAGAAAAGATATTAAAATATCATTTTTGCAGAAACTATGTGGCCAATAAACCTCAAACTTTACAGAAAGATTCTTAGTACTAGCTTCTAAAGAATAAGTGTTTTTCATGGGAATTGCTTAAGCAGTTAGGTTGCTATGGCAACTTATAGTTTCCATTAATTTATTATGGGAAAAATGGAAATTGGCATTTTTTTGCTACCTCACAGCAGTTATTTGGATTTTTTTCTACAGAAATGTCTCTTGAGTAGTACTCTATGAGTCATGTTAATTTTGTTCAAATCACTGAATTCGATTCGTTGCCATGGCAACATAAAGGAAAATTTTTGAAACAATTTTCAAAAATCTTTCCCACAAAAACCATATAGGGGAATGAAGCTGATTCTCTGTATACATGTTTATGACATTAGCCACTACATAAATATTGTTTTTTTTTATTGTTGCTGACGTGGTTTCATTGCTATGGCATTTTAAAGTTTCTATAGACTTGTATTGGGAAAATTGCAAATTGGCATTTACTTCTGTGTAACTGCAATATTTAGGCATAAAGTTTTACAAACATGTTTTTTTTATTGTAACTTCATCAATTTTGCTAATATTAACTAGGACAAGCATAACAACTCAGTCAACTTTGAAATTAGGCCATATTGTACAATTTACCTTTCAGTTACTTACCCCTGAGTGCTGAGGGTGAATGGACTCAGGTGAGATACAGAACCAATGGTCCTCTGGTTAGCTCACCTGAGCCAGAGGCTCCAGGGGAGCTTATAGTATAGGTAGACTTTGTTGTCCATCGTACGTCTGTCGTCCGTCCACAATTTCAAACGACTTCTCCTCTGAAACCCTGGGCCGATTGTATCCAAATTTCATATGCAGGCTCCAGGAGTCTTAGGAACGATAATTTGTTCAAACATCCTGGTCACATGACCAACATGGCCACCACGCCCATATATGATAAAAACCCTTAAAAATCTTCACCAGAACCAATAGGAAGATGGCCTTGAAACTGGGTATGGAGCATCGGGTAAGCGAGTACTACCAAGATTGTTTAAATTATGACATTGGGCTGATTTTGACTGTTTTTTACGGTAAGATCAAATTTGCGTCCTTGTGCTTTTATATGGAAAAATGCTAGAACATATGATATCTTGGAAACCGTTGAAGATTTTGGGCTAAAGATTGGTGCGTACAGCCATCTTACTGAGTACATGAAGATTTATGAGTACAAGAGATCAAGGTCATTCTTTCTCTCATGCTTCAACAATTTTAAACATCTCCTCAAAGCCACTGGGCCAATTGTAACCAAATTTCACATAGAGTCTCCAGAGGTTGATGGATAAAAAATTTGTTCAAACTGTCCAGGTCACATGACCAACATGGCTGCCACACCCATATATGGTAAAAAGCTTCAAAAATCTTCTGCAGAACCAAGAGACCAATGGCCTTGAAATTTGGTATGTAGCATAAAGTACTCAAGTACTACCAAGATTGTTCAAATGATGATCTAAGGTTGACCTTGACCTTTCTTATGGCAAGATCAAATATGGGGAAATGCTAGAACATAAGGTTTCATGGTAAGTTTTGAACATTTGGAAAAATTGGTAAATACAGTCATTTTAATGAGTACATGAAGTTTATGAGTACAAAAAGTCAAGGTCATTCTTTGACCTTTGACCCAGGTCTCTTATATTTTGACATTTTCAAACATCATCTCAAAAGCCACTGGGCCAATTGTAACCAAAATTCATTTGTGAGCCTCCAGGGCTTGAGAGAACAAAACGTTGTTCAAACGATCCAGGTCACATAATCAACATGGCCACCATGCCCATATATGGCAAAGACCTTTAAAAAAATTCTTCGTAAGAACCAATTGACCAATGACCTTCAAACTTGATAAGTAGCATCGGGTACTCAAGTTCTTCCAAGGTTGTTCAAATTATGACCTTTGATTGACCTTGTCCTTTTCTACAGCAAGTTCAAATATGGGAAAATGCTAGAAGATAGATTTTATGGGAAATTTTGAAGATTTTGGCCTAAAATTTGGTATATACACTCATCTTAATGAGGTCATGAAGAATTATGAGTACAAGAGGTCAAGGCCAGTTTTTTACTTTTGACCCTGGTCTCTCATATTTTGACATTTTCAAACATTATCTCAAAAGCCAAATTTCAACCAATTTTCATATAGAGTCTCCAGGGGTTGAGGGAATGAAAATTTGTTCAAACGGTCCTGATCACATGATGAACGGGGACGCCATACCCATTTATCATATAAAAATTTAATACTTTTTTCTCAAGAACAAATAGACCGATGGCCTTGAAACTTGGTAAGTCGCATGGAGTACTGAAGTATTACCAATACTGTTCAAATAATGACCTTTGGTTTACCTTGACCTTTTTTGCGGCTTGGTCAAATATGAGAAAATGGTAGAACATAAGATTTCATGGAAAGTTTTGAAGATTTTGGCATAAGTAAGTAAGAGCTACTTGGCCAATTGCTTAGGTGAGCGATTCAGGGCCTCATGGCCTCTTGTTTCTGTGTCCTTAGCCTCACCCTTTGGGGCCACTGAAAGAAAGTTGTTTGTTTGAAAGCTTTTGTTATATACTAAATAAAGACCAACTACAAAGACATGGCTGCAATGTATTGTTGATATAGGACACAAATACCGAAATTCTGTGCATTTTAGCATTTTCGCTTGTTTTTGTGACCTTGACCTTGACCTTGGAGTTTATTGAAGGAAACTAGCTGTATGTGTATTTGAAAGCTATTGTAATATAGTAGATAAAGACTAGGTACAAAGATATTTCTGCAATATATTTTGATACAGAACATAAAAAAATGAGAAAAAAATATGCACTTTTAGCATTTTTTCCTTCTTTCTCTGACCTTGACCTTGACAATGACCTTAGAGGCTACTGAAGAAAAGCTGTTTGTTTGAAAGCTTTTGTAACATATTAAACATATGCCAACTGCAAAGGCACTGTTGCAGTATATTGTTGATAAATGTCCACAAAATTTTGCAAATATGTGCATTTTTAGCATTTTTTCTTGTTTTATGACCTTCACCTTGACCTTGGAGGTTTCTGAATGAAACAAGGTATATGTGTATTTGAAAGCTATTTTAATGTGTTAGATAAAGACCAGGTACAAAGACATTGCTGCAATATATTGTTGATACAGAACACAAAATATGAGAAAAATATGCACTTTTAGTATTTTTCTTGTTTCTGTGACCTTGACATTGACCTTGAACTTGGATGCTTCTGGAGGAAAGTTGGTTGTTTGAAAGCTTTTGTTATATATTAAATAAATTCCAAATAGAAAGACATTGCTGCAATTTATTGTTCATATAGGACACAAAATGTTTCAAAAAATATGTATTTGTAGCATTTGTTCTTGTTTGTGTGACCTTGACCTTGACCTTGTAGCTTCCTGAGTAAACCCAACTATATGTGTATTTGAAAGCTTCTGTAATATGTCAGATAATGACAAGGTTCAAAGCCATTGCTGCAAGATATGGTTGATACAGAACACATAATATGAAAAAAATACGCATTTTAGCAGTTTTTATTGTTTCTGTGACCTTGACCTTGATAAGAGAAAGCAACAAAATGTCCATAGTTTATAGAAGATAAATATATTGTAAAATGAGTTTCAAAATAAAGAAACAAATATGATCATAAACTATGATGATCTGACATTACAAGGACTGTACCCCTAAGAACTTGCATTTTGCAACGGTACACTTATTGTTGCTATGGTAACGCTTCAGGAAGTATACTTTCCCAAGCATGTTTTTCCAGAAACATATTCACAGAACACTGTTCTGTAGGAGGACGGTGCACACATATATTGACGAGGCCGCAAGAACTCTCGAAATGTCCTTAAAGATGTGTGAAATTGGAATTTTGCCATATATGGAAACCCCCACCCACTTTGCTTGAGCCTGATGACCACAGAGGTTTTCCAAATAATTTTTTAATTTCTTTTTTAAAGTTAGTGTAAACAAGTTATTTGTAGGTAGAAAGAAATTAGAGCTTGTCATGCATTTGAAAGTTAATATATTTGTTGAAAAATTGCCCATTTTAGGACATTTTTAAGCACATTTTTCCCCAAATGTATAGCTGCTGTTGCCATGGCAACGGGCATGCTTTGGAATGAAACTGATGTTGTTTTCTTGTTTTTGTGTCACAATAAGTAATATAGGAAAGTTTGAGCAAAATCGGTGACTATGCGTGCCACGGCCCTATGTAAAAATTTAAGTCATTACAGAGAATGGCTCTTAAGTCATTTCCTGGAGCATGTTGGATGGAATATACAATATGAGAATGAATAAATATCGATAAATTTGTAAACCTGAATTTCAGAGAGAGAAAGAGAGAGACTTCCACAAAATATGTATATTATATTATAAATATTGCAATTTTAAGAAAAAAAAAATAATACGTGTCATTAGAATTACACTTCCAGAGTGTGCCAACGATTACTGTACAGGGATGAATTTCTTATTTTTAAAGACATGATCAGAATTAGGAATATCTCAAAGAAAATCATAAGAGCAAGATTTATGTCTTTGAAATAGTATCCCATGCTTTTCAAAAGCATTGCAAAATCATTTATTCCGATTAACGAGTACCTTTCCACAAACTGTTGAAGTTTAATTCATGGATCTTATTCGATACTCATATAAAAATAGCAACGTAGCTCAAAGCTTTCATGCGTTTGCCATATTGCGTCTTTTTCCCCCAAATTTAGTATATATACGAAAAAAAAAACATTACATAGGGTATTCATGAATTTTAAGATAAAGAACAACATTTCTAAATATTGCTACGTTATGCTCTCACATACCAGACGTCAGACAACCTTATTTCGAGTTGCATCAACCGTTACAGAATTAGTCCACTTTGACTGAAAACACCAAAGACAATGTGAAACGCGTACGCTTAACGGGCATGGGCAAGCGCTTAAATTTTTGTACTTTCGGATTTGCCTTGTAACCGCGAATAAGAAACTCTATGAACCTAATGACATTTAGCAAGCAGTTCAAAGAAACAAGATGTTAAAGATTTAGTGTCTTTGAAAATTAAAAGTATTGCAAATCATTTATTCCGATTAACAAGTACGTTTCCATAAACTGCTGAAGTTTAATTCATGGGTCTGATTCTAGCTTCTCCAGGCAATGGTTCATGATGGAAAACAAAATTGATCAAACTGGTTAATTTTCCGCGGTATATCATCGGACTTTCAGTGCATAGCATGAAAGTCAGAGTCAAGTGTTCTGAAAAGCCGGCGATATTCCAAGCCTTAAACTTCACTGAATAAGCCTTAAGAAGCAGCGACTGGACCGTTTTCGTAACAACTGGTGCCTGATAAACGTCTCAGTATTGACTTGCTGACTTTGGCTGACACCTTGAAATTGCACTTTCATCATAACCCCTCATTGAATCAAACTCATTTGGAGACATTAATCTCGCTTTTTTTGTTGTTTTATTTATTTTCTGAACTTTGAATACCTTTCGTCAGTTACATGTAAAAAAAATGGCAAAATCTTAATTCATTTCAAAGAAAACGTGCAATGAAAGTACATGTAATGTTTCTTTTTTGGTTCAGTATAAAATGTTGGAGCGGTTTGCGGTGTAAACGCGGTAACTCATGGTGAACTAAAGCTGCATTACAAACTTAATTAGAACCCATTATACAGAGGCACGAGCTGAGAGAAGCGGTAGACCAGTCTACGCGTCCGCGCAGTCTGATCAAAGCGCCGGCGCCCGCAATGACAATCAATGTACTCTATACATTAAGTAAGCAGAAAGACAGTGAAGAATTTAGGACGGTACATAAAAAGTTGCGGTTTTGCGGTATAAACCGCGGTAACTCATGGTGAACTAAGGCTGCATTGCAAACTTAATTATAACCCATTATACAGAGGCACAAGCTGAGAGAGGCGGTAGACCAGCCTACGCGTCCGTGCAGTCTAATCAAAGCTCAGGCGCCCGCTATGGCAATCAATGTACTCTACATAAATAAGCAGACAGACAGTAAAGAGATCGACCACACCACACGAATGAGCTGGCTGATCCGCGTCATCTCTGGACGAAAATAACAAATTACATGTACAGTCTAGGCATTACGACCCAAACCGTAGCCTAGCCACTAACGAAGAAGTCGGCCACCTTATGTTTAGCTCACCTGAACCAGCGGCTCCGGGGGAGCTTATAGGATAGGCAGGCTCTGCCGTCCGTCATCGTCGTCCGTTCGTCCGTCCATAGTTTCAAATAACTGCTCCTCTGAAACCACTGGACCGATTGTAACCAAATGTCATATATAGCCTCCTGGTCTCATGGGAACGAAAACTTTTTCAAACGGTCCTGGTCACATGAACAACATAGCCTCTATGCCCATATATGGCAAAATTCTGTGAAAAAAATCTTCTTTAGATCCAATGGACCGATGACCTTGAAACTTGGTCTGTACCCGATTACGCCGAGGTCAAATTCGCTGCCTGATGTTTTCACATGGGAAAATGTTAGAACATAAGATTTAATTGGAATCGTTGAAGATTTTGGCCTAAAATTGGTATATACAGTCAAATTAATGAGTACATGAAGATTTATGGGTACAAGCGCTTAAAGTCATTCTTTGACCTGTGACCCCCGGTATCTCATAGTTCGACAATATAAAACATCTCCTCAAAAGTTACTTAGCCAATCGTAACCAAATTTTATATAGAGCCTTCAGGGGTTGAGGGAAAAAATAGTCACACGGTCTAGGTCACATGACCAATATGGCGGCCCGACCATATATTGTAAAAACATTAAAATTCTTCTTCTCCAGAACCAATGGACAGATGGCCTTGAAACTTGGTATGTAGCATCGGATACTCGAGTACTACCAAGATTATTCAAATGATGACCTAGGGTTGACCTTGACATTTTTACGGCAAGGTCAAATTTGCTTTCTGATGCTTTTAAATGGGAAATTGCATAAAGACATGAGTTCATGGAATTTGTAGAAGATTTTGGTGCAAAAGTTAATAAATACAGTCTAATAAATGAGTCCATTTTTTTGCAATAGAAGTTAAGGTCATTCTTTGACCTTTAACCAATGTCTCTCATATTTTGACAGTTGCTTGTTCAAATGATGATTTGACCTTTGCACTCAGGTGAACGATTCAGGGCGTCATGGTCCTCTTGTTGCATAAATGCCTATTTAAAGTTCATACAGCTAGTCTACAATCATGGTTCAGCTTCTGTTTGTATCAGAAAAGGAGCAAGACTGACCAGGGAAAAAACTTTCAGATTCTTTCCAAATAAAACTTTTATTTCTTTTTCAGAAGTAGCTAGTCTAACGACACCGCAGCAGCGCCAAATTGACGTTGTCGTATTTAAGCTTTATACTTACTATATGATAATCTGACATTGTTTCAATGTCTCTTTTATTCTTGATTGGTTTAAAATCAGGTTTGATTACATTTTAAATATGTTCGGAGTTTTTATCAGTACTTATATTCCATGAAAATAATAGTCATACAATGATACAAAGGACCTGGTATGATTTGGGCCATTTCTGCCCCCATTTACAGTTACTTGAAATTACATGGTTTATATTGCTTATCATCCGGCTGGTTTCTTCTTCGTGAATCCTCAGAATATCATGATTTCAGACATGTCTGTTTTTTTTTTTTTTTTCAGTAATTTTAAATAAAACGACAAGAAAACTGTGTTAAGAAGCGTTGCCTCCAACGAAATAATCCAGTTAATGCAGCTTTACAGTTAATACAGTTAATTCAGTTTTCTTCTTGGTTGTTTTATGTGTTGTTTGTTGCTATGTCTGTTATTGATATATTGTTTGTGATGCAGTTAAGGCTAGCCCGGTGACTACCTACATGGGAAATGGCTGTTCACATGGCTGCCGCTGATGATGTCTTTGGTGTTGACTAATTTTGAGTTGTCTGTCATGGGTGGGATCTGGGAATGAATTATGTCGGTTCCTGGGAATTGTCCTATTTACTTAAGACTGTATTTGATAATAGGTTTTGGTGATACAGAACAGAACAGAACATCACTTTATTAAACTCAGGTCATATGACATAAGAGTGTAATTACAACTAACGAAGCAGTGTGAAGCATGGTACATGTATAAATACGCCTTGGGGCGTTGCATACTAAAATATACGTACGTTATCTTTAAATTCACGTTGGGACAGTTGATGTGGTTGGCGTTAGGAAGTGTGCGAAACCACTGTTTCACACGCTTACTGACCCATCACCACATCAACTATCTTGAGGGGGTTAAGCATTTGTCGTTTTCATGATGGCAAGGGAAGGAAATCATCTGTTCAGTCCAACTGAAGCTTGTCCGATTTTTTTCGCTTGTCATAACTTTAAAATACAGAGCAGGTCGTGACATGAGGCAAATTGTTCACTTTCTTGACAGGCAGCGAAGACCCTGACCAGCTGCGCACCAACGCTTTCTAGTCGGAGTCGTTACTGCTCACATAAACTGACTATGGGTTCGAAAGGATAGACAGAGAGGATTGAAGACACCGATCAGTATGCGAGGCTGTACCGGCTGATCAGTTTCTCCGCTGCTCTCAAGAAAAAACCATGGCACGACGCAGCTGATAGCAAACAGAGTATTCACGAAGCAAACAAAGGATCTACAACTTTCTATAGAAACTAAAATTATTTGATTATTTTCACTCACTAAACAACAATGGCTTTCTTAGCTCAGCACTTATGAACGAGTACTGTTCAGTAATATATTATTGGGTACATTATACTCGTGCAAGAATGTAGAAATCAGTCGAGCGTATGTCGTCAGTCACGTGATAGGTAACATTCCAATCAAATCATAGATAGCATAATTTGTACAAGGAAAGGAATATATATATATGTTAAGCAAAAAAAAAAAAAAAAAAAAAAAAAAAAAGGAAATTTCATATATTTCTTGTGTGCGTAAATTATGAAAAAATTTTTACGTAATGGGATACATGTGTATTCACAATTTTCTTTGTTATAAGGAGTTTGCAGACAGAAAATGGTAAGTAATGGCAGGCACACAACATGGATAACTTTCCACGCCACTGTTTAAAAATCGATAATCGATATTCGCGAATCGAGCTGGTAATGAAATACACTACGAGATATGGGCAAGTCATCTTTTTCTTCTTATTTTATTTTTCCTTATATTCAAATCCATTTTTCCGTGTTCATTTCGAAAACCGCATTAATTTGCGAACAGCCTGATATAATTTTTGAAAAGATTGCATAAGAAATACCGCGGTCATTTTTTAGTTTAAGTTGACTACCCTCAAAATGTATAGAATATATAGTAAATCATGACATTTTTACTGCGTTGATCAAAGTTTTTACCCGCATATGTCTCTTTTTTTCATAAAATGAAAATTTTCCGTGTTCATTCCGAAAACTACAATTATTCAGCATTTCACTGATATATTTTTTATTGAAATAGGAAGTAAAACAGTGCGGTCATTTTTACATTTTCGATCAGCACCCTTATTTTCTATGCTGGCGCAAATATCCAACAGAATTCACACATTACTCCAGGTGGCGTAGAAAGTTGCGGACGCATCGAATCAACACTGAACAAACGCCGACTCGTTACTATAACGTTGAATCTACGCTTATTCAACGTCGATTCGGCGCCGTGTGTCCGGTAGGATCCCGTTTGGCACACCACGTCGAGTCAGCACTGAATCAACGGTGATTCAACGTCACAACGATACATATATAAGTGATAAAGCAGTGCGAAACAGATGAGCACTAGCCGGCCCGCGTAGCGCAATCGGTAGGGCACCTGACTCATAAGTCAGAGGTCCTGGGTTCGAAACCCGGTCTGGCCACATACTTTCGTTTCTTCTTCCGCTGATTCAAGAAGGGCAGTTGTCAGTTATTGGCGAAAGTATGTGCACTTAATACTGGTTAACCGCTTAGGAGGTCTAAGCCTGCCCAGGAATAGTGTGGTTAGGTTAATCGACCGTCCCGACATGACCATAGTTGTTTACTGTGGACGTTAAGCATCAAATCAATCAATCAATCAAAAAACAGATGAGTACTGATCAAAGCCCTCCCCGGTACCCCACCCACTCAAATGTGCACGTCAAGAGGTGTTATTCAAAAAATTTCAACGGATTAAAATAAAATGTGTACCAAATGATTTCTTGTGTTCTAACTAAGATAAGGAATACAGTACCCGCAGCAAATGTTTATTTTGTCTATCCGCGGAGATATTGGCATTTTTACGTTGAGTTCACTGGAAAAAAAGACCAAAAACTGCATTCTTTTTTTTTTTTTTTTTTGACAAAACAAAGCATATGAAATTAAGTGTCAGCACACAGTGCAAAGCTGAAATATTCACATATTGTTGACGTTATTAAAATGCACTAATGTTCAAAAGAAATAGCTGTGCACTTGACTGTGCTGACATATTTTAAAGCCCAAATGCAGGAGAAAAATGGCCGAAATGCAAAAAAACCCAAAAAAAACTGCTGATTAGGGTGCAGCTTGACGCGATCATAACAAACAAATCTCACTAACAGAGGTTAAAAGAAACAATTCTAAAAATTCATAAATATGGGGGACAAATGCCGTTACACAGCAAACAAGAAATATCTTGAAAAAAGATAAACAGATAAAGGTTGCTAGGGAAATATTAAGTGATAAAGTGCCGGGCACGGTACCTCGGTCGGGAGCGTGTCCACTGCGAATGCTAGCGACCCCGAGTTCAATCCTCGCGTCCGGTACGTTTTTTCGTGGAGATATTTCTCTCTCTTCCGTTGATTTTAGAAGATCAGCAGTCAGTTCAAAGCGAAGGAATGTGCACTCAGTAGACTGCCTCTGTGAGGCTTGCATAGAAACAGTGTGGTTAGGTTACTTACCTGTTCGACATTTCCCAGTTGGTAACTGGGCCGTAAGCACCCCCTTACACTCCCTCCCTCCCCCCTCCCTCCCCACGCAAAAAAGCAAACAATTAAGTTATGTTTTGATGACTTGATTACCCACAAATGGGCGATTACCGAATTGGCCTTTTTCTTAAAGACCAACTAGTCAGTCCTCCGTCTTTTATTTTCCGTCAACCGTCGGAAAAAGCTGTGTGTCAAGTCCAATACGATTGGCGACAGGCCGATCTGTTTATTATACTGCCCAATGGAATGGCGTTAAATGTGGGTCAATAGTAAGGTTAGACGTTGCCTGACGGCAAAGAAAAAGGATACAAGTTTTCCACGAGTATTTTGAAAAGTTATTTTGTATATCAGAACTTTGGTTGAACAAATCTTGTATCCTTAGAAGGGAGTTTCTGTATCTGGCACTGGAATGGGGCTAGCTAGGGTAGTGATATGATGCGAGTAGAAACACATTCAATATTGAAAAGTGTGTGGCTCTATTGCACAAATTATGGCATTGTGAAATGCATTGTAGACACTAATAAGTCTCTAAACTGTAGATATAACAAAATGCTTACAAAATTACAAATGTTTTATGACTGACTTGCCTGTAAATGGATATTTCTGCGCCATGATAGGCCATGAGCCAGATATGGTTTACCTCCCCCCCACAGGGGGGAGTTTTGTAGACCATACTTTTCTTAAAGTCCAGCATCTTAGAAGTATTTTGCAGCATGTTAGCCCTCTGGCGAGTGGGGCGTTAAGCTGTAACCGCCTGTTACATTACGTTACCCATTAAAATAATTAACATAAAATAAAAAATATAAAAAATTATAAAAAATAGAAGTCAAGTTCCTATGTTTAAAATTATAATATAATCTGATAGAACAATTCTACAGCTAAAAGTTATGATGTTTGAAACGTCACTTTATCTTACATGGTGTAATATACGTGACGTTTTTCTTTACTCTCCATTAAAATTGCAATTTCCATCCAAAATAGTTTCTTTTTGTAAGTTATTCCTTTAATATCAGACCAAATGTTTGTTACTATATTGAATAAAATTTATTGATCTTTTCAGATCTGCAAAAATTATTCTCCTATCTTGTATACTTTGGGAGAAATAGGATGTTGAACACAGTCCCCCCTTATGAATATTCCATATTACAATTATCACTTTCCGTATAATTTAAGTGCTTTAACTACACTGTTGGCATTGAAAACAACAGTTAAAGGTAATATTGAATATGCCAGCCTATTAAAACAGCAATGAACAGTTCAACAATATTTTGAATGCATTTTAGTCGGCCATAATGATCGATTATATACGTTACCTAGGGCTACTTTTGTTAAAATCATATAATTTGAAGATACAATCATTTTATTTTCGTTGGTAGCAGTTTCTTCATAAAAGAATCTTCTAATATAAGAGAAACCAGAGGGCCAATGGCCCTATATCGCTCACATGAGCACTGAGGCACTGAGGTTACAGCAACAAAACACCATGAACAACAGCAATAAAAAAACACCATTTATGTAGAGGATAATATCACAAACATTTATGCAAAAAAATAAGCTTTATCCCCCATTAATGGCTTCTCAGAAGATCTTTGGCAAAAAAAAAGTGAAACTTTGACCTTTCAGCTGCAATGGCAACCAATCAAAATCGGGTAATTGGGAAAAATTCATATGGCTGGTAGAGGACTTCTGTGAATTTTTGTCAAAATATCTGCAGTAACACAGAAATAAATAGCAAATGTCCACTTTCCTCATTGTAAGTCTATGGAAACTTTAAGTTGCCATAGCAACAAATTCACATGGGCAATGATAATATAAAACATACTTAGGTAGAGGTTAAAATTATTAATATGTATGCTAAGTATCAGCTTCATCCCCCTCATGGCTTCACTTTTCCCATTTTGAGTCAATGGAAACTATAAGTTGCCATAGCAACCAAAGCTCTTATGGGATTGGAAGAAAACGAATAAAATTTATGTAGAAACTACTGTCATCAACATGTTTGCACAATATCAGCTTCATCCCCTATATGGCTTCTGAGCAGAAGATTTTTTTTTTCGAAATTTACACTATATTTTGCCATGGCAACCAATCAAATTCAGCGATTTGGAGAAAATTCATATGAATCGTAGAGGACTACTCAAGAAACATTTCTGTAGAATTTTTTTTAAAATAACTGCAGTTAGTTAGACAGCAAAAATTGCTAATTTCCATTTTCCTCATTATAAGTCAATGGAAACTCTTTGTTGCCATAGCAACCAAACTGCTGGAGCAATTGCCATGAAAAACAATCATTCTATAGAGGCTAGTACTAAGGTTCTTTCAGTAAAGTTTGAGCTTTATTGGGCCACACAGTTTCTGCGAAGATGATTTTTCAATATTTTTCTATTTTTAACCATTCGGTTGCAATGGCAACCAGCCAAATTGCTCAATTTGCATAAATTTAATATGGCTGGTTAAAGACTACTCAAAGTACATTTCTATGAAAGTTTTGTCAAAATATCCGCAGTGGCATAGCAATAAATGCAAATTTTCCATTTTGCCATTATGTCAATGGCAACTTTCAGTTCCCATAGCAACCAAACTGCTAGAGCAATTGCCAAGAAAAACAGTACTTTTATAGAAGCTAGTACTAAGATTCTTTCCGTGAAGTTTGAGCTTTATTGGTTGCATAGTTTCTGAGGAGATGATTTTTGAATATTTTTTTCTATTTTTTAACCATTCGGTTGCCATGGCAACCAGCCAAATTGTGCAATTTACATAAAGTTCATGTGGTTGATAGAGGAATACTCAAGGAACATTTCTGTAAAAGCTTTGTCAAAATATCTGCAGTGACATAGCAATAAATGCAAATTTTCCATTTTGCCATTATAAGTCATTGGCAACTTTCAGTTCCCATAGCAACCAAACTGCTAGAGCAATTGCCAAGAAAAACAGTACTTTTATAGAAGCTAGTACTAAGATCCTTTCTGTGAAGTTTGAGCTTTATTGGTTGCATAGTTTCTGAGAAGATGATTTTTGAATATTTTTTCTATTTTTTAACCATTCGGTTGCCATGGCAACCAGCCAAATTGTGCAATTTACATAAACTTCATGTGGTTGATAGAGGAATACTCAAGGAACATTTCTGTAAAAGTTTTGTTAAAATATCTGCAGTGACATAGCAATAAATGCAAATTTTCAATTTTTCCCATACAAGTCAATGTAAACTTTAAGTTGCCATAGCAACTAAAGTTCTGAAGCGATTTGGATAAAAAACAGTATTATTGGTTCCCCCTGCCTATAGATGCTATATATGAAATTTGGTAACAATGGGCCTTGTAGTTTCAGAGGAGATGTCGTTTGAAAATATTGACGGACGGACGACGGACGGACGACAGACGACGGACGGACGACGGACGACGGATGCCTGCCTATACTATAAGCTCACCTGTGAGCCTTCGGCTCAGGTGAGCTAAAAATGCATTCTGGTTTATTTTCTATGAAAAGCTATTACTAGTAGTAACGTAAATAACATTAACTTTTAGAATATTTTATTAGAATACCTTTAATCAGGTTTTAATCAGGTTTTAATCAATTCATTACTGACCGTTCCAAGGCGGTAGTTCTGTTGTGGTTCTTTGTTGCCTGATTTTGGTGTCAGAGTTTCTGTGATGTTTTACCTTATGTATGTTATTATTATTTTTGGTTCGGTTTGGGTTGCTGAGTGGCCACCTTTTGGGAACAAGCTGCTCACTCGGTTGGCCATATGTTCTCTGTATCTTGATTATTTGTAATCTTAGTTGTTTCCAACTATGGTTTGAGGGCTGGATTTGGATTTTGATTGTTTCAGTTCCTGGTCTTTGCATACTTTTTACTTTTTTTTTCCACTGTCACATAAAAAATAACAGATATAAGTCTGGGTGTTCTTATGATATATTGTGTACTTGAACCTGTCAACCCTTCTCTTAGTTATTACTTTTAGGGATTCATGAGGTGTGTTTTATACGTGATTAAACACAGTATACTTCAAATTGTAATGAGCCCCGTGTCCAGCCGGGGGGTATAAATAGTTGGAGGCTTTCACTTGAGCAGGTGGTGAAACCCCACTATACAAGCAACCGTCCGTTATATAGTCCTTACAGTGTAACTGATCAAGTTTAAATGATCAAATCCTTCGTACAGACAGATCCAACGTGCATATTTAAATCGTATTTAAACATTTAGATAGAAACCAAATCGCGAATTCTATCCTTTCGATCTTTCCTTTTTTCATGATACTAACATGCTTCATTTGTTTGTGTATCATTCTGTGCCCGTGGGTCGCACACGGGACGAAAATTATTACCTCATGTGTGTTTAACAATTGTCTTGTGTTTGTGTTACATTTCCAAGCACGTTGCATTTTTAAATTTTACAAAATTCAAAAAGAAATTTGTGTCTACAGGTTAAAATACAACTCAATTTTTGTAGCAATTGTATGCTGCATTTTGCCTGAATGTCTTAAAGTTTCTTATCATCTAACAATCTAAAATGTTTCTGTCTCTCCTTACATATTTACTTTTTCACAACTCGTAAATTCTTATCGCATACACTACGAATACGGATCTCCTATTTCGACAACGTCAAAGCAGTCTTTTTAACAAACAGTTTCTTTTCCCTTTGTCTGTGGGGAATAAAATTTACAGACCACTTTACTTCTGTAGTGGATGGGGTGAAATTCCCTGTTATACAGGAGCCACCTGTTTGCCGTGGGTGGCGTCTCGTATGCTGGAAAAAGGGATCCTGGTAGTTGAGAGAGGCCCAGGGATCTCCAGCTTATCAACACACTACTTTGGCCCTGGCTTCAGATAGACGAGCGTTTCGGGTTAGGCCCGACCCGATTCAATCGGCTCGGTCGCGTTGAGCTCTAGAAATACGCTTCTTGATTCTCCCCTTCCTTCTTTCTTTATACGTATCTTTAATGGTACATACCGGGTTTGAAATTCTCTTTATTTCTCTCTTTTATGGGTATTTTGATGGGAAGCGGCCGATGGGTTAATCGACGGGCATATTTTTCGGCCTTCAGCATTGGGGGTTTAAACCGAGGGATTTGAACGTTGAGTATAATGGCTATGTAGCTTTGGCGTTGGAGATAGGAGATCCATTTCCATAAAAACGTCCCCTTGTAGGGCTCCGTGGAGGGTGAAGCGCATAGCTATTGAAATCTAAATACATCAATCATGGAAGCCAATAAGCCAAAAAAAATGAGCGCTTCAAATTGAACCTGATGACGACACGGAACGAACACCTCTTTTCGTTATAAAAGGCAACGAAAGCTTTGCTAGATTTCTCGTTATTAAGTCAATGGAGGAGAAAGCGGTCACGTCCCTTTCTCCTTTCGTCATAGAAAAACAAATTGAAAGTATAATAGGAACAGCAAAATCGGTCAAAAAATTGAAAAACAAAACACTTCTTGTCGAAACGTGCAGAAAGACACAAACGGAAAATTTACTCAAAATAACTACATTCTTTGGTCTCAGGGTTTCTGTCTCTGGCATTCCAGTTTGAATAGTTCAAAAGGAATTATCAGAGACAGAATGCTGAAAGGAGAAAAGGAAGAAGAAATTGTTGAATATTTGCGTGAACAGGGCGTGACCGCTTGTAAGCGGTTCAAAATTAAAAAAGATGGCGAAACGGTCGAGACAAATACCCTCCTCCTGACATTCAATACAGTTTGTGTTCCAAAAACATTAAAAATCTTTTACAGAATTGTACCTGTAGACATGTATGTGCCAAACCCTCTGAGGTGTTTTAATTGCCAGAGGTTTGGCCATCATGAAAACAACTGTCCGGTGGATGATGGATCTGTCTGCGAGAAGTGCGGCACTGGAGGTCATGACCTCCATACCTCCCAGTGCAAAAATCAGCCAAAATGCGTGAATTGCGGAAAAGACCATGTCTTTAGATCAAACGAATGCGAAATTTGGAAGAAAGAAAAAGAAATAATCAAAATCAAAGTTACTAAAAACATTACATATTTAGAAGCCAAAAAGGTTTATGAATCCCAGTCAGCCAACCTAGATTTCTCCAAAGTTGTTCAGTCACTTCAATCAAAGCCAGAAACCAAAATCATCGGAACTCAATTTTTCGACAGTGATTTCAAAGTCCCACCTTCATCAATAGTCATATCTCCGTCTTCAAAAATTTTGAAACAAATTTCTTCATCACAGTCAAATTCACAGTCTAACACAGGTACAAAACCACCTCGATCAAATTCAACAGCTCGTTCATCTAACTCAAAACCAGTTGTTCAGTCTAGTTCACAGTCTAGCTCGTCTAGTTCTCAGTCTTCTTCACAGACTAAGACGCAGGCTAAGACGCAGAAGGAGAAGGATGAACATCGTTCTCCTTCTGGTCACGGCTCTGGCCGACGATCTAATTCTGGAGGAGGCTCGTCCTCCAATAGACATGGCAAAGGATCGCAAGATCCTGTTAAAACAGCAAATAAATACGACGTCCTTGATGTCAATATGGATACTGCTTAAAGGAAGTTTATACTTCCCCTGATTAGTCTCATGACACATTATTTTTTTCTCTCCCATTCATTTAATCATGGATAAAAAGTCAATAATACAGTGGAACTGTCGTGGTCTTAAAGCAAATTATAACGAAATATTGCTTTTAATGTCTATTTTCTCTCCGAGTGTCATTAGTCTTCAGGAAACCTTTTTAAAGCAATCAGATAATGTTAGTTTTAAAGACTTTAGTATGTTCAACTATATCTGTCCTGATGGTCAAAGAGCATCAGGAGGAACTTCTATTCTTGTAAAATCTAACATTCCACATAGTCCGTTTGATTTAAATACAAACTTACAAGCAGTTGCTGTCAATGTTACTTTATCCAAAAAAGTCACAATATGTTCTATTTATATTCCGCCTAACGACAGACTCTCCAAAAATTCCTTGGTCGATCTAATAGACCAATTACCGCAGCCTTTTATGCTTGTTGGTGACTTCAATGGTCACAGTAAAACCTGGGGTTGTTTGAATACAAATGACAGAGGAGAAATTATTGAGGATATAATTGCTGAAAACGATTTGTGTATACTTAATGAAAAACAGCCCACATATCTTCATCCTCCAACGGAAAATTATTTTGCCATAGATTTATCTATTTGTCATCCTAATATATATTTAGATTTTGAGTGGTCAGTTTGTGATGACCTGCATGGAAGCGATCACTTCCCAATTATTATAAAAGAAATCGAATCTTCTGACGAGGAACAGCTTGCTCGATGGAATCTTAAAAAAGCTAATTGGGAGATGTTCGTTACATCATGTCAAGAACGGCTAAATTCAGAAAAATATAAAACAGCAGATGATATGTCTGCTTTTACTTCAGCATTACATGAACTTTCGGAAGAATGTATTCCGAAATCCTCGACAAGTTCAAAAAGACGTAATCCATGGTTTACCAATGAATGTAAAGCTGCAATAAATAAAGGCAAATCGGCGTTACGAAAATTTAATAAAAATCCGTCTCGTGAAAATCATGTTCATTCAAAATTAACACGTGCTAAAGCACGAAGAACTATCAAACAAGCCAAACGTACATCGTGGCAACAGTATGTCAACAAACTAAATCCTAAAACACCAGTCAAAAAGATTTGGGATATGATAAGAAAGATTAGTGGAAAAAATAAAAAATCTGAATGTGTTCATATAAAATCCTCCGACGGTAACAAATGTTTTTCCACTAAAGAGATTTCCAATGCGTTAGGCGAAAACTTTCAGAAAAATTCTTCAAGTTCAAATTACAGCCAACGATTTCAAGAACTCAAAAATTGAAAAGGAATCAGAAAACTTAAACTTTCAGTCACTAAATAACGAAAAATACCACCTTCCCTTCAGCATATCAGAATTAAAGGATTCTCTTAATAAATGTAACGATACAGCAGCAGGACCGGACGATATCCATTATCAAATACTGAAACATTTACCACCTGACGCATTGGAAACCTTACTCAATATGTTAAATGATATATGGCATACTGGAAAATTTCCAGAAGAATGGCATAAAGCAGTCATTATTCCGATTCCCAAACCGGGAAAGGATAAGACGGAAGCAACAAACTACAGACCGATAGCGTTAACAAGTTGCATATGTAAAACAATGGAGAGAATGATTAACGACAGGCTCGTTTGGTTCCTGGAGTCAAATAACTTGATTTCCAGAAATCAAGCGGGCTTTCGTAAAACTCACAGTACTAACGATCATTTAGTACGATTAGAATCTTTTATCCGTGATGCATTTGTTAAAAAAGAACATGTCGTTGCAATATTTTTCGACCTTGAAAAAGCATACGACATGACGTGGAAATATGGCATCATGAAAGACTTACATGATATTGGCCTTAGAGGCCGTCTTCCGAATTTTATATCGAGTTTCTTATCGGACAGATCCTTCAATGTTAGAATAGGGTCTACGTTATCTGACACTTTTAAGCAGGAACAGGGCGTTCCACAAGGAAGTATTTTATCCCCCACTTTATTTAATATAAAAATCAACAACATCGTTAAATGTGTCAATGATACTGATTCCTCTTTATATGTTGATGATTTTGGCATCTTTTACAGATCGAAAAATATGGAAAACATAGAATTCAGACTCCAAAGATGCCTGAATAAAGTAGAAACTTGGGCCACAGAAAACGGTTTTAAATTTTCGAAAACTAAAACCCAATGTGTTCATTTCTGCCAACTGAGGGGTTTACACCCAGATCCAGTTCTTAAAATTTATGGATCGCCTATTCCAGATGTAAATGAGGCCAAATTTTTAGGCATTCTGTTTGATAAGAAACTCACTTTTATTCCTCACATAAAAGCTTTAAAAGCTAAATGTTTAAAAGCTTTAGATGTTTTAAAAGTTCTCTCCAATACAAATTGGGGAGGAGATCGTACTGTTCTTCTTAATCTGTATAGATCTCTAGTAAGATCTAAACTCGATTATGGTTCAGTCGTATATGGTTCGGCACGAAAATCATACCTTAAATGTCTCGACACCATTCATCATCAGGGTTTACGCCTTGCTCTAGGAGCATTTAGAACATCACCTGTAGAAAGTCTTTATGCTGAGTCTAATGAACCGTCTCTATATATCAGAAGAGAGAAATTGTCTTTGCAGTATGTTACAAAATTAGCTGCAAACCCACAGAATCCAGCATACGATTGTGTTTTTAATCCTCGTTATGAAACATTTTATAACAACAAACCGAGATCTATCAAACCCTTGGGTTTGCGTATTAAACCTTTGCTTGTCGATTCGCATATTAACACTAAAAACATTCAGAAATTTTCCTTACCTGTTCATGAGCCATGGACCTTAAAACCTCCAAAGGTCATTCTATCATTACATCACAATAAAAAATCACAGACATACCCTGATCTTATTCAATCAGAATTCTTACAAGTAAAATCTAGTTTTCCGAACCATACAACAATCTATACGGATGGTTCAAAACAAGAAGATAAAGTTGCATGTTCGGTTGTAAGTTCCCTATTCACAGAAACCATACGATTACCAAATGGCAGCTCAATTTTTACAGCAGAAGCTAAAGCCATAGATCTTGCTCTCAATCAAATATCAGTTCAAGAAAACAATCAGTTTATAATATTCTCAGATTCTCTTTCTGTTTTATCATCACTAAAAAATGTTAATCACCCTAACCCTTTAATACAACAAATATTTCGTTAAATTTTTCAACTACCATCAAAGGAAATAGTATTTTGTTGGATCCCTAGTCACGTCAATATTCGTGGAAATGACCTGGCCGATAAAGAGGCCAAGACGGCTTTAAGTTTACCAGAAAGTACCTTCCGAATTCCACACTCAGATTTTAAATCTCAAATTAATACATATATCAAATCAAAGTGTCACTCTAATTGGGATAATCAAATTCATAACAAACTCCGACAAATTAAACCAGATTTTCACAGTAAGGACAATATACTATCAAATAGAAAAGAACAGACTGTCATTACCAGATGCCTAATAGGGCATACCAGAATTACACATTCGTTTTTATTAAATAATGAGGTTGCACCATTTTGCATACCATGCAATGAAGTCATTACTATCAAACATCTTCTTGTGTCATGCATTGACTTTAACCATATTCGTTCAAAACATTACAACATTAAAACCATAACCGAGCTTTTTAGCAAAGTTTCTTCTATCCAAATTATTAATTTTTTAAAGGAAGCTGGACTTTTTAACAAGATTTAGTCTTTTATTGTACATAACATTTTTATCATTTGGACGTAACATAATACTTTAAACATTTGATCGTTTTTTGTCTTATAGAAACGTTTTAAATTGCTGACGTTTAGACGCTATATGCCCTTACCAGGGTTGAGCGTCTATAAATAACTTAAACATTCATTCATTCAAATTGTAGTGTTAAGGGCACTGACATATTCTGCATATGTAAAACGGGTTTTGCTGTTTACTTTGTTATTATATCAAAAATAAAAGTATTTCATATTGGCATTGCCCACTTTGTTTCTTTTACAGATTGTACATTTGAGTTCTAAAGACAGCAACACACCTGCAATTTTGTTGTACACAACTGAAAAAAAAAATCAAAAAAAAAAAAAAATAAATAAATAAATAAATAAATAAACCACCACCAACAACAACAAAAAATACTTCAGAAAAGATAAAGCTGCAGCTATTAAAAGCCAGCATTGATTTTGCATATAGGGCTCGAATAAAATGATATGCAATCAGTTTGATACCATTTAAAGCTAAGCGGTTTTGACGTGTTTAGTTTAAAACTATAAAATAATCAGTAGTCAACAATGCAAAATAGAGTTCCACCTTGTTTATTGACATGATTTGTTATAGCCTTTACGTGCACACTGAAAAACTATAAAGCAGAACAGTAAACCTGATGTTTGAAGGCTTAAGCCAAATACAGTTCTGCATCAAAGCTAATGTAGATATTTGCTGGCAGCGTATACTTACTTTTGTAAGACTATCGAAAATTTTACGTTACCAGAGGAAACAACATTGCTGAGTTACAGTTAAGAAACAAACAAACTTTTGAAAATAATTAATGGTAGTGTCAGTACATTGCTTTACTTAGTTCATTTATGTAACTAAAAATTATGTGTCAACCAGGAGTTTGGGATAATAGTATCAGAAATATTTAATACAGAAAAGAGACACTGGCAGTTTACTAGTATACTGTAGCAATCTATAAATGCTATGTTTATGATGATCTATAGTTCTATGCTTTTGTTTCTTGCTCTTTAAAGTCTAACTACATTCAACCATATCCTAAAGAATCTAACTACATTCAATCATCTCTTAAAGAATCTATTCACTAAAGAACATAAAGACACGTTCAGTTAGGCAAAAATGTTTTTTTTCAGGGACAGTGTTCCAGTAGCTCTGCACACATAATAAAATGGCAAATGAAAATGATTGAATATATTAATGTTTGTCATCGCTGTTCAGATATTTATGAGCAAATGTTAGTTTTTCTCCTTCAGAATGTATTTGCCTACACTGTAGATATATGCTTTGCAGCATAATATTGAGACAAAAAAGAAAGACCAAAAAAAAAAAAAAAAAAAAAAAAAAATCAAACAAGTAACGTATACAACGTATTTATTGAGAGTTTATGAATTCTTCATTTCCGATATCCTTAACTAGTAATACAGTATTTCTGAAGAGCAAATAATCAAACAATAGAAATAGTGCATACCAATACATGCCAAGGAAGGGCTAACCTAAATAACTTACTGCAGTTGATCTTTGTGACCTTGTATTACCATTCTGTTAACTTTTTAGCAATAAATATGGTTGTAAACTGCTTATTTATCATATCTTACTGCTTATCAAATCATTCTTGTCCAAATATGTTAAATACTGTTAGAAAATAAAGCCCCAATTTTAGTTGTTACATTATTGAAAATTGTCTGACTGAAATTTGTATTTCGTAACACCTTTAGTCCTTGATAGTAACAACAAGTGGGAATGGGGTTTGCAAAATTATCTGACCAGTTAAATATTCGTAACAACATAATGAAAAATAGAAATCCTGAACAGGCTGAAGAGAGAATGCTGAATGTGTTATAAAGTATGTCACTTTCTATAATCCTTAAATTTTCACATTGTTAACATTTTGTAATGTATTTGATGGCAGGGAGCTGCATAAACAGATCACGTAGATCACAAATTAACATATAAGTTATGATCACGGGAGCCACACATATTTGCTAACCCATGTAAAGCAGTTACTGTGCGAAGAGGCTCGTGGCTGACGATTCGACTGACAGCATAGAAAACTGGTGTTAATGCATGCCGGCAGAGTTGGTACTGTTTTTGATTGCCTCAGCTGGTAGTCACAGTTGCATATTTGTATGTAGGGTAATTGAATAGCTCAGCCAACAGCACAGGTAGCGAAATTGGTTTTATCCCCATCATAACGAGAACCTAAATATTAATCAGTTGCAGCATATACCAACTTATACTTACTTCATTTAATGCATAAAATTTGAAGAAAAAAAAAAAAAAAAAACATTTTTATGAAGTCACTTTTAAGTGAGACTGAATTGATGGCAAAGTCGAACTGCTTCAGCTGTAACAATCTATGTGCGTCTTGCTGATCTCTTGTGTATTTCAATGAGCTAAAATTGCCATCTGACTACCAGTGGTAAGCTTATACAACAGCAATGAATACTTCATGCTGCCAGGGAACGAAAATTTTGATAACAGATGACTCACAAATCTTATTCCTCGACATATTACATTATGTAACGTAATGTTACTGTTAGATTGCTTTTTAAATATACACTATTAGATTTTTTTTCTCATAGTTTGAGGACACATAACCTTGACATTTCTTCATATTTACATATAAAACAGTATCTACTTAAGACAAATTAAAGATAACATTGAAATATAAAATGCAGCTGATGTTGGCTTTCTTAACTTTTCTCGTCATTTTCTAGGTTAAGTTCTTCAAAAATACAATAGTTTCTGTCCCCATTTAATGTATCCACTGGTAATTTAACTGCTGCCTCACTTATCTCAGCTGGGCATGAATCAAAAAAGATTGAGGGAGCACGTATAAACTTCAGTCCACCAATTCAGCGAGTTTGTCTTTTTTTTGTTGTTTTTGCATTTTTGTTGTGGTTATATACGTTACATATTTATCGTGACTGCTGACGAGTTTTGTAAGACGTTAGTTTCTTTCCTTTTTATACTAGACTATTGAAACAGTCATATATATGACAGTAACTTTTCTCTACACTTAAATTCTTAAAATTTGCTCCTTATATTACATGTATTTAGACACTGAAGGGGAAAAACGTCAAATGCAATGTAAACTACGTTATACGGGTTAGTCAACTTATCCTTGACAATGTCAATTACTTTGAAACAGCGATTTATGCACTAGCAGACAAAAGCCAACATCATTTAGGGCGAAAACTAACATGTGTATAACAATGCGTATCTTCTATTATAACGTAAATATGTAAATTTGGGTAGTGTAATTGACGTTGACGTCATGCGTTAACGCCCCAACGTACAGAGGGCTAACGTGTCATTTTGTTTCTTATATAATGTAGTTTCAGAAAATAATAGGGTACAAAACTCCCCCTGGGGGGTGGGGGGGAGAGGGGGGTCTATGGTCAGCTCAAGGTCTATATTGTATTCACTCTATGTATGCATCAGTTTCAAATAAAATATTGTTTAAACCAATTTTATCGACTACGTATGCAAATTTTCTATGTGTACGGGGCTTTAGCTGACCTTTTTTTTGGACGTTGGTCACATTTTATTATCGAACCATAAATGTATTTTGAAAATGGCTTTATACTATCGTAAGATCGGACGTGTCCAGCTTATTCAATATTTAATCCATTAGACTAAAAGATATTATTTTTATGATATTCCATAATAAGTTATATTAAGTGGTCGTGTCGAGAGAATATGGCATGAGCCATCTATGAACTCTGTTCAGGGCATGCATTGTGGCTGTTTGAAACCTAAAGTGGCGTTGATTCGACGTTGTTTAAAGAGTGTGTGCCCACTTGGGATGTACCACGCACAAATGCTGGAACACCTCATTGACAATTTACCCAGCAGGTACACAACCTTGAATCAACATTTGAATCAACCTTGATTCAACGTCATGACGTAGAATAAAGGTTAGGTCAAGGTTGATTCAAGGTTGTGTGCCCAGCACAAATGCTGGAACGACTTATTTACAATTGACTCAGCGGACATACAACCTTGATTCAACGTCTGACGTTGAATCAAGGCTGTGTGCCCAGTGGGGACGATGTAGTCCTATCAAAACATGCACGCGCGCACGGTTCTCCTCTAAAATAAAGTTATCCCTAAAATGAAATACTTATCCTGAAATACGTACTTGTACACTGACCAGACTGTGTACATTTTGTACATATATACCCAGGCCCGGATCCAGACCATCACGTACTGGTGGGGCTCTGGATAACTGGTTGGGCTGGGAGGTGCCGAAATGTATGTGTGTTGGGGAGGGGGCTTGAAAATATGTCATATTTATGGTTCAATTTCAAGAGAACTTTTTATATATTTTTTCCCTTGAAATATATGATGTGATATCTCATTAGAATCGCCTCCCCGAGGCGATTCTAATGTGATGGCACAACATATATTTTGAATATTTTTATCTAACAACATTGGATAATTTTTCTCAAATTGTCATCAGATACTTCTTTTTATCTGGAGGCCTATACATGTATATTATACATAACACAGGGGCCAAATGGCGGGGCTGCAGCCCCAAAGCCCACCCCCTGGATCCGGGACTGATACCTTCAGAAAGTAAGAAAAACAACAACAACAAAAAACAAAACATCTTGTTCGTGGCATTTTGAAACTCTACAGATCCAGATTCTGATCTTACCCATTATTTTCAGCGCTCGTCTTGGAAGTTCAGTTTAAGCAAAGTTCAATTCTAAGAGTTACAAAATAAACAAAAATACGTTTAAAATAAGTTTCAAAGCGTTAATGAAAACCATTTTGCAAGTATTTGCTAAGATTCAGAAGAAACTATTGATGATCGACGATCAAACGAATTTTAGTGTATATAAAACTTTTCAAAACCTTTCCTAGGTAAACGATAGAAAAAAAATCGTCAGTTTCAAAGACTTTAAAGGTATTTAAACCATTATTTGTGCTATAGAATCGACGTTTTGATTCATTGGTTAGCAAAGATATATTCAAAAAGTGAACTTATAATGATACAATAGCTTACTGAAAAAAAGAGAGAAAAAATTAGCCGCAACACGACAAAATCAACATAGTGGTTGTGCGCCCAGTGCTGACTCGGATCAGCCTGGGCATCAGCCCAGTCTGATCAGAGTCTTCGCTGTCCGCATGGAGATAGCTTAGACCCTTAGCTACCCTTTAAAAGCTTAGCGAAGGGTCTGATCATACTAAGCAGATGCCCTGACTGATCTGAGTCTGCGCTGAGCGCATAACCACTTTGTTGGTTTTCTCGTGTCGCGGATCAAATTATTGTTTAAATACCA
Organism: Ctena decussata; assembly: GCA_963989385.1. Classification (NCBI taxonomy): domain Eukaryota; kingdom Metazoa; phylum Mollusca; class Bivalvia; order Lucinida; family Lucinidae; genus Ctena; species Ctena decussata. Next base: position 13,647,159 of record OZ022512.1, read on the forward strand.
TATTTAATAAACTACAAAACGGTGTTTTGTCATATCTAGAATGAACCAAAGTATCAAAATCAGTCTTATGAAATCTGCTTTGAGATTTCTCTTTTTTTTTTTTTTTTTACTTTTCTTCTAAACTATGTTATATGTTAAATTTCAAACCTTTTAAAACATATAAGATATCTGCTTTGAGAAATAAGATATCTTCTATTCTATTCTATCCCATAACCTTACTAGGTCGTTGGGGCCTAGCCACAGATGACTTCAGAACAATCCCTTTCCACCTTGTCCTGTCTTCAGCTGCCCTAGCTGAGCTGGCAAAATCCTCCTTGATATTGTCTTCCCACCTCTTCTTCTGTCCACCTCTTCTTCTTTTTCCTTTCACTGTGCCCTGAAGAATTATCTTTGCTAAACCAGAAGACCTTGAGACGTGGCCAAACCACCTTAGTTTCCGTTTCTTGACCAGCGTAAGGAGTTCATCATATTCTCCAATGGCTGCTTGGATCTTCCTGCGAACATCCTCGTTGGTTATATGGTCCTTGTAAGAAATGTTCAGTAGCCTTCGGTAGCATCTCATCTCAAAGGCCTGCGTTCTTTTATCTAACTCTGATGTCAAGGTCCATGATTCACAGGCATACAGAAATATGGAAATGACAATGGAGCGCATAAGTTTCACCTTTGATCCAAGAGATATATTATTATATCTCCGAATTGGTTTCAGCTTAGAAAGAGCTGAAGTGGCTTGTGCAGTCCTTGAGAGAACCTCCTGTTTTGAGCCATCATCTGAGACAACTGCTCCCAGGTATTTGAAGCTGCTTACGGTACCCAGCTTCTGCCCTTTTACCTTGATCTCCCTCTGGATGCCGTCTGCGCTGTTCGTCATCAGTTTGGTCTTCTCAGCACTGATCTTCATCTTATACCTTGTGCAGGTTTGGTCGAGACGTTCAACTAGAGCTTCCAGTTCCAGCTCTTCCTCAGCTAGAGCATCTATGTCATCGGCAAACCACAGATTGGTAATGTTTCTGTCGCCTATGCTAACCTTTCCTTCATGTTCTTCCAGAGCATCAGACATGATCCGTTCGAGAAAAATGTTGAAGAGGGTGGGTGACAGAAGACATCCTTGTCTTACTCCAACTGTTGTTCTGAACCATTCTCCTGTGCTGCCATTTATCAGGACTGCACTTGTAGCCTTGTCGTATAGCTGCTCAATGGTGCGAACTAGATTTGCACTGATATTTTACTTCCGCATGGTGGCCCATAAGGCTGCATGCCATATCCTATCAAAGGCTTTTTTGAAATCAATGAAGACATGGTACAGATTCTGCTGATGTTGGAGATACTTTTTACACAGGATTCTAAGGTTGAAGATTTGTTCTGTGGTGCTCCTTCCTGCTCGGAACCCAGCCTGTTCCTCAGCGATTATCTCCTTGGCTTGTGGTTTAAGCCTGTTCAAGATGACTTTCAGCATGACTTTGCTTGAATGACTGATGAGGCTGATGGTTCTGTAGTTCTGGCAGAGCCTGTAACAGCCTAGTATTGACAAACACCCTTGGCCCTCACAAACCATCACGAAGATGGACATGGCACAATCAAGATGGGGAACACCACAATCAGATTGATTACATCTTGGTGAGAGAGCGCTTCCGATCAGGAGTCAACAGTAAGATATCTTATATCCGTAATTAAACAACTAAAACGAGATTCAAGATATTTGATATAAATGTAAGCTATTAACATTCAAATAAAGATATGTAATTTATTAAAGATATCTTATTTACAAAAGAAGATTTCTAATTTCATAATAAAGATATCTGATATGTGAATTAGATATCTTATTTGTCAGAATATATAAGATTATAAGATATCTAATACACAAGATATCTAATATATTATACAAGGTAGCTTAAATGGCATATATGAGATATCTTACATTCGATATATCTTATATTGCATATAAGATGCTTTATTTAAAAAAAAAACAACAGATATATCATATGGTATACAAGATATCTTATTTTAAAATATAAGATACCTTATATGTTAAATAAGATATCTAGTACAGACTATAAGATATCTCATTTAATGCAGATACCTGATATACCGTTTATATACTATATATCTTATATACTATATATCATGCGCCGATTTGCATATGCAAGCAAATCTGCAAATACATAAATAAATACTGACTTTAGTAAATCGGTCCGTGTGTACGGGGTTATAATATGTCTAATATTTGCAGTAGATTGAAATGCTTGACATTTGGTATGCCATTTCGTTATGGATTCCGCTCTCCATTGTCAAAGAATCATAGCCGTCAACAATAGTTATGCTCACACATGGCAGGGGCGTAGCTAGGGGCAATTACACAGTACGCACAATCATGTTTTATACTAATTAAGGGCAATAATAGGGGGTTAAGCCGCATAGATATTACAAATTTTCGTGTCTGTTGGCAGTTAGTATTAAAATTATGCCCAATTAACAACATTTCAGCATGAAAATACTCAGGTGTATATTGAAATTTTGTCAATTTGACAAAATTTCAATACGCACCTGCGTATTTGCGTATAGGTAGCTACGCCCTTGCATGGTATGTGGGTCATACAAGGGTGACAAGATGACGTAAAACAATTTTACCGGCTATTTTATGCTAGTTCCATTTTTTGTATATAATTGTAAAAGCATTGAGGGCAAAATCAATGAAATGTTTCAAGTGAACAAATATAACATTATTCGATTTTTTTGTTAGTTTTATTTGATTTTTTTGCATTGACTAGAGGATTGCAGTCCTGCATTTGGACATATATACCACTAAAGTAATGTGCGTTGACACGATATTGAAAGCTCAAGTTCGGCTTGGGTTTATGAAGCCAATAAATTTTTGCAAACAATCATATTGCATGGAGTTGTGTCTAAAATTGGTCAAAATTATGAAAAACCTGGAAAGGGGGCGTTAGTCAGTGATCAATGGAGAAACAAAAGAATCACTGCAATGTTAAAACGTGACAAAACGTCAAGCGTCATTAATGTGGTGCTCCGCTAAGTTGTACCTACCTAAAAAAAATACTTATTTTTCATTTAAATTGCTTCAAAACTTCACATAATGAAGCTAAAAGATTGGACTTTTTTGCGGTATGAGAAATAGCACTATAACTGCATTACCTTTGCCACCACAGCAAAAAATCCATGTATTTATCACACCTCATATATGTAACCCCGTGTTTAAATAGGGTGCTTTCAGAGCTTGTCGAACTGAACAAGTGGGTGCTTTCAGAGCTGGTGAAGATGAAAAGATGGGTGTTTTACGAGCTGGTTGAACTGAAAAACAGTGTGTTTCCAGAGCCGGTTGAAGTTAGAAATCGGATGCTTGCGGAGCTTGTCGAAATGAAAAACTGGATGCTTTCAGAGCTGGTTTGAAGAAAAACTGGATGCCTTCAGAGCACGCAAAAGGTGAACAGTGGATGCTTTCAAAGCTGGTATTTGATTGGGTCGAACGGAAACGGGTAAAACGAAATACCGTAACATCGGCGAAATACCGGAACTCACCGATTTGTGAACAGAAATTTTGCAAACTATGTAACCTCATGATAATATGAAATAGGTATTACCTAAATGCGTGCAAAAGCAGTTTTTTTTTCTTTTACAAAGCTGAGGGCATATAGGAGGTTTTAGGGATTTCCATTATGACGTAAATCTGGCGCATGAGCACAGAGCTGGCCGTCAATTCATCGGCCAGTACTATGTTTCACAGTGTAAAAAGGCAGATTCTTATTATGCAAAACTCAGTTTTTCAGCGTTAGTAAATCGTAGTTTTCGAAAAAATGTGTGCTCGATTTGTAGGCTCCCAGAATGGAATTTCATGCATACACAGAGGTACATACCATGTCTGCACACAACTTTTATTCAACGTTTTGTGTCCGATGTGTAGGCCCCCCCCAGAATGGGGGTGTCATCTTACAAAGAGTACATATCCTGCAGGCACACAACGGTAATTCAACGTTGTGTACCCGATGTGTAGGCTCCTACAATGGAAGTGTCATGCATGCAAAAAGATAATTATCCTGTAGGCACATAACGTTGATTCAACGTTGAGTGTCCGATGCATGGGATGTCATCTTTCAAAGGGTACATGTACATATTAAGCAGACACACAACGCTGATTCAATGTTGTAGGTCCGATTTGCAGGCTCCCAGAATCGGGACGTCATGCATACAAAGGGATACCCTGCAGGTACACAAACGTTGAATCAGTGTTTAATCAACGTCGTTCAACGTCGATAGCCCGATGTGTAGGCTTCTGGAAATCCAACAATGTTTCGTCCAACAGATTGTCAAATCGGGCCACAAGTTTTATGAAAAGTCCTTAGATGATGGTGCGTTGCCCGCGTTGTCTTATGACGTCATCATGTCGTGACACACTTCAAAACAATGGTCAATGCTGTGTTTGTAAACATACTTTGACGATGCCAACGGTTAAGTGAAGCAAGTTTTTTAAAGGAAAATGTGGATGTACCAAGCTTTACTAAAATAATAGATAATTTACAACTACTGGATGACATTTGAATGGCTACAGGTTCTTGCTCTGCATGGAAGTAATTGCACATCGAGGTATTTGGTTTTATTCACGAATTTCCGTGTCCTTCGTATTCTACATCGACCATGTTGTCTTTAAAATAGTCGCTTTTCGAAATATCTTGAATATCAAGGTCAATTCTAATAGATGGCGGCCATCATATCCAATCGAATCGACGCACGAGATTAATGGCATGTGATTTATGACGTAGTGTCCCCTACTGTTTGTTTATTTATCCTTTTGCTGATACACAGCTAAATCAGTTACCGTTTACTTATTTGGACTTCTAAGTTGGATTGACCGCCTTTAAAAATAAAACAAAAAGAAATAGATGTTGAAGAAAACTTTTTTGGTCACTCTCTCGGAAGCGGGACTTCGTCAAGGAAGGGCATGTGATCGAGGATGGCTATCGGCTCAGTGTTACTTTGCATTACAAAAACGGGACAAATCCAATGTAAACAGCCTAAGAGCGCAGCCATATTTGTCCAAAAGTTTTAAGCTGGAAGGTGTTGGATTTGCTCTTTGTGGAAGTAGCTGTTTTTAATGATGCATGTTATCTATAGGCGTGCAGCAGCACGGACGCGCTTCGCGCGTCCGCGCGCGTGACGCGCGTTGCTTTTGCACGTATTACTGTACTACGTTAATTGACCCTACTTTCAAGGTCATAGAGGCTCTTAATAATTGCCACTATTTCTGATAAGCAGAAGAAATGAAGAGATTTTGGTGAGCTTGACTCAATATGCAAATTCACAGAAGGATTTCAAATGCTCTTGAATGTATTGACATACAAGGGATGATAAAAAAAAGTTCCCGGAAAAGTGCTGTATTCTCTTTACTATTTTACTTACTTCAATAAAATTTCGTCCAAGGCAACCTTAATGTAATTGTGATTCATATTATGCAAAGATATTAAATTACCGTACACGCGGTAATTTTCGCGGATTTAAATTTTCGCGGTTTTGGATAAAAAAGATGAACATAAATATTCGCGAGTTTTAATTTTCGCGATTAACAACATTTGCGAAAGTAAAATTGCTTCTTTTTCACTTGAGCCAGTTATTTCATTAACCTGCGGCAGGGCCGCAGGTTAATGACAGAACTGGCTCAAATGGAAAGTATCCAAACAGAATATCTGGACACTGTATCTTTTGAAGATACTTTGTACGAAAGATGAAATTATTTTGCGATTTTAATTTTCGCGATTTCTATGTGACCGCGAAAAATGAAACATCGCGAAAATTATTGCGTATACGGTATGGCTAACCAGTTTATTGCACGTGCCGCCAACGTAATGACCGGTAACGTAACCCGGCCCAGCTAACGTTACGTTACATTTTATCGTGTCTAATAGCAAAATTTGAACGTTGCTCAGTCATAAATTATTTACATAAACTTAAAATATTTCTTATTTTGATGCTCATTTCAAATTTTGCAAGTTGTTTTGATTCTTTCTACGAATGATGGCTAAGACTAACGTGGCCTTTAATCAGTAAATATGTGAGGGTGAGGTAATTCAAGGGTAGATAACTTTCTTTACCTTATAAAACGGAAGTGTTATGATTAGGTTTCATAAACTAGAGATAATGTCAATTCGTTAGATATATGATTTATGCCTTTCAGTTAAACCATTCCAGCAATGCGACAACACAACCTGAAATCGGCAACATGATAAGCTTCCAGCAAAAGTCCAGCTCACTCAGCAGCAATGATATATCGGTCATCTTTGTTATAGTTAAAGTCATATTAATTTATTACGATCTGTAGCATTTAGAAAAATGTGGTATATGAAGATACTTGTACAAAAGGGCTGATCCTAAGATTATGGCTGCATTTTGACAAAGCTTGCCGATGTAACCTTGCTGCTAGTTTATAGACAGCTAATGCTGCTGCAGATATCAGATTGCGTTGTCGTATTGCTGGAATAGTTCGACTGAAAGCGTTCACATATCTATCGCCGAATTGCCATTATCTAGAGTTTATGAAACTTGGTCATAACAATTCCATTTTATAACGTAAAGCAATTTATCTGCCCTTGAAATACACCTCCCTACACATCTAATTATTAAAGGGCATGTTGGACTCTGACATCATTTCGTAGAAAAGATAGACCAAAACAGCTTACAAAATTTGTAATGATCAAGATAAGATACTTTTTTTACGTTCAGGTGAAGAAATTAATGTTTCAATGTACAATCATAGCTAAACAACGTTCGGAAATTGCTATTAGAAACGATGAAAATGCAACGTAACGTTAGCTGGGCTGGGTCACGTTACCAGTCGTTAAGTTCGTGGCGCGTGCATAAAAGTGTTAGACATAAGTCTGTTGTTTTGTATGAGATGAATCACAATTGCATTAAAGTCGGATAGTGTGAAATTTTATTGAAGAAAATAAGATAGTAAAGCGAATACAGCACTTTTCCGGGAACTTTTTGATCATCCCTCGTATTTGGGCCAAATTTGATATAGCTTATATCAACATAGCGAGGTTTTAGGATAATGAAACGAGTTGGTGGCACTGCACTGGTGGGGGATTAGGGTAGATGGAAATAGGCATGGGTGGGGGGACATCTATTTTACTCTGGAAAACATTTTTATCTCTTTTTGATACCGATGTCTTGTTAAAATAATTAGTGGAGCAAATATGTTGGGCTATCTTTCAAGGGGGTGGTCTACGGAGTGTAACATTTGTTTTTGTATATCAAAATGATCGCCTAGGTCTATAGTTATCAAATTCAGCGTTTGCCACTTTGGCAAACCTTGCATAACTCCGCAGTGGCCAGTTATTTACGTTACCCCCTTAGATTTTAAATACCAAACATATTTATTGAAGTCAAAAAAAATTGTGTTTAAACTATATAAATGTATCAAATATTAATATTTTCTTCAAGAATGATTAATATGCTTTAAATAAGGCTGCTTAGAAAACAGCTCAGACCTTCTGTGCTGTTATTTTCGTTACAATATATTATGTACCCCTCAAAAATTTAAAATGTAACTTAGGTTGTTGCATTTACAAACAATTTGTGATAAAATAGCCCTAAGTTCTTCCATTTTCTAATTGTCCCTTTAAATATCTTTCTAACAAAACAAATTTGAGACCTCTAGCTTCTATACTTTGTCAAATATATACTGTTGAACATGATTACACCTATTCCCTGTTGGTGGCTGCAAAGTCATTTTCCCACAATTGTTCGTACAAAAAATGGCCAATAAGTTATTTTAAACTGACAAATTGGCCCTTATGGAATAAGATCATGTAATACATGATATAAAACAACAGTTCACATTTTTGTTATGCCATTGCAATACATATTTTAACCACAGTAACGTACTTAACAGATTAAAATGTCTTATTAAAGCATTGATCATTCCCACCACAAATATATCTTTTTGAAATTCTGACTTTTGAACAGCACAGTTGTGATGGCAATACATGTAGTTGTTATTTATTGTAAAATAAGAGTTTAATTGCCTACTTTGTCACAAAACAGTGTTATTTACATGACTTGCAAAGCCGAGATTGTCCTGAGGTTCAAATGAAGCATTTGTGAACTAATCTGTACATGGAATATATTGATATATATATTTTTTATTAATATCCAAATGACAGTTGAACAAAACCAAAAGCGTCAAACCAGCTAATCATAGCCTACGGCTTTGTACTCAGGAAGGTAACGTTAATAACCTTTATTTCCAAACAGCCCCTGAGATTAAATATTACTACAGCCAAATATGTGTAAGCTTTATTATTTTAAGCTGAAATAAAAAAAATTTAAAGGCACATTAGACCAGTTTAATGCTACCCAATGTAACTCATTATTGACAGCTCCAAGTCGGAACATCAGTTTGGTGTACCGATGTTATCGTTTGTGTTGTCCTCTTTTCTGTAATCTTCAAAAATCAGTTTATTTCATCGGCATATTTGCCATCATTCTGCCATATATAGCTATATATAGAAAAGGACAGAAATAGGTGAAAATAGGCATTTGTGTGACTAATAATATTAAGTTAAGGCTAGCTTTGTGATAATTTTATGGAATGGCTGGATGTTTATTTGGCTTGTATCGTTTAACTACTTGTCTTATAACTTTATGCTGCTATTTTCAATTTGGTATCGCGAGTGGAGTCCTTCACAGAAAGAATCAATTCCTGATTGCTGCCCTTTACACTACTGTCTCTGCGTTAACCTTTTCGTATTAAAAGCAATTATATATAAAACCAACGTTTAAGTTTTTTTTGGCATAAAAGCATACATTTTCATCAAAGTAACGTATATAACAGGTTAAAAAGTATGAGTTATTTTATTCTACTGCAGCAACTGTAAAGTTTCGTGTGCTTGCCATGAAAAGTTTCATCGTACCTCATCTTATTGAAAATTATGTTTGGGATAATCTAGGCTCATTCTGAGTCAGTTTAAAAAAAGAAATAGCGGAAGCTGGTGCCAGGGGGTGGGGAAGTGGGCATTGGCATTGTTACAAAATTGCATTGCTGGACACACACTCAGCTTAACAAAGGTTGCTAATTTTGTTTTTCTGACGCATTCCTTGCTGCCAGAGAACCTTACTTCATAATTTTGCTAAGCTTTTATCATTCCACCAGACTTTAAGGTGAATGGATATTATGTGAAATGAAATAACTATGACTATCTTGGTCTCAATGTCTAATGGGGGTAACTTTATTACTATGAAATCATCATCAAAATGACATTTAATTCGAGTCAGAGATAATTTACTAACTTCGACTCTTTAGTTAGGTGGTCAAAACGGTAACGTATACAGCATTCAACAGCTAACAAGTTGTCAAATTACCCTTTTATTGTTAAGAAGTTTTCATACTAATGGTAGAGTAACAAGGTGCAGAAGGTAACCGCCCTCAAGTATAATGCATATGTTGAAAGCAAATATTGAGGTGCCGAATGTTAACTTAACAGCAGTATCGCCATACATCTCTGAAGGGATTTGTATATTTGATACAGTTGTATTAAATAATTATAGTCTCAAAGAAAGGGCTAAGGCAGAAACATAATTACCCACAAATTTGTTCTATATAATTCATAGTTTGTATTACTATTATGCCTGTTTTAGATGTTTTACTTAAAGGCGGTTATTTTCTGCACCCGGTCACCCAAGCATTAATATGAAACCTGTTCACAGTAAAGGGGTCCGTCCCAAGAACTGGGGAACTTTTAATGCTTCGTCTTACTGCATCTCATCAAACAGATAATATCATAGAGAATCATAATTCTTATCTGACAAATCATTTACATTTGAATGTTGTATACGTTACCTTTTAAATACCAAAACAAGGAGTCAAAGTAAGTGGATCATCATTGCCTCAATTAAAAGGTAATTTTTTCAAATGATTTTAAGGTAATAACAATATGTCATAATCAGATTATCCGTGCAAGATCTTGAAATGAATCCATTAACCGAGTCTGCTTTGTTCTTTCTCGTGTGTGTTCCTTGCTTCCACATGATCTTCTGGTATATTTTGGAAATAATACTGTATAATTTTAAATGGACACCTCAATTTGTTATGCTTCCGTAGATGCTTCCTATTTAGTTCTGTGGATAATGTAACCTTCAAAAAATTGTCTCTTCTTAAAGGAAATACATGTACTTTTCTCCTACAGTAGACAATTCTTTCCTTATAGAGTTTACTCCCATTAAGAAGAAGGGCTAAAGTAAAATTTGCTGAATTATTTCATGTGATAGTGTATCCAAGCAACTTAAACTCTTGGACTGATTATTTTAATTAAGAAAGAAAGATATCCTGGAAACAAGGAATGGATCACAACAAAACAATAAATAAATAAACAAAACAACAACCTCGGTTTTACTAAGTTTACGCCCAGGAATGTAATGTTGCAACACTTCCAATGCACCCTAGCACCAGCTTCAGCTAAATTCCTTATTTTCAAATCGACTCGGAATGAGTCCAGATGATCCCAAATGACCAGATAATACTTAATTTCCATTGAAATGAAGTACAACGAAGTGTTTCACGGCAGCCACAATTTACACTGGAGTAAATTAACTCTTACTTTTTAACCTGTTATGTACGTTACTTTAGTTAAAATATATGCTATAGGGCCAAAATAGTTGAACTACGGTTAGATATATTGTTTTTATAGAAAACGGTCAAAACAGATACACAATATAAAAGGTCTCCGATTAGGAATTGATTCAACTAGTGCCAGGATTCTCCCACAACACCAAACTGAAAATAGTAACATAAAGTAATAAGACATGTGCTCAAAGGAAACTAACGGGTGGCCAAATAAACATCCGGCTCATTCCATGCACATGACCACAAAGCTAGCCGTAATCAAACATACCCTGGAACACACATTGTCTATTTTCACCGATTTTCTATTTGTTTCTATATACATCAGACTGACGGCCAATAAACAGACAAGAAAAAACAATTTTTGAAGGCTACTGGTAAGTGGACAACACAAACTATAACATCAATAGACCAAAACGGATGCAACGCCGTGGAAATGTCACGGATGAATTACATGGGGTGGGGTTAAGCCAGTCGAACGTGCTGCTTTGAAAATATTTCAACTCAAACTAATAAGGCTTAGGCACATTTGGCTGTAGCAACAGTTAATCTCATGGATTGTTTTCAAATAACGGTTACTAACGTTACCTTTCTGAATACAAAACTGTATGTTATGATCAGTTATTTTGCTAAGGTGGATGTTTTTAATGTGTTTCGGATATTAATGAAAAAAATAATAGTGTTCCATGCAAAGGTTAATTCACGAAGGCTTATTTCTAATTGTAGGACAAACTCGACTTCGCATGTCATGTAAATAACACTCATCTCTTTGCTGCCCGAGTAGCCAACTTCACCATGCAAAAATTTCATTTAACGATAACTAGAACACATAGTTATCACAATTTGGCTGTTTAAAAGTCAGAATTTCAGTGTTTTCCTGGCCGGAATGATAGATATGTTTTATGCAAACATTAACAATCTGTTAAGTATGTTACTTTGGTTAAAATATGTGTTATAAGGTCAAAAATAATTTTACACACTTGCTTTATATCATGTTTAATATGATCTTATTGCAACAGACCCTATTTGTCAGTTTAAAATAGTTTTAAATAGCTTATAAGCCTTCTTTTGTACGAATAATTGTGTAAAATGACTTTTCAGCCTCCATTAGGGAATAGGTGTTACCACGTTCTAAAGTACACGGTTGACAAAGTGAAAAAGCTAGAGGTCTCAAATTTGGTTTGCTAGAAACGTATTGAAACTTGCTAGTTAGACAATTAGAAAAATTCAACAGTTTGGGCTATTTTGTAACAGAGTTTTCGTAAAATGCAACGATTTAAGTTAGTATTTTAAATTTTCAAGGGGTACATTATATATTGTCACGAAAATAACAACATAAAAGTTCGAAATTGTTTCCGAAGTAGCTTAACTTATAGTAAATAAATCATTCCTTCAAAAAATATGGACATTTGATACATTTATAATGTTTAAGCATACTTCCTATTGACTTCAATAAATATTTTTGATATTCAAAATTTAATGGGGTAACGTAAATAACTGGCCACTACAGAGTTATGCAAGGTTTGCCAAGGTGGCAAACGCTGAATTTTCAAACTACAGACCAGGGCGATCATTTTGATATATAAAAACAAATGTTACACTCCGTAGACCACTATCTCCCTTTTCTAGGCCACTTACGCAATCATATTTGCTCCACTAAATGTGCTTTATCACATTACAAGAATAGGATGCCTGTGTGCAAATTGTTCTTTACTGTACTGCTTTCTGTTGTGATGAACTCTTTTTCAGTCAGTTGTACTGCATTTCGCAAAACGATGTACTACAGTCAAGGATTTTAGACTAGATCTGTATCATCCTGAGAATTCAAAAAAAAAAAAAAAAAAAAAAAAAAAGTCAAAGTAACTGCAACTCGCCTCGACTTGAGCCCTAAAGCATGGGTGGAGGTGCCTACTCTATAATATACTTAAGGACAAAAGTTCTGCACGGATGTTAATTTAACATCCGTACAGAGCTTTTGTCCTTATGTATATACATTTACAAATGTCTCCCTAATTAACCACTGTAGTTCTTTTTTAAGTAGTGCTTATAATGGTAGCTCTGTATTAATATTGCAGCCTATTTTGTATGCTAAAATCGAAAGAACAGACGTTCTGCAGAATTTAGATCTCTGCTTTTACATTGCAGTCTACTTAATACATTTAAGCTGTTTGTAAACAATGGAAAGTTTGATTTATTTCCTTTGATGAAATAAGATTATATTGTGTCTGTTTATCCACGTAAATACAAAACTATCTAAAACTTTATGATGTAACTGTGGTGACGCAATGATAATTTTACAGCGAAATTGTCCTGAAAACATGTATATTTTACTTGATTTAAACCCGGATTCTGTTTCTGACTGAAACCCAAATCTTTATGCAGTTATGATATCCGGTATAATATATAAATATTTTAGACATCTAATTTATTAGTAAGATATAAAACATCTTATTTTAAGAGTGAGTGAGTGAACTCGGGCTTAACGTCCCACCAACAACGAGGTCATATGGAGACGGGACCTCGGTTTAAAGTCTCATCCGAAAGACCGGAGAAGCGGGGGATCGAACCTGCGACCCCTGGATTGGTAGTCTGGAGTGTTATCCACTACGCTACAGCCGCTCCCTTTATTTTAAGAAGATATCTGATACAATATGAAGGATATCTGATATACTATATAAAAAATCTAATATACTTTATAACATATCTAGTTTGACATATCATATATCTTATTTAGCCATTAAGATATCGAATAATGTTCTATCAGATATCTTATACACTTGGATTAAACAGATATCTTACATATATTAAATATATAATATATCATAACATAATAGAATCTCGTTCAACATTTAAGATATCATATATCAAATTAGATAAGATATATATAAGATATCCGATATTTTGTTTAGATATCTAATATACTTTATAGATATCTTATATCTCATATTAGATAAATTATAAAGTATATAAGATATCTAAATTAAGAAACAAGATATCTCGTATAGTATATAAGATATCTTTTTTTACAGAATCAATGGTAAAATGGCTTGCCATAGACGACACTTGAACCGTTCAATTTTTCGTCACACACATTACCAAAGGAAAAAGAACCTGAAGATCTTTCCTTTTCTGCTGAAAATGCAAACATTTTGTGTGGTAGCAACGGATCTTAGCTTTGTCGGATGTTTGGGTACTGTTGATAGCTTTTAGATTTGTTCCTGGCTTTTTCTTATAAAACTCAGTGAAACTGACGTTAGCATTGAGTCGTTGCCTCATTAATTTTCTTCATGTAGTTCATGAGCATATGCACAGACATGAGCATCATCGCGTGTCATGCTCTGATATTAGCCTACACTTACGGCTATATTCAAGGACAAAACTCACACTCACACTCGACTCAAACTCCAGTAAGTAACCCTCAAGTGTGGTTGGAGTGGGATTAACAAGAGTGTGAGTGGAGTTCAGCTTTCATATTCACAAAACTATCTCAACCTCACCTTTCTCGAGTCCGACTCGAGCTTCACTCGAGTTTCTAGAACTAAATAAAACCTGTTACTCAGCACTTTGTTTTGGTTTATATGGCCTTCAACACCAGTAAGTCGACGATATTATCCCTTTCTGCCGCCTGTCTGTCCGTCCGTCCGCCTAAAAAGTGTGTATACTTTTGTCAATCTATTTGAAACTTTGCACAGATGTTACAGACATACCAAATAAATGCATATGACTTTTTTTTTTTGAAGAGAGAGAGAGAGTGAGGGTTAATGGTGTTGGGGAAGAATCGAGGTCTAGGGGATGGGGTTTGGGGCGGAGAAGATGACAGCCACAGCACAGGGGGTTGGGGTATCATCAGTGTTTAAAAATACACAATTTACCTGATGTTTTTAGTTTTTATTCTTTCTTCTTTTTTTTCGCATAGGGTCTACTGCGATTTCGCATTTGGCAAATTTGTTTAACTGGCCAAAATTTTGTTTCTTCTGTTTGCTACCCGTTGTTATGTGAAGGTAACAAAATTTGGTAAATGTAACAGGAGTTAGCTCATCTAATTGCAACAAAACATGTAATAAAACACATGCATACTGCTCCTTCCCAGACCCATGCACGTTTGCGTACATGTACGTAGTCAACACAAGGGTGGGCAGTTTGCCTTTTAAAAGATCAGCGATTCCAGGTATCGCCTGGGTTATCTATGTAGATAGGATCAGACTGTGCCTAAGTCAATTTTAGCTGGCGCATTTCGCATGCGTCTGTTCATTATGATTTGACAGTGATATAGAGTCATGGGGTGGTCGGGTTGGACGGATGTGCTGGATAACTTCCAGTGTTGGGGCGTCTACTAATTCCGAAACTTGCAAGACAAGGACCAACTATGCTTGAAGTAAGTGACAGATGGTGTTTTATCATTTTTTTTACTCTCGTCTTCTCTATCTTTCTCTCTCTCCCTCCTTCTGGAGGACGGCTTGATATAGATTGAAATGCTTTCTCAAAGAGGCGTTCAAAATTCGAAACAACAAACCGAATTATACTGACTTTAGATAAAGTATTGGTCTGAAGAAAAACAAAACAAAACAAAAAAAAAACTAAAAAAAAAGAAAAGAAAAAAAAAAAAATGAAAGATACATTGAATTGTCAAGAGCAGCACATAAGATCGGATTTCAACTGATTTTCAGTTTTCTTGATTGATCTAATATAGTATTACCCTCACTGTAACTTGCTCCCAGTAATTTGTTTCTACCGATATTCCTTCAGAATGCTGACCATTCGGCTGACAGTATCTGTGAGAAGCTGTTGTTTTTTTTTTTCTTTGGGGGGGGGGGGGGGGGGGGGGGTTGTTTTTGTGGTGGTGGTGGCGGGGGTGTTCATAAATATCATATGTCACCTATATAAACATTATATGTCACCTGTGTGTGATCTTACATGTTTACCTACACGAATAACGTTTTGTTCTGATTGGTTCTGTTCTATTCTGCAGTAGGAATAAGTGAACTGGACAAGATACTGTTTATTGTGGCTGATGGTTACCAGAAATTTTGTATGAAGTTTAATGTATAGTCTATATATTTGAAAAAGGATGCACACTGGCTGTCAACAGACATTTTATATGCGGTGCGAAAATTTTAAACCTCATTCAAAATATTGTGCGCAAGAAATATTTTCACATGGTTTCCTATAGAATTTTATAACGCTGTGCGAAAAATTCACAAGTTTCTGGACTTGTATTCCTGGCTGATCAGTGCCGGTCTGAACGAACAAACAGTGTACTCGTACTCCCTCGCAGATAAGAGGGTTATCATGTTTTTGGCATGCATTCTGATACTGGTGTACAAAGTATGGATCGGACATGAAATATTGGTTGACCATTAAATTTGATCTTGAATTCGATCCGACATCATTAAAATGCAAGTTTTGTACATTGTTTTGATAATATGGTGTCAAGAAAATCCTCCCACTGGCCCAGGAGATATCGAGTGGGCAAATAAAAGAAAATGACAGACATACGGTCTGTAAATGGAAGAATGGTTATGCTTATATTTCTTTTTTCTCTTTCTAATTTTTCATGAAGCAATCTGAAACTGTTTACAGACATAAAATATTAATATTTTAACTTTGACCTATTCGTGTGACCTTGATCCGACATTCTTAAAGCACAGATTCTCACATTGTCTAGATTAGATAGACGTATGACACAAGTTTCAAAGGAATACAGAATATATATGTTATGTAACAGGCAGACAGACAGACGGACAAACCCAGAATATAAGTGACGACTAGTCATAAACACGTCCAAACACGAATGTTAGATACGATAAAAGCAACTGATCGGACTAGTCTGCGCATCAAAGTCTTTTAAGTTCTATTTCGTATTCATAAACAACACTTGAGTTGAGTTCAAGGGAGGTATCGGTCTCACCCAACACTCACTCACTTTATAGAGTCCACTCAGAGCTTCCTTACCTTTGTGAATACCAACGAGCCCTAAGTTGAGTCTACCTGTGACCGCTAGACGATTATCTCAATGAGTCGAGTGTGAGTCGAGTGTGAGTTTGGTTCTTGAATATAGCCGATAGAGCAATACTATAATCGGTAAATTTCAGGTAGACAACGATTTATTCCGTTTTATTTTATTACTTTTTGTAACCCTTTAGTCGTATTTAAAGACTCCGTTAAACCGACAAAGCAGTTCAGCTGGGGTTCTATTAGGCCATAAAAGCCAAGGCAAGGGCGTAGCTGCATATACGCAAATACGCAGGTGCGTATTGAAATTTTGTCAAATTGACAAAATTTCAAAACGCACTTGTATATTTGCATGCTGGAATTTTATTCAATTGACAAGATTTCTATACCAGCTGTCAAAAGACATGAGAATCTGAAATAGCATAGGTTCTGAACAACTACACTCTCCCTCAAGGAGCCTATCATGACATTGCTCCTAGCTATGCCCCTGAAAGCTGTCCATTTCATTTGCCGGAAATGCCCCATTTCTTTTACAGTGAGCTGTATTTTATCTAAAAAATGCATTCAATTGATCATACACAAGCCTTTCTCGATCTTTTTCTATGTAAAAAAAATCAACAATTAATGTTCGTAACGTTAGTATTAAATAGCGGGAAACGACGTACTCATTTGAAACCCGGTTAAATATTTTCTCATTTCTTTTCCATCCATTCAAAATGATAGGCCTACTGCTGCTGTGATAATCAACACATATATGGTGTATTTATTGATGCAAGATATGTCATCTCTTTCCAGCTGTAGGAATTTTTTAAAATACCTGGCGCAAATGCAGTTTTCTGTTTATCTTCTCAAGAAACGTTTGGTTAGGGACGAGTCATTTGTTATCAGGTGAGTGGTGGTGGTGGTGGTGGTGGTAGTGGGGGGGGGGGGGGGGGGGTACATTTTCATATGAGTCACCTAAATTTTCCGACCCCCCCCCCCCCCCCCCCCCCGTCTCACCAGAAATTTTTTCCGACCCCCCCCCCGCCCCCCAGATAGATGACAAAACAATTAATCCCCCCCACGGTCCCAACTACCCAGCTACCCTTCAGACACACACTGATTAACTTTTTTTATGTCAGACTGAACTCAATCAAACCTGTATGCAGGGACAGAGACTAACAATTTGACTTAAGGGCCCACACTGCCAAAATTCAAAATTAATCAATAGGGATATGGGCATTTTCTCCAAAATTTCAGGGACCCAGCCCAAAATTTAGGGGCTCTTGGCTACTGGGCCCCTGTTAGTCTTTATCCCTGGTATGAAACACGAAGAACATTTTTATTTATTCTGAGAGATTGATAAATCATGCAGATAAATGGTCTTTGCATTTTGTCAGCATAATTTGCACTTTCTTCTGCTTATGGTCATTTAGAAATCTGTTGTCGAATGTTCAATGAAACTGTTGATAATAGTAATGGAGAGGGGGGGGGGTCTGGAGGTCTATGATCCCCCCCCCCCCTGCTCCATGGCTTTTTGATTTCCGACCCCCTAGCCCCTAGTACATTACCCCCCTCCCCCCCCCCACCCCGCCCCCCCCCCCCCCCCCCCCCCGTTTACGTCTTCGGAGAGGCCGAAAATAGCACAGAGCGACATTTCTGTATAAATAGGGGTCTTTTGGAGATGATTATTTTTTTTTTAAAAAGTCTTTTGGAGCAGGTCAGGTCGAAAAAAAGGTGCTGGCCTAATACGACATATAGGCCTATTCTAGACTCGTGTAGCCGCAAGGTCTTGATTTGTCTTTTTTTATTTTTTCCATATCTCCTAAATTTTCCTCTCGCACTCAACTGTTGATCACCGGTGACAGTCCTCAAAGCTGGTGACAGCAAATCAGTAGGGCCTATACTGGCAAAAGGGCTTTACCAGTATTCAGTTTGTGATTTTCCGACGTTTGCACACGAAGAAAAAGAAGAGAGAAAATTTTCATTCCTGTAATAGAGCTACACCTTACTTCGGGACGCGGCTTTCAACAAACTCGATAGTGGTCTATTTTTTAAACGGGTATATACTCAACATTTGATGAGCCAATCAAACAAATCTATTTTCCATGACGTATCGGAAATTTTGAGCGCAGTTTCAAGTTTGTTGTCAGTTGAATGAAATTCACTGTTGAGGTGTAGACTGTTGAGTGGGGAATATCCTGAAGTGACTGAAATTAAGAGTGAAAATGGGAGAGTGGCAAAACGGACTTTTTGGTTGCTTTAGCAATTGTGGAGTGTGCATCATCACTTATTTTGTGCCATGTCTCACTGCTGGCAAAAACGCAGAAGCAGTCGGTGAAGGTTGCTTTCTTTATGGATGTTTATCAATTTTAGGACCTGTTGGAATTTGGTCAAGAGCAAAAATCAGGGGGAAGGTTCGGGAACAAAAGGGCATAGAAGTAAGTTCATTTATTGAGATAGGCTGTATTTTAGCAGACGTCAACCAAAAAACGCACGCACGCTGTCTGTGCAAACAGTCTAGCGGCAGGCGCTCGCAACGAAGGGGTATGAAACCCGCACCCGCGCTCAAAGCCCAACCCACCCCTGGAAATTTGTTGGGTTTGTTTTTTTGGACTTAGATCGAATAGCAAAAGATTTATTCTATTTTTTTTGTAGTTATAAATATGGAGTTTTGTATGAATTATCTGGCAAAAAAAGTCTAGATCTATACACGCAGCACTAACTTGGTGTAAAAAAAGTCTCAATTTTGGGCGTGTTTGTGTGTGCATACAAAACGGTCTCAAGCCAGGGTGACTGCTTTGGGAACCTGGAAAGATGGAGTGTACAGCGTGCATCGCATTCGGAACTCCTCGGCCAATTCCATGAATCAGACCTCGGGCGTATGTAAGGCGGAGCAATATGCAGCAAAATCCAACATTTTGTTGTTCGGCCGAAAGTATACGCCGAAGCCGTAGATCTCTAGGTCTACGAATGAATTAATTCTCGACCTGCGACCTTTTACAGCTGTTGCACGGACATTCATTTAATGCTTTGCTGTTGTTAAAACAAAATAGTCAATTATTAATGACGAGACATTTGCTTCTTCTCATTTTATTATTTACACGGTGCGACAGTGCGGCCATCTTTGTTTATATCGTTGTTCCTAACAACAGTCGTGTGACGTAAGTAGTCCCACGTCATACATCCGAGGTTGATTCACGGATTTGGCCGAGCGGTGTTCCGATTGCGTGCATCGAATCCCCTGGGTGAGGTTTTTCTGAAAGGTTCGTGGAAACACCCCAAACCACCCCAAAACACCCCAAACCACCCCAAATCTCTACCAAACCACCCCAAACCAACCTCCCCAGATTCACATCACCCCCCTGTCCCCTCCACACATACACCAACACCGCTCCCACCCCATCCCAAACAGTATTTATATAGATTCAAAAAAAAAGAACACCTAAATAAGTGTTTACCCATGATATGTATGTATGTATCTCTTTTAATAACTTTGGGTTTAAATATTAACGTAAAATTAATTATCTCAGTATAATAAAGTAAATTATTTTGTACGCTTATGTATGTCACGCAGGGTGGGGCGGGGTGTGGGTGGGTAGGAGGGGGCGACAATTTATACTACTCCAAACCAGCCACCGTGGATACAAACTAGAACCCCACCCCTTGCGCAGGGTATCGGGACGTTTCGCGCCAGGGACGTTTCGTCCCAGGACGTTTCGTCCCAAACAGGCCAAAAACCCGGGACGATTCGTCCCAGGACGTTTCGTCCCATTATCATTTTGTAACTGTCGCGACGAGTAATTGCTCTCTACATGTTTGTAGTGGCGCGTTAAATAAAGAATGAAGGGGGTGGAGGGGAGGAAAGAACTAATACTCGCCAATTGACCAGAAATGTTGGTGTCTTGGTGGGGGAGGGGGTGGGTTCTAGTTTGTATCTAGGGAGGCTGGTTTGGGGTGGTATGAAAGTGGTTTGGGGTGGTTTGGGATGTTTTGGGGTGGTTTGGGGTGTTTCCACGGACCGGCACCGCAGTATTTCCAATCGGAACTCCGTCCGGCCAATTCCGTGAATTGGCCGAGCGGTGCTACGATTGCGGTATGCTCCAGTCTAGTGTCCACCACATTCCGGCGCTTTCGATAGGCACTTCAATTTGGCATAAACTAGATCTGGCATTCCGGGCTACGATGTAGAAGTACCCATTAATAGTCACAGACACTTGGGGTCAGTAGGTGCATTTGGTCGAAAATTGATCTCCTGCAGCTTTTTTCTCACTTATTTTTACATTTTAGAATACCTGAACACCTCCTTAACGGAGATAAATGGTTTGGTCATGCACTCTAGAAAACGTTTGCAATTATCGATATTTGCTCCCTTGGCTTAAAAAACACAAGATATGCAACTCCGTGTTGATCAATTTTGACCCCTCTCTCGGTAAACAGGGCTGCGCCTTCCGAATTCAACGCAATCATCTAAGATACTTACGTCCCTCAGTTCGCCAGACATTGGCCTTTACGTGGACACCGGCATCATTTCAAACTTCTCAAATTTTTGCTATTTCTCACCGAATGTGTAGAAAAATAAGGACAAAAAATTTGATTTACGTTTTATCTAAAGCTTTTATTGTATAACTTCCGACATCACTCATTCATACTCCCATTATATGAGATATCGGGTATTCAGACGTCCATATTTTATGTTTTTATGCTGATATTTACATTTTTACTTTCATTGAATACCCTCCAAGAAATGAAAATGAAAGTAGAAATGAAAATGTCAGAATAAAAATAGGAATAATAAAATGAAATATTAAATAAGAGAGTGGCAATTTTTATGTTATAGAACTACACTCATTCACTACCTCACAGGCCAGTAAGATTCCATACCGGTATAGGACTTATACAAATTTTAAGAACCGGTCTGATGCGTAACCGGCAATTCCACTTTTCGCTAAGGTTGACTGCCCATTTAAGTCACAATTTAAACCTATTCTGCTACAGGTGACTGCTTACTGATATAACAGTTCTGTTCTGTTCTGTTCAATTCTCGTATCGACGTTACCCAAGTGGCTCAACGGTACGTAACCATAGTTGCACACACCTGGCGCCGGGTGTCCGTCCAATACTGATATAACACCTTATCATGGCAGCTTTAATATTGACAGATCTAAGCCTTTGCTGCAGCAGATGCCATTGTAAACCTAAATTAAGTTGATTTTACCCCTCTTGATTTGACTGTCATCAATTTGGCACAAAGGTGCTGGCAGAATGGGAAATATACTACTGCAGTCCCTGAACAGTCTGACCTTGGTCTACAGTGTTTGCCCAGGCATTCCTGTCCCAATATTTAGTGAGGTGGTGCAAGTTTTACAGATCATTTTGGAACATTTATTTGCTTGTAAGACCACATTCGTACCTGTGTTTATATATCACTTTGAGTGAAAATCCAAGTATATGCATGTACATGGTAAACAGTAAAATGAATAAGGGAAAGATATCAGACTCCAATTATGTCTGTGCAAAGAGATATATCAATATGCATTAGTTCTGGAAAGCCTAAACTGCCATGATGAAATCCAGTCAACAAGTTTGTATAGTTTGAAAACTGTTTCTCAAGACCTTCAGTATTGCTTTTATGCCCTTTATTCAAGTTCTTCTGAATAGCTGTTTTTAGGTCCAGTTTCCATAAATATCTAGTTTTAAATTAGTATAGAAGCCAGTTCAAACATTTCAACAGCGGAGTATTAGCATACGAATCATGAAGTTCAGAATTTGGCCTTTTCCATGCTTTCATTTTAAGCTTCTAAGCATGTAGTTACGCACAACTAGCCAGGTAAGAGATTTTGTGCAGTGCACTGATTGCACATGCATAGCATGCTAAATCATACAGGTGTGACATCCCTTATTCACCACCACACACCGGGTAGGCGGCAATCGAAAACGCTCTCAACAATCATAAACGCGGGTCCAAACCGTACAACGTTTTCGATTGCAAATTGGGGACAATTTGCAATCGAAAACGCTGTTTCTAATGGTTTTTGATCCGCGTTCGTCGACTGCATGAGTGTTTTCGATTGCCGCCTTCCCGGCGTGCACCACTGAACTAGAAAGTGTAAACAGTTGTTAAAATTCGCAGAAGAGCTATATCACTATTCGGTTGCAACAGGGAACCAGCGAAAAGGTCAGTAGACAACGACGTTTTAAGACGGTTTACTCGGCGACAAGTTGCATGACACGGGTCATGCAACATGTCACAATGTAAACACTTCAAAACATGTTGCATGACAAATCTGGGCAGTGCATGCAACATGCCTCTTTAAACTAAACCTACTTGCAAAGAAATTGTTGCACGATACATGTGTCCGTTATCATGCAACATGTCCCCTTAGCGGCACTGTGTTTCATAAATTACACGTCTTTTGTTTTCTTCTATTTCAGGGCAGCTTTATGAACGATTGTATTATGCATTGGCTTTGTGCACTGTGTGCATTGATTCAAGAAGCTAACGTAAGTTTATTGCAATTTCAACCAAAAAATATTCTTGGCCCATTCCAAGAGAAATAGGGACACTGATTATGTGTCAGAAAGCCAATGGCACTAAGTCCAGTTCGTTCCGTAGGAACGAAGTGTACTTAGTACCATTGGTTTGCGAAGAACAGTATATGCAAGAGAGGTACATATTTTCATGGCTTGATTAAGGTCTTGTTAGTATTTGCTGGCACTGAGCTATTTCTGTTGAACCCGTGTCCCGAAGACGTATATTTGACCTCTGATCATGACACTGCAAATTAATTTGCAGGCGTTCTAAACGTGATCTGAAACCGTTTAACTTTGGACTGCCGCATTGCCAAGCAAAAGAGGTTAACCGTTGCTGGTAGGTACAAGCCATAGAACCACCACGTTTCCACGTACAGAGTGTATAGTTGTGTACGTATTTTTTTTTGTTATTACATGTATTTCATTGATAACATTCCAAACTCCTGTAATCAAGCCATATGGGCATATTAAGCAAAGAGGTCGCTGGTAGGTAGGCGCAAGCCACACGGACCCATTCCCACACTAAGGAGTCGCTCAATGTTGCGGGTACACTTTCGGCGATTTCGCAGAAGAAAAGGTAAGTGTTTTGGCACACAGTACTTATTAAACAACGTTCTAGCAGCGTCGATATTATGTAGGTCAATGCAACATACGTTAAATTGACGTTGGTACAACTTTTTTTTGGCCACATGTGCGAGTGTATGATCATTTCACTTTTTTGACGGTCAGCTAGGATAGTACCCAGGGTTTGAAACCTTGTAAGTCAGTCAACGCAAAAAATGTATTCTGCAGGCACATGCATGATGTCGCACTGATGTCAGAGTGACATAATGGTGTCGCATCGACGTCAATACGACATTTGGACGTCATGTAACTGACGGGTTCTATGCATGCTGGCACATCGGGTGGCCAGGATGTAGATATTAAACATGCTCCATGTAAGTATCAAAATCACATTTTAGATTAGTGCTTCAAGTTCCTTGCTGCGCACAAGTGAGAAAGCTATGTTCTGCTTACGAATGGTCACTCGGTCCCCTGCTCCTCCCCAGCGGGCACATGACGTCGTACTGACGTCGATGCGACGTCACTACGTCGCATCAGCGTCAGTCCGACCACATTTAGACGTCATGTGCCTACTTGGTCCGGTCTTTTGGATCAGACTAAATCGCTTTACTATCTCCGCATGACCATTGACCAATATCTTGATCGGATGTAAAGCCCGAGTTCAGTCCCTCAGGAAAAGTTAGATGGTGTTTCCCTGGGAGCTCCGGCTTTCACCCACCTTTGCTTGACCAGTGGCTCAAAATAAATGAAGTATGCTCAGAGCTCTAGATAAGAGGGAGTATTTTATAAATGATAATTAAGGATAATTTTTCTTATTCCTCATCGAAACCATATGTTGTGACCCCTCATCTGAACCGTCTTGAGACGGTTCAGATGAGGGGTCACAACATATGGTTTGAGACGGTTCAGATGAGGAGTCACAACATATGGTTTCATGCAGAATCAATAAAATATATCCCTAATTATCATCAGATACTCCCTCTTATCTAGAACTCTGATGCTTGAATAGCGGTAAAACCTGAAACAGTCGTTTGGTTCCAAAGAAATTTCTTCTGTTCTGTAAAGGATAAATGACATTTTATTTGAGAGAATGGGCTTCACCAGTATTCTCGCAACGTGAGAAATTGTAAATAAGGGCCGTGTTTGTACATTCCTTCGTGTCAAGTTACTTCAGTCGACTAGTGGGTGTTTGCAAAAGCTCTTAGACGTTCTATATAGGTTGAGTCTATACTGGCAAGGGAGAGCTATCGTTGACGTGAGAAGATTTATTCTGTTGAAATTCAGTTTTTCTTGCGACAATGCAAACATAAAAAAGATTGTATTTGGCAGTGTAAATAAAGGCATTCGATCGTGTTGTAGCGGATTTTGATAGCTTCCTAGTTCTGGTGTTCAAAATCACCCCATTCGCTTGCAAATTTATAATTCCCCTGACAATACACTCAGTCACCCATATATTTGGTTTTCATGTCTTATTCTGGCATGCCTATGTTAACAACGGCTGCACGTTGTCAAAATAAAGAATGTCAATAACACTTGCATGCATTGATTTGAAATAATGTTGAACAGCACGTGTATAAAATCAAGGCAAGACATCTGATTTCAACTCCTGACTAGTATTCAATATTAAAAACCACAGTTTTTTAATTTTTCCAAGTCAGTGAGCAAAAGATAGCAAATTTTATTTATCATATGCAAATTACGTCGTAACGTTATGCGTTGGCGTCCATAAAACGTCGCATTTTCTAATGGCGAAATTGAGACGTTTTAGTGCAAATTTGAAATACGATTTTAGTGTCATGATAAATAGAATCTTGCATTCGTGCTCCTGTATTATTGAATTTATTAAACTCGTTGGGGAAAACGATAGATGCTCGGCAGAGCCTCGCATCTTATCTTTTCCCCAACTAGTTTAATAAATACAATAATACAAGAGCACTCATGTAAGATCCTCTATATATATACCGGTAGTTGATGAATAGGCCCACTGTCAAGGATAGCAGCTACTTCAGTTTCTTTTTTTCCCCTCCCATTTGAATGGGGAAGGAAGACCTTGCTCCTGAAGGAGCGAATTCTTTCCATTGAGAGTTTGGCCTGCCCAACGGGGCCGCGAAATAAATGGGCAGCCTGGTACATCTGCGGCAAATTTGCTAGTAACTGTAGCAGGATCAGTCGGAACACCGCTCGGCCAATTTCTTGAATCTGCTGATTCACTGAATTGGCCGAGCGGTGTTCCGATTGTAGCAGGATCTGGGTGTCATTCGTCTCAGGTCGGGTTCAAGTCCTATAATATCTACAGCTCTGAAATATTGTTTACTGGGACGCAAATCTGTTGATATATATAGGGATTAAATTGTCCAGGGAAGCGACCATGAAGTTATTAAATTTATTTCCCGTTATAAAGTTGATGAACATGGCGGTGTACCCATTCACCTTAATGTCTTATAAACCTATGATATTGCAAACATAGGCGAATACGGTATAGTGCCGGGTACCATGCTTCGTTTAACTACGATGATCCCGTGCAGTGCTTCAGATAAGAAGGGGAAATGGGGATACTTTGAGGATAGTTTTCTTTATTTCTCCATCAAAACATACATTGTGACCATCATTAGAACCCGTTCAACCGTCTCGTCAAGACGGTTCTAATGTTGTGACCATCATTAGAACCGTCTCGTCAAGAGGGTTCTAATGAGGGGTCACAGCGTATGTTTCTGTTGAGAAATAAGAAAAAAAATACCTCAGAATTATACCCCTAAACCCACTTTATCCGGAGTTCTGTTGTGTTAAGCATTTATTATTACATAAATACCTGAACAGCCGTGTTTTAAGAGACACACAAGTTTACCTTTGCTTGAACAAGGCAATTCACGCGCTTGCTCCTTCAAGTTCTTGTGCGAGTTAAGGGCACTCCTCCGTCAGTACAGAAGCGAGCGAGTAATTTGCAGTTGCATTTATCGATCAAAGACTTGCATGCGAGAGTTATACAGGGCTGCCATTATTTGTAAATTGATGAAAAAAAAAAAAAAACCACACACACACACACACACAGAGCTACAGATAAGAGGGGGTAAAGGGTATTTCAGCATTGATTTTTTGAAAATCAGCATTGACTTTGAAGCAGAGGGGGTAATAATCTCTATGAAATGTTATAATTTAGCATTGAAATCAAATTTAGGGGGTAAATATTTTTAATGAACTTTACATTTAATACAAAAATGATAATTGTCAGAGTAACTTATCTTGCTCTTTGGTGATTTCATAATGAATACTGAACTTTAAGATGGCCAACATCTATTCTGCATAGACATTTCCCTTATTAAGAAATTTCCACACTTTGATTCTTTGGGAACAGCACAAGTACAATTGACCAGAAAAGGTATAACGCTTAAAACGCCAGCAACTAACAACCTGATTTTTTTCTGAGAAAGTAAAGCTTGGCATTTCCTCTGAATTGTCTCTGAAAAAAAAAAGAACAACAAAAAAAACAACTAATTTTGTATGCTACACTTTTGCTTGGTGCTTTGAGAGTTTTTTGAAGTTAAGCAATGCAGATGTGCATTTCAGCATTAAGCTTTAAAGCAGGGGGTGAAATACTCATTGTACCAAAACCTTATCTGGAGCACTGAAAAACAGTGTTTCTTCCAAAGGCCGCTGGAGAATGGTTTCATTGTGTATTCCGTTTTGGTTATTATGAAGCTACTTGTAATCTTGACCTTAGTGACTGAATACTAGTGAATAGTACTTAGTCTGCACAAAGAAGAACATTTTTGATACATTAAAATGTCACTTACACGGTTTGGACATGTTGGCTAGGGGCTTACAAGAATACAAAGCCGTCAACTATTTCTCCGGAATTCGGGATTTGCTAAATAATGTAGTACTTGAGTTTGTTGATTAAACCGGAAAAGAAGGATCACTAAAATCTACTGTAAAGATGTAATAAGCAGGAAATAAATTAATACATGATAAACACTTGAAAATGTACCATGTCGTGTGTGAGCAGCAGTCAGATCACCTATAAAACAATCGCACTGAGACTTGGACCTCGTATTAAAGTCTCAACCGAAAGACTGGAGGGATGGAGGATCGAACTTGCGACCCATGGATTGGTAGGTCAGCGCGTAAACCACATCATCGCTAGTAATTTAAGTTCGAGTACCGTCCTTTGGGCAGTATTTGGCAAAATGCCAATTTTGGTGGGATTTCACCACTTTAGTGATGAGGTGTTGTAAGAGAGGGGAGCTGTTTAATAGAAAAAAAAAACATGCGGTAACATAGGCCTGCTTGTCTGAATACCTACGGTCGCGTTGCAGGCCTACGTTACCGCATGTTTTCTTGTTAAACGAACGTAAGCCTGTTTGTCTGAATACCTACGCTACGCAAGGCTAAGTTACCGCTTTTTTTTTCTAGTAAACGGGGTTAGCGGTAAGGTTATATTTTTTATGAAACGAACAATTGAAATTGACTGAATGCATTCGCTTTCTTTTTTTGTGCAGAGAAAAGCGAGCACACACTCAAATTGCGTGTTACAGTTTGTGCACTTGAATGCAAGATCGATAGCCAGCAAACAGTCGATTTGAAATAATTGAGCCTCGACAAGACAAAACCAACAATGTGGTTGTGCGCCCAGGGCGGACTCAGATCACCCTGGGCATCCGCCCAGTTCGACTAGACTCTTCGTTAAGTGATCAAAGGGTAGCTAAGGGTCTAAGCTACCTCTGTGCGGACAGCGAAGACACTGATCAGACTGGGCGGATGTCCAGGCTGAATTGAGTCTGCGCCAGGCGCACAACCACATTGTTGGTTTTGTCGTGTCGCGGCTCATATATGGGTTACTAGTATAAACAGTCTTTTGTTTATGGAGACGAAGTACTTTTACCTTAAAGGATGACAAGATAAGATTTCATACTTAACAACCGATCGGAATTTTAATCCTATTGTTATTTCATCGTAATCCCTATGTCATTAGGGCAAGCGTGTCAGAGCCAACAGGTTGACCCTGCCTAGCAGGCACATGACGTCGTACTGACGTGGATGCGACTAAGTGACGTTGTATTGACGTCAGGTCGACGTCCTGTGCCCGCTGGGTGGTATTAGTATTGACCCATTTATGCTTGGTGCACTCTTCTGGCCTATATATTGGATGAGTCCATTTTTCAGTTAAGGGTACCATTTTCAATAGATTGCTGTAAATTTTATGCAGAATCTGTAGACCCAGATCTAGGTCTGCAGTGTTTGCCAATTTCCCTTTTATAGGATAAGCCGCAATACGACGAAACCAACAAAGAGGCGTGTTTGTCCAGCGAAGACTCAGATCAGACTGGACACGCGCCCAGTCTGATCAGAGTCTTTGTTGTCCTTAGACCCTTAGCTACCGTTTAAGCGTACAGTGAAGACTGTTCAGACTGGGCGGCTGTCCAGGCTGATCTGAGTCTTCTCTGGGCGCACATGCCACTTTGTTCGTATGGTCGTTGGTTGGTTGGTTGATTTGATGCTTAACGTCCACGGTAAACAACTAAGGTCATGTCAGGACGGTCATTTAACCTAACCACACTATTCCTGGGCAGGCTTAGACCTCCTAAGCGGTTAACCAGTACTAAGTGCACATACTTTCGCCAGTAACTGACAACTGCCCTTCTTGAATCAGCGGAAGGAGAAACGAAAGTATGTTTCCAGACCGTCGTATGGTCGTGTTGCGGCTCAAATGGGTTAAGCTGCATGGATACACCTTCAAGTTTTCAGTCATTTGTGATTCCCTGTTTGCTTCCCTGGACGACGTGGCCCATGGTGTGTGTGGGTGGGTGGGTGTGGGGGGGGGGGTTGAAGATTGATACGTGAGATGATTGTTGCGTGTATAATCTCAGTTAAATACTAAGTACTGTCTCTCAGATTTTATTCAGAATGCAGCATCCATTCTTAATATGTGCTTTTTGATCTTGATTCCGACTTTATAATATAGTTTCCTATAATGTTCAAGCAATCTTTTGTTAACAATATAACGATAACGGATTTGCTAAGTGCATTAATTAGTTTACATCCGTCCGTCTCAAGTACCTGTACACTTAAAGTAGTCTTCCAAGTATTCGCCTTATTAGTTTGGATTAGCATCGCCTGGTAAACACGTAATTCCTTATGCCAAAAAATAAAATTTTGTTTGTTTGCAATTGCCTATCTACCCACCCAAAACCTCCCTATCCCATTTTTTTCTGGCCATTTGGGGCAGCATTTTTTTTTGAAAATGGGAAATTAAGAACTTTATCTTACTCTTAATTAAGAAATTAAGAATTGGATATTAAGAAATTAAGATCGATAGCCACTTGGGCAACTATTATAAAGCTCATATTTTGCAGATTTTTGGTGGCTCGAGACAAAAATTAGGCGCATTTGGCAACTGGTCCACTTGCCGTTTCCAGCAATGTATCGGCGTAGATATGTTCAGATATGATATGTTAGTCGAAAAGCATTGTTTTGGCTGACAGATTTCCGATTTCTAATTGCCGGATGGGAATGGAATTGCCAGTTTACCAGGCGTTTGTTTCTTTGTTTGTTTTTTATAGAGATAAAGAGTCGCATATGTAATTTTGTGTGTGTGTGTGTGTGTGTGTGTGTGTGTGTGTGTGTGTGTGTGAGGGAGAGAGAGAGAGAGAGAATGAAGCCCACTTTTAGCGAGCTACAAGCCTACAGTTACACTGATGTACACTTCATATGTAGCTTCCTACGATCGCCAAGGTAAGTAGTTGGCAGTAGGCCCAGAAAGGCGGGACAAAGTCACAAATTTGTCACATCATTACATCGTCGGTGATTGATTCTTTTAACTTTTATCAAAGTATCCAATGTCTGGGGCTGTCCTATGAAAGACCAGGTAAGGACTTCGAATTTATATGTCCATGTGGTTACTTATGAGCAAAGAAGGTAAGTTTCACTCATTCCTCGTGTTATATACTAATCCTGTTTGGATTTTAACTGTGTCGATATGGGTATTTAAACTCGGATTTTCGTAATATAATCCCTGAATTATTTTGTGGTGTGACCTTGGGTAGATTTGCGAATTGCTGCACGGATAGATGGTTGACTATAATAGTCTCCCATTCACACCAACATTCATAAGTACTGAAATCTAAATAGTAGTTTTTAACATTCCTTAACCGGTTGCTTGGTTACCTTTGTAATGTAATAGTTGGGTGTCAGGCTCATGTTGTTTACTTCAAACAAGGCTCTGGTCAAGAAGGAGTATTCATTATAATTGCTATTTAGTCTCCATAAAAACATACGTTGTGATCATCATTAAAACCCGCCTCCATGTTGAGTTTCACTGTCTGTATATAGGAGTATATCCCACTGGACACACAAGGCTGAATCAACCTTGATTCAACGTCACGGCGTTGAATCAAGGTTGATTCAGCCTTGTGTGCCTGTTGGGATATGATCGCTGGGTATATTACGTGGAAATAAAGTCGCACGTCATTACGTTGCATCGACTTCATTACGACGTCATGTGCCTACTGGAATGATCTTTAGCATTACACAAAACTTGCCGCACAGTGCATTTTCCCATGGAAAAACCTCTCATGTCTTCAGGTGATAAGGTACACTTTCAGGCGAAGCAACTCCGCCATTTAGATTTTTACCGCCCGCCCTTCTCAATTGGGGTCAAGTCTTGAAGAAAAGAATTTGCTCCTGTGGAAGCAAACGGGAAGTCACAAAAGTACTCTCCTTCTGTAAAACATGCGAAAGATGGATGGATGGATGACTTGCGATTTTACGTCCTTTTCAACAGTATTTCAGTCATATCAGGACGATGGGCTTGTGATAATGAAAGGCTGTGTGCAATGGAACCCCGTTTATGATAGAAAGAACTCCGCCTCCAGCGGGGCTCGAACCCGCGACCGCTAGATCAGTAGACCAGCGCTTAACCCACTGAGCTACCGGGGCTCCCACATGCGAAAGAAAACAAACAACTAAAAAACATGGAGGTATACAGACACACTTTAATTCAAAGGTAGATCTATTGGGCCAATAAAATGGGTTTGAAGATTTACAAGGTGACATTTCTGTCATAAATGACAATAAATATCACCTA
The DNA here is from genome assembly GCA_963989385.1 of Ctena decussata. Taxonomy (NCBI): domain Eukaryota; kingdom Metazoa; phylum Mollusca; class Bivalvia; order Lucinida; family Lucinidae; genus Ctena; species Ctena decussata. Next base: position 13,678,895 of record OZ022512.1, read on the forward strand.
CGATTACTAAATCTCGGCAACACCCAGTCACCCATCTCCTAAAGTATTTGGAGGAAAGGACAAAAGCAAATTTTCTTTTTCTGCAGAAAACAGATCAAAATATGTGCCATTATAGCCTATATGCCAGTATTTCATACATTTTTATCCGCAGCAGGCACGCGGCGTTGACTAGAATCTAAGTTGTGTGCCCACTAACTTGAAACTTGCCACCAGTGCCCCTGCAGGTACACAACGTTGAATCAACGTCGATCCAACTTCATGACGTTGTTGGTTCAACGTGGTTTCAACATTGTGTGACTACCAGGGTACGTAGGTCCATGAACCCTCTTATCTTTGTCAGTGTGTGTGCATTTTTCATTCAAATTAAGTATTATGGAGCCTTAGATAAGAGGGAGTATTTGGTGATAATTAGGGATAATTTTTGTTAACTCTGGATAAAAACATATGTTGTGACCCCTCATCTGAACCGTCATGACGAGACGGTCCAGATGAGGGGTCACAACATATGGTTTCAATGAGAAATAAAAAAAATAATTATCCCTCAATTATCATCAAATGCCCCTCTTATCTAGAGCTCTGTAAATCATAAGCTCATTTCTTTTTCAGGAATTGAATCCATCTGGCGCCCAGGCTCAATCAATGGCCCGCGAATAGAGGGAAACCAGTGCCTCGGAATGTTGAAGAGAAAAAGGATTATCTTATTTATATTCTAAACTTCAGGGCTTTTTTTTTTTAAATGAAAAAAGGGGAAAAACATGATTTGATCATTTTGCTGTGGTTTTGTGTCTTCAAAAGTGTAACAAATGAAAATAGCAAGCCGTCTCATCCGGTTCTACACCGTTTGCCCTCTAGTGTTTGAATTGTCAATATGATATGGCTAGGACGAAACATTTTTGCAACGTTTGCAGACGTTAATTTTGTCGTCTCCTTTTTTGGCGCTTTAAGGGTTAAGTGAATTGTCACATCCCTGTTTATACAGGACACTTGATTCTGTGTTATTTTCTTTGTGTAGTTTTAGACCGGGGATAATATATCGTTAACAACTGCTGATTTGTACCAAAATAACCCACAATATTTCGACGTCTTCCACCATTAAAAAATAAAAATTTGGGACACCTACCGTAATGACCCTAAATATTCGGACATACAGGTCTAAGCCAACATTGTAGACCCAGCTCAAACTGCTCCTCAGGGAGCAGTTTGATCAGGGTCTACATCGTTTGCAATTTACAATTTACTAAGCATCATTTGGATGCATTAACGTATGTAAAATCCACTTTCTAAGAACAGTCAAACCTGCTTATGTGGTCACCTCTATAACTGAGGGATCACCTGTATTAAGCAGCCACTTTTTCTGGATCCTCGGACAAAAACAAAGTGCAAATGAACCTGTTTTAAGGGGTCGCCTGTCTTACGCAGTCATTTTTTGTCCTTCCCTTGAGTGACCCCTTAAGACACGTTTGACTGAATTTGGAACAAAAATTGTCCAACTTCCGCGTGTCCAAAATTTTAGGGTCTTTACGGTAATATCATTACCATAATTGTCCTAAAATAGAACAGTTTGGCTTTGCAATGCAGTAATGAGTCCATAAACGGAAAGACAGAATTGCAAACAGTTTACACCTTGATCAGACTGCTCTACGTAGGAGCAGTCTGATCTTGGTCTGCTCTTCCCCTTATCAAAATAGCAGAAAGCAGAATAAATCCTTTCAACTAAAGACGTCTTGATATTGAGGGTTGTGGTACATGCTCTTTGCACACTGTGATACAGTCATGAGATTCTTTAGTAATTCAGGCCCTTAGGCAGACTGGGAGCGGGGTGGGAGCGGATTTCGGTAAAATTTCTAAGAGGGCTGTGAAGTTTAAGAAAACACCGAGTTTTTGAGGCTAATTTTTGGCGTTTGAAACTCAGTTATATAAATTTCAGAAAACTGCACGCTTTTGAAATAATTTGCTCAATTAGGGGATGTGTTCACGCTCTGCTCCCATCTGCGTAAGGGCCGGTAATTTCATTTTCATTCTGTCTAAAAACAGCATGTCATCCCGAGTATTACCATTTATAAGAAAAAATAATCCACAGACCACTAAGTGCAACCTATAAGCTCATGATAAGAGGATTTATCTGATAGGCATAAAATTCATAATCAGCCATGTTGAATTTTTATTTCTACAAAAATCTTATGTTGTGGCCCCAATTAGGGGCCACAACATATATTTTGTGGAGAAATAAAAAAAAAAAATAGATCAGTATTTTCACACTCCCAGATCTACAACTCTTGAGTCACGTAATGCTTACTTCGATTTTTGACATGAATGAGCATATTAAATTTCTTCCCGGTGGTTTTAAACAAACAGAAGCAAACAATGCTCAATTGTTACAAGATTTCTTTGCCTTTTTGTGTAAAATCTAGATACAAAAAGAAGCGGTTTCATTATTTTTCTCCTCAGTTTTTAATTGTCAAAATTCGGTCATAAATGCGGTGAAAAATGTAATAATTGACTTGGATCACGCACGTTTTAGCTTAAACGTGTATTGAAACTTTAGACTGGTGACAACCCACATATGAATAAAAAAATGCTGATTTTATCATCAGAAATGAAAAGAAAGAAAAACCAAAACAAGAAAAAAAGAGGTAATATAAATCCATGAAAGCATAATGACAACCGTGCAAAGGAAATTAACAGATCAGTGTTGAACGCGTTTCTAGTATTGGAATATATAACGAAATTTTGAGTTGTCCCACGAAGGGGCTAACGTTATGCTAAAGTTGTCTCTTGTAGAATATTTTTTGTCCATAGCTCAAATATATGTTGTGACCCTCCAATGTCAGAGGGGTCACAACGTACATTTTATTGGAAGATTGTAAATTATCTCAGAATTATCCTTGAATCTTTGAAACTTTACTTTATCAGGACCTTTGAGACAGATGATTCATTCTGCATCTTCATATGTTGTACTGCCATCCAAACTTTTCAAAGACAATCTTTTGTTTCAAGACAATCTTTTATTTAGTCATTGTAATAGTTTGTTTAGACACTCTTCTAGTTTTTATCTTTATTTTTATTGTGATTTTTTTCGATTTTTTTATCAGTTTTTTTCTTTTGCTTGTTGTTTAAGGATCTACAGCTGGTAGTGTTTGCGGAAGTTTAAATGAAATTTCAGTATGTTCAATTGCGTATTAAATTTTAGCCCAAAGTTAGAATGTACTTTATTATCAGATTAAATGTTTTGTAAGTGATTATAATGGTTAAATTGTATTTGAAAACACAAAACGAAGAAAAAAAGATTGTATAGAGGGTTTAATCATTCTTATCATTACTAAATGTACAGAATTATAAAAAAAAACTGTGTCAGAGGAAACATTAATTGTAATGTGGCCTAACCCAGGGTAAAATCAGACTCTCAAATAATGTAAGGCTCTGTTGAAAATGCATTGAGGTGTAGAGAAAAAAAAAACAGGAGAAAAAACTCTGACTAGCATGCACTGCACACATTGCAGGGGTATGGAAAATGTTCGGTGCCTGGCAATTTTCACAACGAAAGAAAATTGTCCCAAAGGAGCTAAACATGAGCCATGTTAGCCCATATTAGCATGCTACATTCAGCCTTTCCCATCTTAGATACGAACATGTGTTGTATCCACATTTTGCATGTACGAACCTAGGTAATGCCACAGGATAATAACTTTTCCTTTGACGCAGCTTCCTGTTTATACGTTTTAAATAAAAGTTTAAAAAATATCATCCTTTCTTATTTGATACCTAAGCCCGGCGCTAGATGAGTCCCGACAAGTAAAATGGGTGCTTTTGTCACATGCGAATAGCAAAGGCTCAGAACAGACTGCGCATCTGCGCAGTCTGATAGAAGCCTTGGCTATTCACATAACTAAGCACTGATCCGGAGAATTCTGCATGCATAATACGAAACCTGTAACTTAGTGTAAGGTTGGTTGGTTATGGGTTTAACGGCCCGTTGAGACAGTATTTCAGTCTATATAGGACCGTCTCCCAAAGAGAGGGAAAAAGAGAAGCGATAGATGAGAGGAAGAGAGGAAAATGTCCAAACAACCTGCACCTACTGCAAGCACAGTAGGCCCTTGCCCTACTATTATCCAAATCAGCAGGACGCCCCGGCACTGGAAGTTATACCCAGCACCACCCAACCACCCCCGAAACCTGTAAGGTAGATTGCACGGGCCTACACAGATGTTTGAGCAAATTTTCTGCGTGTCTAATCTAACCTCAAAACACATTAGCTGACTGCCTGGAGAAACGAGTTACCCCGCAGCTCCAAAATGTACCGTAGTCATTCTGTATATTGGGACAGATAGGTCTGAGCAAACAGTGTAGACCCTGATCAGACTGCTCCTGGAGGAGCTGATCACCCGGAGAAGCAAACAGGAAGTCACGAAAGTTGTTCTCCTTTGTGGTAATGGTGGAAAGAAAACAGAGAGGTGTACCAATACTCATTTAGCACAGAGAGTTTTGCCAACCGGACAAGAGAGTAACCACCCCTGGTTAACTATGCATATACAAGGGATTTTGCCAAACTAAGAGGAGCTATTACGAAACGAAAAAGTCATAGTTCCCAAACGACCTGGTCAACGTGGCTAAACGAATTTGTTTAGCTAAACAAATTTGTTTAGCCACGATGACAAAGAAGTTTTGGAACGAAGACATTTTCAGTTTCGTAAGAGCTCTTTTTCGTTTCGTAACAACCTTGAAAATATAGTTAACCAAAAGTGGTAACAGAGGAAACTTAGGATCGAGTATATCAAAGACTGGAAAATATTTTTCGATCACTTGTGCCGCAGATCGAACAAATCCTGCTGCTACCTGCTCAATCAGTAAAGGCGGAAATACCCTGAATTCCTTTGAATATAAGCGGCTAATTAAAAGACGGGATAGTTTATCAATATATTGATAGTTTGCAAAAGCTTTAGATCTGAAAATCAATTCGGAGCTTCAGTTAGGTGTAAAAATTGGTATCTTTCTTAAACCGCCATAAAACAGACGAAAAAATATGAGATTTTTCATTCGAATCATAAAGAAAAGATCTTTTAAATAAGCACACCCAAAATTGTCTATTTCACAAATTTTGCCGATTACCAGTTGAAGTCCCAGCGCAGGCAGCCACTAGTAACAGATTCTGCAAAAGGGCCATCACTTCCTAAGCACCCCTAGAAAAAAGAAAAAGAGCTGTAACGAAACAAAACAGTCATAGTTACCAAAAGACCTGATGACCAGGTCATTTTGGTAATTATGACTTTCGTTTCGTAACCGCTATTTTTCGTTTCGTAACATCCATGAAAACATAGTTAACCAGGCTTCCACACGGTACCCAGCAGGCACATGACGTTGAAATGACGTCGTTCAGTACGACGTCATTTCGACGTCATGTGCCCGCTGGGTATAGTCATTTCTATTCCCCGCTCTTAAGGTAAATGGGTACATTTTCAGGATAGCAACTCTTTTCATTTTTTGTTTTTGCTTCTCATCAGAGGTCAACTCTTAAAAGAATTTGCTCCTAATGGAGCAAATTCTTTTCTTTAAGAGTAGACCCATTTGGAAAGGCTTCGTCACAGAAGTTGTTCCCCTTTGTAAAAATTTCGGAATAAACATAGAGGTGCACCAATTCACCGTGGCCTTAAACAACATGCAGTAAAAACCGAAGCTTTCCACAGAAGTTAAATGGATGGATATGTTTTTTTTTTTTTTTATTTTTTTTGCTTTACGTCCACGGTAAACAGCTATGGTCTTGTCGGGACGGTCAGTTAACCTAACCACACTATTTCTGGGCTGGCATAGACCTCCTAAGCGGTTAACCAGTACTACATATGTAACTGCACTTACTTTCGCTGCCCTTCTTGAATCAGCGGAAGGAGAAACGAAAGTATGTGGACGCCCCGGGTATCGAACCCGGGACCTCTGGCTCTTAAGTCAGACGCGCTACCGACTGCGCTACGCGGCCCGGCTAGATGGGTGGATGTCTTGGAGTTGTACGCCCTCTTCAACAGCAATTCAGTCATCAGGACAACGGGACGGTGATAATGAAAGGCTGTGTGTAATGGAAGTTTATGGTTGAAAAGATTGCCGCATCCTGCGGGAATCGACCCAGGAACCAGAATCTTACCCCACACAGAAGTTAGAAGACGAGTTCAAAAGGTACGGATTCGTTCCCTTGAACCCTTGCGGTGAACATACAAAAGAGAAAAGAAAGACAAGACAGGAACCAAAATAAGCTGCTGTTTTTTTTCTTCTTCTTATCTTTCTTTTTTTTACAAGACTGGTGTCATTCTCGATTACTGGCACAGAGTCCCAAGCACCGGGCTCGAATTGTATTCAGAAACAACAGCAATAATAATAATAACAAGCAAATTCGACGAATTTATGTCCCCCGCCTTGGAAACTAGGTCTCCACTTTATATACACTTAGTGTTTGAGCTGGAAAAGTGGCTAAGTTAAAAATGTGAAAAAAGTGATAAAAAAATAATGTGAGGATTATATCCAAACCACATGCATATCTTCAGACCATGATAAAAATACCTGTGAAGTTTCAAAGGAATGGGCATAAAACTGTAGGAGGAGTTGAACACACAAGGTACCCACTATCTATTCACTTTGATAGTAAAAATGTATGAAAAATGGCTAAGTTCAATTTGTGAAAAAAGTGATAAAAAATAATGTGAGGATTATATCCAAACCACATGCATATCGTCAGACCATGATCAAAACACCTGTGAAGTTTCAAAGGAATCGGCATAAAACTGTAGGAGGAGTGCGCATACTAGGTACCCACTATCTATTCACTATGATAGTAAAACGCCTAAAAAATGACTATGTTCAACTTGTGGAAAAAGTGACAAAAAATAACGTGAGGATTACATCCAAACCACATGCATATCTTCAGATCATGACCAAAATACCTGTGAAGTTTCAAAGGCATCGGCATAAAACCGTAGGAGGAGTTGCACACACAAGGTACCCACTATCTAGTCACTTTGATAGTAAAAACGCCTAAAAAACGACTAAGTTCAACTTGTGGAAAAAGTAAAAGAAAAAAAAAATCTCAGGATTACATCCAAACCACATGCGTATCTTCAGACCATGACAAAAACATCTGTAAAATTTCGAAACAATCGGCATAAAACTGTAGGAGGAGTTGCGCACACAAGGTACCTACTACTTTAGGGGGACGGAAGGACGGAATGCCGAAAACACTGTCCCTCCGCCTTTCTTCGAAAAGGCGGGGGACAATAATAATAAATAACAACGGCACGAAGATTTAAAAGAGCCAGCATGCGTAATAATCCGAACAAATTTAATTTAGCCGACCATGCCATAACCGGTACTAGTGCCTGAGTAGTTTCATCTCAAACAAGTTTACTTATGGGATAAAGTTTGTTTGTAATGCAGATCTATAATCCAAAATTTTACTGTTGTACACCATATACTCATAATGACCCTAACAGACTGATAAGTAAATGAATAAATATTATTGCATAAATATCGGTGTCACGCTTTAAATGGACACGAAACTGTATAAAACCTTTTTTGCACTCAGAACAGCTAAAACTATGGGGGAGGACCGTAACTAATGCTGATACAACTTGTGGTCCAACCCAATTGCTTGTACTTTTGTGGCAATAAAATTTGTTTAAACTAACAGCTAAAACTCTATGGAATTTTTGGCCGTTCTGAGTGCAGTAGGGTTAACAAGGAAATTCACGCGCTGTTAAAACCTACTTCACGACTTTCAATATACTCGTTTCAGGGCCACTAAAATTATTCCGCCATCCGCATCTGCTCCGCAAATCACTTATATATATTTCGCTTGGCCCCGAAAGGCATATATTAATATCCGCCCTCGATTTTTCAACATCTCCCACGGGACTTGACGAATTTAATGCATTAACGAAAACGTTTGATCGCTATTAATGCGTAGTACGCGTTAAAATGTTCGAACAATATGGCACTAGATTTTGTCACCGTAAGACAGTAAACGCGTGAGTGAATCTTTTTATTTATTTTATCTATGCATTTTTCACAACAAACCACTGTAGACAGCTTTAAAACCATTTTGTATCTTTAAATTATGAGGAGAAACCACGAAGTTTTATATAGTGATAGTTATAATTCAATTCAAGTAATTACAAAACAACTGGTTCCATCAATGGTCAAAAGCATTAAAACGAACGGTTTCACAAAGCCTAATGGCAGTAGGCGTTAGGTGCCCACTGTACTGTATTCTAGGCACGATATGAAAGGCGAAGTCCACCACTCTCTTCTATGTCTTAATCGATTTTATCATATGACGTCGCTGTTATTCAGTGGATAACGTCGTGTCATAAAAATCGTATGAATACACGTGTAATAACACTTTGGCGCGTACACGTAACGTCATTGATCTCAACAACGTCCATGTCAACAGTGCGTTTTCTGATTGAAATAATGTTCAGTTTGAAGCGTTGAAATCCCATTTTAAAGGGTCATATGATGAACAGAATCTTACACTCGTGGTCATTTCATATGAAATTTATGAAACTCGCCGAAGGCTCGTTTCATAAATTTCATATGAAATGACCTCGAGTGTAAGATCCTCTATATCCCCGGTTTGAAAAAACAAATCTACTGCTGGGTTGACAGAGAGAGAAAGAGTGAGAGTTTGCCAGTTGCCGACAAGCCCAGCCCGATTCGATGCACCGTAACTAAGTCGCTCTAACCACTCCTTGAGGCGAGAGTACAAGGGAACTCATTGTACCTTGTGCAAGGCAACTTTCTCAGTGCAGTGGTATAATTTTACTGTCTTTTAAAAAAAAGACTTCCATGAACGATTTTGAATCGATTTATGCGTTTTAAAACAATGGCAAATCTAACCCTGTAACTCTTATTTCGCATTTGCCCTGGATCCATTTTATTTTCAGGTCTCGAAAGTTGTCATTTTGCACGTACATAGAATTTCGCGTCAGATGGCCAATTTTGCAGGCACATAAGGCTTACGTGATCTTGAATGGGGTCAGGAATTTCCGTACAAAACTGATCGCTGAGCCACTTGGTTTAAACTTTATTTTTCTTTGTATAACTAACATATGAAACAGTACATTCATTCACAAAATATATCATATGTTATACAAAACGGGATTCAGAAGAAAATCAGCTGACTTATTCAAGTCTGTATCAGCTGACCGCTGAGCCACGTGTTGAACTTCGTTGAGAGAATTGAAACAGAATAGAACAAAGCTAAACCAAGTTACGCGATGGCACTTACTATGAATACATGCAGAAGTGGACGCATGGAGTATGGATTGATGGACAGGACAAAGGTTTGTCCTGTCCATCTATCCGTACTTCATGCGTCCGCCGTTTTAGAACATGTTACTAGTACGTTTAGGTATCGTATAACGTCTTCTCGCCTTTGACCAAATGCCAAGGGTCCCCACTGAGTACGTGTATACAAAATGGAATTAATATTATTGCATAAAAAGCAGTGCCGAGAGGTATTAACAGCCGTGCATCAACCGGCGAAAAGCCGTGTTTCAACAAGGGTTTTCTCGCGCTGTTGAAACACGATGACAGAACTTTCATTATGCTTGTGCCGGGCCACTAAAAACTGTCATGCAACTTTGTCTCTCCCGTTTCGGTCGAAGTACAAAAATTGGCGGTGCGCTACCTATTTATGCCTATATGACGTCATCATGCCTTTGTAATCTGACGTCATCGTCGTGACTCAGGTTTAAAGCGATGCTGTTTACATTCATACGATGCCAAAATGGAAGGCAAATAAGGGTTAAAGAAAACATGCATCTCAAGCTCTCAGCAATCAAGGCAGGACTGTATATCAATAGACCAGGCTTGTTCTGCATGGAAATTATTGCTCAATGTATCTGCTTTTTGTTGATTAATTTGCAATCTATTTTGCATCAACTACAACGACCATGTTGGACACTTTTCCGAAATATTAGGGTTGAATAGGATGATGGCAGCCATTTTGAATAGAATGAATGCTCTCGGGCCCGGAAGATGAATATTAGTAAAAAGATGCACCAGCGCGTTGACTGTCAAACGGTGACAAAATATAGTGCCAAGTTTTTCCTCTAATTTTAATGAATATTCGTTGCATTTATGCAATAACAGCGATCAAACATTTGTTTCCATTGCATTAACATTTGCCAGGTCCCTCGGTTTCCAACATCTCCCTCGGGACCTGGCAAACGTTAATGCATGAAAAACCATGTTTGATCCCTATAATGAATATCGTTGATTCAAAGTCATGACGTTGAATCAACGTTGACTCAAAGTTATTGCATAAAAAGCAGTGCTGAGAGGTATTAACAGCCGTGCATCAACAGGCGAAAAGCCGTGTTTCAACAATGTTTTTCACGCGCTGTTGAAACACGATGACAGAACTTTCGTAATGCTTGTGCCGGGCCATTAAAAACCGCCATGCACCTGTGTCTCTCCCGTTTCGGTCGAATTACAAAAAATTGGTGGTGCGCCTTTCTTCTTTCGGTTAATTAACAATATAATTGGTCGCGTGCTACCTATGTATTCTTGTGACGTCATCATACTTTGTACTCTTATTACGTCATAAAGTACTGACACGGATTTCAAAGCCATGTTGTCTTCATTCTCACGATGCCAAATGGAGAGTGTTAGGGACCGACCATTTGATATTCTGGGGGGGGGGGGGGGGGGGGAGGGGGGCTGGTATTCTTGATGGAGACACAACATTTTATTTCACTTGCCTCTGGAAACAATTTCTTTTTTTTCACCTTGTGGGAGCTAATGTTGTTTTTTTTTACAAACTAACTCAAACAGGTTATTTTTTTTTAATTTTATAGCTGAACTATCAGATCCTTGTTTACTTGACCTTAATATCCTTTTATTTTACCCACATCAGTATTTTCTACACCTTTTTTCTCACAAAAAGAACATGGTGCTGTCTTTAACCAGGCCAAGGGCATGGCTTAGCTTGCTTTTGCAAACCAGTGCCTGGAGCATGTTACTCTTTTCATCTAAGGTACAGATACAAACATCCCTATATGAGTTTTGCAAAAAATTAGGCCTTAAATTAGGGATATAATGGCCAAAATTTAGGGCTATTTTGGCAAAGTTTTAGGGCTAACATTAGGAATTTAAGTTTTTTTCCATCCCAATATATGCCCAAACATGCTTTACTCGTATTTTAGAAAGTTTGATAAATACTTACATGACAGAGTCACATTATACATGAATGGCAATGAATGAAATGGCTGAAAAATGTGCTAAGAAGTTAACAAAGGGGGTCTGGGGGGGCAACGCCCCCCAGAAGCTAAAGCAATTTCCCAATTTCAATGGCAATTTTAAGACTGGAAACAATAGAGAAAAACTAGGAATGATGATAAAAATAAGGGTTTTTATATTAGGACTTTTGCCTTTTAGAGTGTTTATTTTGCCATAATAGTTTTGTCTCCCATAAGCTAGTGACTCTTTTGCAATTCAGTTTTAGTGGAAACATTTACTTAGTAATGTGGCAGATCAATAATACATGTACGTGAATGTTGTATAGGATGTTTTCGCAAATGTATGCACATGCGGACCCGCTAGTGTAAACCAATTGTAGATAATGTTAAAGTATTACTATAAATATGGGGGTCTGGGGGCACAGCCCCCAGAAGCCAGAGACATTATAAAAACTCAATTCCAATGGAATTATCTGCAGACTATATTTTTTTTTTGAAATTTTGGGTGGAGACAGGTTATTTTTTTCTTTTACTTTTGAGGCCAGATTATTTTTTTGAACCCCCTTATGAGCCAGGATATTTTTTTCTTGCATATTCAAAGACAGGGAATTTTTTTGATAAATATACCAGCCCCCCCCCCCCCCCCCCCCCCCCCCTCAGAATATCAAATGGTCGGTCCCTTAAAGAAAACATGCATCCTAAGCTTTCAGCAATCAAGAACTGCAGGATGGTGCATGCCGGTGAATGGGCCAGGCATGTTCTGTATGGAATTTTTTGCTTTGATCAAGGTATCTGCTTTTTGTTGATGAATTTGCAACGACCATCTTGGACTCTTTCCATAAATTCTGAGGTTGAATAGGATGATGGCAGCCATTTTGAACAGCTTCACGCTCTCGGGCCAGGAAGACGGATATTAATAAAAAAAAGAAGCACCGGCGCGTTGGCTGTGAAACGGTGACAAAATATAATGCCGTATTTTCGCAAATCTTAACGAATATTTCGTTGAATTTATGCAATAACAGCGATCAAACATTTTTTACCAATGCATTAACGTTTGCCAGGTCCCTTGGGAGATGTTGAAAACCTCGGCCTTCGGCCTCGGTTGTCAACATCTCCCTCGGGACCTGGCAACGTTAATGCATGAAAAAACATGTTTGATCCCTATATTGAGTCAACGTCGTGTGCCTGCTGGGTGTGCATCAATTTTATGGCTGAAAAGGAGTCCAATTAACGAAAGACGAGGCCTAATAAATGTTTGTTTCATTTAGTGTGACATTTGTATGTTGATATACATGTGTTGTTTATGCCCATAAAGGGTCCACTATGAAAATAATAAAATATTCCATTCTATTCTATCAGAATGTGCGTTTGTGAGGTTTTATGTGAGTCTTCGAAGCTGCCCCAAGTTGCCTTTTCCAGCCTTAGCTTATTCATTCACAGCAAATGAGCCGTATTAGACTTAAAAGTTTAAATTACGGTTATAATAACCAATATTAACCGAATTATCATTACGCAACGGTAAGTGCACAGAGAAGCACAAAAGAACGGTGACCTGTATGGCTGCGGACCAAAGTTTAATGCTTATAGGTGAGTCCGGTGCTTAAAGGTCAATTATTAAGGTGCTTTTTTATTACAGAAATGAAAGCAGTTTTCTCTAAGCAACTAAGTATCGAAAACCGCATCAAATTATCATTAATAGTTTTGGAGATATAAAGAGATGAATTTGTAAATTTTATGACATCTGACAATCATTTTGAGCTGCCTCATTAATATTCATGAGACCTACGATGACGTCATCGATGAACACTGAAATTTTAAATTTATTTAAAATTTTTAAATTGTCAAATATTTTGTTGTCGAACATTCTAAAATGGTAAAAAATTGTATTGTATTATTGGTGACACTAATAACAACTGCCCAAATTCAAGCAGTTAAATTTTCTCATTTAAATATTTAATTAAAATTTGTTAAATTTCATTTTACATGCTTATCAGTAGATATAATTGAACATAGTAGTTTTAGATCTGTTTAATTAGGACTCTGACAATGACTTTTGTGTACTGAAGTAAATAAAAATGTTTTAAGATCTGTTTTAATTTTTTTTAAATTTTAATTTAAATTTGAATAAAATTCAAATTTGTGGATGAACTTTCCCAATAAATTACCCAGCTAATAAACAAAGATTAAAATAATCAAAACTGTAAGATAACAATCATTTACTCTTTAGAATAAAGGTTGTTAATTAGTTTAAAAATTCATTTAAAGAAATAAAATCATCATTGACATCACAGAATAGTGCATTGTGGTTAGAATACATTAAAAAGTAAGGGAGATCAGTCATGTAGGAAAAAAACAGCCTTGTGACTTTTAAACTGGCATAACTTTTGAACGGATAGGAATTTTTCTATGCCGTTGTAGCATTATAATCCTCTCTTTGTCCACTATCAATTTGCTTCAAAATTAAGCATTTATACAATATCTTCGTAATTGACCTTTAAGCTGATCTCCAAACAACGAAGGCACAGACAATGAAATTGACGCACAGAAGTATCGTCCAATCCGTAGATTAACTTGATGACATTGGTGATCATACTCCCTATGAATGGAATCTTGCAGAGAAACATTCTGCAGAGTAGGCTCCCAATGGGCACACAATGTTGAATAAACAGGGAATCAGCGTTGATTCAACGTCATAACGTTGAATCAACGTTGATTCCCTGTTTATTCATTGTAGGTTGACTGCAGGGCTGTGGTTGTTGACGACATTTACGTCTAAGACCCATAGAGGCAGGTGCAGCGGTAACTTAGTGGGTTAAGTGCTGGCCTGGTAAACTAAGCGGTTCGGGTTCGAATCCCACTGCATGTGGAAATCTTTTCAACAATTAACCGAGATCCTTTGCATACAGAGTTAGTGAGTGAGTGAGCTCGGGTTTAACGTCCCACCAGCAACGAGGTCATGGAGACGGGACCTTGTTTTAAGTCTCATCCGAAAGACCGGAGAAGCTTGCGACCCCTGGACTGGTAGTCCGAAATGTTATCCACTACACTACATCGGTCCTTTGGCATACAGAGTCTGACATGACTGAAATACTGTAGACAAAGTCGTCCATCCATCCCATAATGACAAATGTACGCACAATGGTGATTTCCGTCAAACGTCGACATTGCTCTGTATAGGGTAAAGTGGGGTATACTCGGACAGCGGGTAAATTCGGACAGTGACATTGTTTCCTTTAAGTATCAGAACAGAACAGAATAAACCTTTATTAAAGTCAGACAAAACCCAGGCCATACGCAGATGGCATGAGGGCTGTTAACAAAAAGATACCATTACAAATAGTGACGTCACAATAAGTGGTTATAACTATACAACATGATTTCAGAAACTGGAGAATAATATATAAGGTTCTTATAATGTATCAGTTGTATCAGTTGTTTGGAATTAAAACAAAATTAACTGGTCAAACAGTGCAACTCCTGATGAGACGACTCATCATGAGCCGTCTCATCAGGATTTTCACTGTTTGCAATGGTGTGTCCGAATTTACCCGCTGTCCGAAGTTACCCGACTCGACCCTATCATCGACAAACGTCGTTTCTGCTGTTGTCGGCGGCTTGCATCGTAATTTTCGTTTAACGGTGGTGTGCGTGTTTTAAATATGAAAGCCATCAGATATCATTAACTAGCCACATCGTATTCTCCTTTAACACGGGGTTGGGGCAGCGGGGATATTTGTATATGAAACTGGTAATATATGCGCCGCCCCGTGTTTGGAAAATAAAATAAGCGTTTCGCTTACTGTCAGATCCTTTACCATGATATATTGTACTTTCCTTGTAATTATGTAATTTACATTTAATAAATATTGTTTAAACCAAAAATAAAAAAGGTAAAGTAAAACTTTTCCCATAGCCTAATAGCCGTAGGGACAGTGGGGGTTGGAGACCCACTGTATCTTGGGCACAGCAGATGAGAGGCGGAGCCCATCCCTCTCCTTAGAGAGGTGTCGTGGTCGAATGGTTGGTTGATTTGATGCTTAACGTCCACGGTAAACAACTAAGGTCATGTCGGGACGGTCAGTTAACCTAACCACACTATTCCTGGGCAGGCTTAGACCTCCTAAGCGGTTAACCAGTACTAAGTGCACATACTTTCGCCAGTAACTGACAACTGCCCTTCTTGAATCGAAAGTATGTGGCCAGACCAGGATTCGAACCCAGGACCTCTGACTTACGAGTCAGGTGCCCTACCGATTGCGCTACCCGGTCCGGCTCGTGGTCGAATGGTTAGAGTGACTCGGTTATTGTGCAGAAAGTCGCCGGAAGGTCGTGAGATCGCACCAAGGTTTCGCCATCCGACGACTGGAAAACTCTGTCAACCTAGCAGTAAATGGGTTTCTCTTTCGCCAGTGTGCCTGCACCGCTCATTGTTCTCTAACCCATTGCATTCTGGGTATTATTTGTCGTCTGCTGAAATTGTCGTCTGTATCAAAAATCAAGAATATTTTGACAATATTGGTCTAACCAACCTTTGTAGATATGATGTCTATGCAGCAAACAGTTTGGATCTCAGATCAGGCCTCACGTTTGTGGGGCCTGATCCGGATCCACACTGTTTGCCCAGAAACCCCTAAAGGAGTATCCCGAATGGAATGGGCTAGTCTTATACAGTTGCACTGATCTGTTCTTTTTCAGCTTATACACCGTGTTGGGTCAATATTGCATTTCTTGTCGTCAAAATAGGAAACAATTAAGGTCGGTAGTTATGATGAGTCATAAAAAATGAAGCCATGCATACGCAGCCATTCATACACTGCTTCGTGTACGCTGTTCGTGTTGTTAAGCATAATTTTACCTACACTTTTAAACGCGAATTTGGCAAAAATATCTCAAAGCGTACAAGGCTTACACTGCAAAGCGAGCTATAGGAAGTTGGAGCATTGTTTCAACGGTCCACCTGTACGGTTGACAATTTGATATAGCTCCTGTACAGGCGGATAAACTACGTGAAAGGCGTGTTCTGTATTATCCGCCTAATTAACATGAACAGCGGAAGTATAGACCAGGGCCACGAGAAAACGTGATAACAGCAGGGTCAGTGAATTAAGCTCCGTTCTGGCATCCCCGGTAAGTGATCCGGGCGAAGTCCTGTCAAACCGGGAGATAAACCCTGTTCATCCGGCTTACAGACCCGGTTGTTTTAAGATGTTTAATACAACCGGGAGTCACCGGGAGTCACCGGGAAAGATCAAGAACCGGCTTTATCCTGGGATGTCCGGGGCAGGTCCGGGTCTCTACCGTCCCTCTACCGTGATAAACCGTGGCGTTCCGGTGTGTTCAACCCCGGCTTTGGGCCGGCAGAGCTCAGATGAAGAACGGTATAGCCCCGTTCGTACCGATGGAGGCATGGATTGGAACGGCATAAACCGGCTTATTAGCCGGTTAGGCCCCGTTTGTACCCGGAAAATGGCGGTACACCTACGGTTAAGGCCGGTAGATTCCCGTTTTATTAGTAACTGATCCGGTTTAACACGGTTCTTGCGGGATAATCCCGGATCCACAACGGTAAAAGATGGTGAAGCTGCACTGAGTGACATAGGGTGTAATGCCCCGGTTCGTAACAAATTCTAGACCGGAGATATACCATGAAAACGTCGACAATGTGAGAATAAAATTTATTTTTTAGGAAAAAGATCCCGGGTCATCGCGGTATACCGGTTTCTCTTCGCCGGGCGATACCGGGACCAGCACCGTTACAGTGAGAACGAGGCTTAAGCCTGCGCTTTCTTGCTTTCAGATTATAATGCTTATAATCATCTTTGTGTTTTACATGCTTCTTTTTAAAGATCAATATAGTTTTCCCTGACAAACAGCACGGATGCGCGCGGAATTTCTTGGGTATGAGGCACATCTACTCTTTGTGCAGTTCGCTTTATTAAAACAAACAATCATATATAATTCCTTGTTTATTTTGGTGACAATATTTATTTATGGGTTTATTGAGGATTATTGTCTTAAATTTGGTTAGCAACAACAAGCGGAAAAGTACTTCATATCATGTGCAGGAACATGAGCGAAGACTTGAATCAGCTTGCTGAACATTCTGCTCTGTCTGGTATTCTGAGGGATCCACGTGTGCGAACTGAAAATATTCAGATAAGACTGCACAGATGATGCGCAAGTTGATCTGAATCTTCGCTGTTCGCAAATGCTAGAAGACATTCGGCTGTGTCAGATATATACTGAAAGGATTTAAAAACTTCCACCCATTAATTTTGAATATCTCAAAAATGAATGCAGCTACGTCCACCAAACCTTTACAGCATATATATTCTTTTGTACCTGATTATATCAATATACCGAATCTGAAATCGTTTAACCGAATCGGTCAGGAACAAGCACGTGCTCCTCGTGTTCTTAGAACCGTTTACATAATGATGAATAGCTTCATGTATACAGTTTTCTGATGAAACATTTCACTTGCAATATCAAATTGAATTTTATAAGTTTGAGCTCGGTCAGTGGCTTTATTTAGCCTACCGCGCCTAAATATCACAAACAGGCGCAGAGTTTTGGGCCAGATAAATGCTGAAATTTTATAAAGTGACGTCGCGGTACAATTTCAAGCGTTAATTACGGCAATGTACAATCTCAGACGACGTGCACTCTTGACACAAAGCTCAAAAGACCGTCAGAAAAGCACCTACCCGAGATTAAAAACCAGAGGTCATGACGTTAACTTACGTCGACGCCGTCTCCGTAATAGGTTTTGCGCGACAGCATCATCCGAAGTGATACTTACAAATCAACGTGGCTGACGTCACAATATCAAGACAGTATGAAATGGTCGTAAAGAGTGTTGCATAAGATAACGCCGGCATCGCCTTATGCATTTCAGTGACGTAACGCTCTTTTACTGGCGTCATTTAAGTGCGTGATACAAATAAACTGCGTAATCTTTAAATTTGATAAGTTTCAAGCATTTTGTCGTTAAATATTCAATACTGTCATGAGTGAAAAGATCAGCAGCCAGCAATAAAAAGTGGAAGTTTTTAAATCCTTTCAGTATAGTAAGGTATATGGCTTTACCGCCATGGTTGCCTATTTTGACAAGGGAGATAATTAAAGGAACAAAGTTTGCCTACCTTGTACGTGAACGCTTCTCCAGTGTGGCTACTATTAAAGGAAAGAATTTGCTCTCCCCGGGAGCAATTCTTTCCTTTAACACTAGCCCCGGTGGAAAAGAGAGACAAATCTGCTGCATCCAAACAGGCTAGTACACTGTAAAATATCCCATATATTTTACGGTAAAAGATCTTGCAACTTTACAATAAAAATGTGCGGGATAGTACCGTAACTTTTATTATGGAAAATTAACCTATATTACACACTTGAAAAAAACTGAACACTTGCTTACATTCCGCATTTGATTTCTTCGTTGGTCATATTGGTGCATAGAAATGATATTCGGAATTAATGCGAGCTTTATGCAAGGCAGTCCGACATTTTCCATAATACAGGCTATGGTAAGTACTATCCCGTGCATTTTACAATAAAAGGTTTGACAGCTTGTTGCAATGACCTTGACCGTTAAATCTACGAGATTTTTACAGTGTATGTATAGACAGTTAGAATGCAATCAGTTGATCTTCTGAGTTCAATTGTAAAAATAGCCATCAGAGGAGATGGCAAATCCCCCGACCGCAGGCCCCCTGAGCCTTGGTAAACAGGGTGCACTTCAAAACGCATATAAATAGTATACTGTCATTCATTTATGCTCCTTATTGACATTATCTGCTTAACAGATGCATGATTATCTAACACTCAGACCAAAACAGTATGCCAGATTGCTTAACAGAGGTAAAATCTCAAATAGCAACCATGTAGACAATGTATTGCATATGATACATTCAACATTTCAAAATGTGTGAATAACTTCTAAAGTACAAGCCCTACAAATCTAATATTGAGCTCTCTAGTAAGTGAATTTGGACAAAGAATCCAAATCTGTAAAAAAAAATTTTTTTTTTTTTTTTTTTTTTTTTTTGGGACGGGGGGGGGGGGTGAGACTCGGAAAAGTATAAAGCAAGAGTTGTCATTCTTATTCTTATACGAGACAAACTGTCATGATCTGATCTCCATATCTGTGAAGTATCATAAAAATATTTCAAAGGGTATTCAAGTTATGGAGTTATGGAAAAGTATAAAGCAAGAGTTGTCATTCTTATTCTTATACGAGACAAACTGTCATGATCTGATCTCCATATCTGTGAAGTATCATAAAAATATTTCAAAGGGTATTCAAGTTATGGAGCGGACACTAAATCACACCTAAAACCATCAAGGGGAAATAACTCAAAAAGTTAGAAAGCAAGAGTTGTCATTCTTGTTCGCGACACATCAGCATGACCTGTTCTACATAACTATGAAGTATCATGAAAATATTCTAAAGGGTATTCAAGTTATGGATCGGACACGAAATCACACCTAAAACCATCAAGGGGAAATAACTCAAAAAGTAAGAAAGCAAGAGTTGTCATTCTTAATCGCGAAACATCGTCATGACCTGTTCTACATATCTGTGAAGTATCATGAAAATATTTCAAAAGGTATTCAAGTTATGGAGCGGACACGAAATCACACCTAAAACGATCAAGGGGAAATAACTCAAAAAGTTAGAAAGCAAGAGTTGTCATTCTTGTTCGCGACACATCTTCATGACCTGCTCTACATATCTGTGAAGTATCATGAAAATATTCCAAAGGGTATTCAAGTTACAGAGCGGACACGAATCTGCCAAAAATTCACCAAAGGGGAGATAACTCAAAAATTACAAAAGCAAGAGTTACCATTCTTACACGCGACACATCGCCATGACCTGTTCTACATAACTGTGAAGTATCATGAAAATATTCCAAACAGTATTCAAGATATGGAGCGGACAAGAAAATGTTTACGGACGGACAGACGGACGGACGGACGGACGGACGGACAGACGGACGGACGGACGCCAGGCTCATCGCTATATCCCCCGAACCTTTCGGTCGGGGGATAATAAATAATCCAAAAGCAGCCAAGGAAACATACAAAAACACTACATGATCTTTTCATCAAGGAATGGAATATTCACATACCACAATCTTAAAAAGCGAGAAATCGCCATGTCTTCAAGGAAACTGTAAAATATAAAAATTGACTTAACTTTTTCCCGAGATAACTGCATATTCCACTTATAAAATTCAGAACTTCAAATCACAAGTTGCAGATAGAAATAGGCAGATGGGGATTTATACCTTTTGAGGGTAGACTATGCCACTTAAGTAATAAAAATGAGTTAGAAGATGAGTTTCATTGTCTTTTCGTTTGTCCAATTTTTTTACTCTCACCAATGTCATTTACTTAAACCATTCTACTACCAAAGGCCTAATATACTCAAGTGCATATCAGTGATTTCACATGAAATTTACATATTTTTATAATACATCTGTATGTTCATGATTTGCATTTGTTTGGATTATTTGCTATCGTGCCATCACAGAGTGGCCGGAGTTGTATTTTTATCAATAAAGTTCAGTTTTGTTCTGTTCAGTTGCCGAGTCACCAAGCACTATGGACAAAAACAATCCTGCACTTTCTAGTACACCAACAAGTATGTCAACAAGTATGTGATACACATGATCACGGGTGTAATACCAATTTGGCTACCTGTGCTTTCGACCGAGTCAGTCAATTGCCATACGTGCAAAAAGTGGCTGTAGACCGAGATAATCGACAGCAGTATCAGCTCGGTCGACAGCAATTAACAATATTTCCGTTTACCGTTATTGGCAATGCTTACGATCGTATTCTCGGTCGAAAGCCACTCTGTATAGTACAGACTCGGTCGAAAGTTGGTATTACCCCCGTGATGATCATTGCGATATTTTACAGTTTGGAAAGAATAACATGTATTTCGATTCCAACAGAATGTACTGAGAAAAAAAACACAACACTGACTGTTTAAGATACCTGCCTTGAAGCGAAAGCCGTAGTTAGAAAAACATTTAAGCGATGTCATAATGACTTGACTCCGACTGAACGACGTCACCGAGCATACTTACTGGAAGAGCGCAGGGGCGTAGCCAGGCGCAGTTACACAGTACGCACAATCATGTTTTACACTCATTGAGAGCAATAATAGGGGGTTATACAGCTAAGATATTTCAAATTTTCGAGTCTGTTGGCAGTTAGTATTAAAATTATGCCCAATTAACAACATTTCAGCAAGAAAATACGCAGGTGTGTGTTGAAATTTTGTCAATTTGACAAAATTTCAATACGCATCTGCGTATTTGCGTATAGGCAGCTACGCCCTTGGAGCGCATCTATAGTTGGGTGGTTCTGTATTTGAATATGCCACACCTTCTTATACGTCGACTTCACAAACAAACTGACGCTCGTAATCTATTTGAATATCATATATGAGGAAATCCTCTGGGTGGAGCCCCAGATAAATCCATCCTGGCTCCAGGTATGGCTTGTCGCCCCAAGGTAGGTAACTTAGGGGTACACCGTTCCGATTCACCCAAGTTCCATTTGCCAGTTCACCATCGATGTGGAAATATTGATGTTTGTTCAGTTTCTGTTGTCTATCAATGTAATCTTTGACTACTGCTTTCTTCTCTTTGCTGGTAATTTCTATCAGATGGGCGTTGTGATACTCGCATGTAGCTTGAGCTGATGCGTGTGTTTTTGCATGATGATGGTATCTGATGCAGCTGGGGAATCCAAAGTCTTGTAAATCATAGAACTGATCTGGACAGCAAAGCCGACTGCTGTTAAACGCTCCACGACACAGAGGGCCATCTGCCGTGCCAACTGAACATGTTCTGTACCGCGTTTGGATTCCGTAAGAACACCCATTCCAGGGAGACCACTGAGAAAAAGCAGAAGCGCTTACATCTGTTGTGAAAGACGTAAAACTATCATTCAAAGAGGAGAACCAGTCCACCAGTTTTTCAACAGTTACGTTAGTCTTAGCCACCGGGACTATACTGTGTCCCGACTCATTAACCAACCGAAGCATGTCAGTCTTCACGCCTTCTAAATCGGTTTCTATCTTGTTCACAACTTCTCTTAATCCCGACATTTCTGCCTGTAAAAGCGATAGATCTCCAGCAGTATGACATTCACAGACTCCTGTACTCTTGCAATTTGACTTGACTGTTGTCTTAGACGATATTTGCTGCTCCAAAGATTCTATTTTATTCTTCTGACCATCTACCTGCATTTTCAATGCATTTATCTCATTCTGTAGATGGTCGTTAACTCCAGCCTGATCCACCCCAGAGCAGTGAATAAACATAATAAACACCATATAGACAAGAACTGAAAGTCTGTTTCTTTCCATCCTCACGGATTCAGAAGCGTTTTCAAAATACATTAAACTGCAAATTTATTCTCAGCAGTGAACTACCAGCTCTGCCGGTAATAATAACCAATCCACCAATCTAGCGAGGTCTTCAAATTCGGACATGTTATTAACAACGAAGACTGAGTGTATGTAGCACGTGCACTTGTGCAGTTGGACTAATGTCATGTGTGTTCGAAATAACATTTATAATTCATGTAACAATACGGATGCGTAAGAACTGTTCAGTCCGTGCAAAGGGGCCGAGTCTTCGATGTAAGGACCGTTTTCTCTTGCCGCAGGGCAAATTTCTATTAATTAAGAGCTACCACTTGTTTTTTCATGACATAATTATGCCCAATTATTTTCTCTTGCCGCAGGGCAAATTTCTATTAATTAAGAGCTACCATTTGTTTTTTTCACGACATAATCATGCCCAATTATCATACGTTTCACTGCCTTTTTGAATCCTCTTGTTTGCTTCCCTGTATTCTTCTGCTCCTCAAACTTCATATCTCTTCTTCTTCAAATTTCTCCTCTCATCACAGAGGTCGAGAACATCTCTGGTGACCCAGGGCTTTTTCCTGCGACGTTCCTTCCCAAGTATCTCACTGGCTGCCTCAGTCACTACTGTATTGTAGGTGGTAGTCATGGTATCTATCTCCATGTCATCATCCCTCAGACCAACGAGTGGTGCAAATTTCCCACCTATTGTTGATTGAAAAGTGCATGCCACATCTGGGTCCCTTAGCTTCTCAAGATCAAACTTTAGTCTTGGCTGGGTTGGCTTTCTAGCCTTCTTCAGACGAACTCGGAAGGTCATCATCACCAGGTCATGGTCACTTCCTATGTCTGCTCCAGGAAAACTCCTTCTCCTATGGATGTTGACTCCTGATCGGAAGAGCTTCCTCGCCAAGATGTAATTAATCTGATGGTGGTGTTTCCCATTTGGACTCTGCCATGTCCATCTTCTTGACGGTTTGTGGGGACCAAGGAAGTTTGTCTGTACTAGGCTGTTACAAGTTGCAAACTCTAGAAGTCTGAGACCTCTCTCATTTGTCTCGACATTGCAGAAGGGTCCACAAACGTTTTCCCAGTCTGCCTGTGCATCCTTTCCAACTTTAGCGATCCAGTCCCCTTGTACAACCAGAGTGTCCTTCTTGGGTGTTTGGTCTATGATTTCCTGGAGTGGCAGGTAGAAGTGTTCTACCTCATTATCGTCATGCCCAGATGTTGGTGCATAAACCTGTATGATGGTGATGTTGAAAGGAGCTGCTCTCAGGCGAATTGAAATCAGTCTGCTGGAGACTGGTCGGCATCCCAAGACAGTACTCACCATGTCCTTATGTACAAGAAATCCAATCCCATACTCATGTTTGCCCTCTTCTCCACTGAAATAAACCTTGTGTCTGTCATCTGTTGACATCTCAACAAAGTTTTTCCAGCGCATCTCACAGAGCCCCAGTATGTTCCAGTGATACACGTCCATTGCACGTGTCAGCTCCTCAAGCTTCCCAGCTGGCCTCAGTCCTCACGTACCAGGTTCCAATTTAGATGTTCTCCGTTACTCTGAACTTTTTAATCTGTGTTACACCAGTTGCATACTTGTCACCTACGTCCCGGTAAGGCCCTCGGCAAAGGGCATGAGCGCAACTTAAAGTCAGAGAGAGAGAGAGAGAGAGAGAGACAGAGACCTCCAGTGGGTTCGACGTTGCTTTAACGTTGTGTGCCTTCTGGTCTGCTGTTTAGACTGAAAAGAAAATCATATATTTTGTGTGCCTCCATTTTCCGCAAGTAATGTTGGTCACCAAACATGGACGTCAGATATTACTAGAATTGGCTCATGTTTCCAGCGAATCAGGACAAAACTGGTAAAGGTAAACTTTCAAAAGAATCCGGCATCAGCACTTTCGGCCCAAATTTTCGGGATATAAAATCCAAAAACTGGTAATGCCTTTGAAAATTGTCATCTACTTCCCCAGGCTGCATGGAGCGACCTCTGGTCCAACCTGACTTGATACACACATCCGAGACGGGAAACCATTACGCAACTTGACAAAACCAACAAAGTGGTTGTTCGCCCAGCGCAGACTCAGATCAGCCTGGGCATCCGCCCAGTCTGATCAGAGTCTTCGCTGTCCGCGTGGAGCTAGGTCAGACCCTTAGCTACCCTTTAAGCGCAGAGTGAAGACTCTGATCAGACAGGGCGGATGCCCAGGCTGATCTGAGTCTATGCTGGGCGCACATGCCACTTTGTTGGTTTTGTCGTGTCGCGGCTCATTTTTATTTGCTTACTTTTGTCATTTTATAACACTGATGGAAATGGCGACATCACCGAAAAACCAGTGCGGCTTATGTTCCAATCAACTTTTAGCTGCGTACACAAGTAATTCGTTGCTAGACTGCCTTTGCCCAAAATCCTAGTTGTGTATATAGGAAAGGGTGCGGCATGTCAGCACTGATGGAGTCATGCATGAGGGCATACACTGTTGCAAAAAAAAATGGAAAGTAGCTCCCTAGCTTGTATTTGACATCCAGACTAGACGACCTCGTGTCTTTTGATAGTCTCACAAGTCTGCAGACCTCACTTAAACGACATTAGTTGCGATCATCTGGGTAAGGGTTTCGAATGGTATTACCATCAGAGGCAGACTGGTACTTTTTTCGAGCCTGTTCTGCATAATGGGATACAGGCTCAGAAAAGATATTTACACACCATTATTTGAAAATGTCTGTCAAAAACACAGACGTGTACAACAATAATGCAAGTTACCCGCCGCTTTGCGCGTAATCTGATGTTTTTCCACAACAGTGGGTAGTGTAAGGTCCCAGCGAGCATACATCGTCGTCGTATTGACGTCGATGCGACGTGATGATGTCGCATCAACGTCAATATGACGTCATTCCCACGTCATGGGCCTGCTGGGGTGTGTGATCCAGCAAAGGTTTGAGCCGGGTAATGAGATACAGTATCTTCCGCCATATTCCATCTGCATCTTTGGGACGCTTTACTGCATCGTAAAACCAAACTGTTGCATTTTAGGACAATTACGGTAAGTATTTTAGGTCCATTTTTTAGAATTTTACATGACTTAATTCTGTTATATATTTTAGTATTATTGTGTTACTTGTTTCCAAGCTGCGGTCACGCGGTCAAACGTGGTTCTTGTCGATTCATAGCACTTACAATCATGCCCGACTTAGTTTTTGCGCTGCATCACGAGATGCAATACCTTATGCATGTCCTAAACCTGCTTGTGGCTCTTCAACTGATGATATTTTTGAAGCCATCCTGCGAACATGAAAGTCTGATCAGGCTGCTAGGATCTATATAATTGTTTCTAATTGGTTTACAGAGAATGGGACCAAGCATGAAACAATAAAGTATATTTAACCTTCACTTCCTTTCATAAACCAATAATTAGACATAAAAGGCAAAATATACCTTCAAGTAGAATTAAGCGAAATTCTATTGTTATTTGTTTATGCAAAATATATTAGTGTGGAATGCTGTTAAGAAAGGGTTTAATAGGCCATAGTTGGTTTGCTGGGCTTCTGTATTCCCAACTGTTTCTGCTCCACCAAATTTTCCCCTTCATAAATCCTTTTCAGATTTACTTCTAAACTATTCTTTTTTATTTCAAGTTTACCACTTGAATCAACCTTGATTCAACCTTGATTCAATGTCAGGCTTTGGACGAAGGTTGATTCAATGTTCATTCGATGTTGTATACCCGCAGGGTTGGTTCCTGTGTTTATCTGTAGAGGGTAAACACCGCAGACTCTGATCAGACTGCTCTTTAGTATTATATTAAATATCGCACACACCTGAAAAAAATGCTTACCTACCTACCCACCTGAAAAACTGAGAAGGAGAGCACAGCAAACAATTTATTTCTAAAACACGCGGCCTTATGGTAATCTGGGTGTCGTCATGCCCTTGCTGAAGGCCGCAGCACACGTTTTATTGAAAAGTAACCCATCGGGCACAAACAGTGAATCAACATTGAACCAACGTCATGACTTGAATCAACGTTGATTCAACAGGGAACATTATTCTTGACGTTCGATCTCCAGCTTCTCCATAATATCCCGCATTTGAAGCTCCCGTCCGTCCCCATCTTAACTTCCGTCACCCTCCACCAATGCTCTTGAGCTCGATAAATACTGAATGTTTAGGCTTAGACGAATATTTGATGTCTATCATATATTGACTGCTCATTCTCTCTCTCTCTCTCTCTCTCTCTCTCTCTCTCTCTCTCTCTCTCGAGAGAGAGAGAGAGAGAGAGAGAGAGAGAGAGAGAATGAGTTTATTTAAACAATATTTTATTCACAATATTCAGACAACTTGTAGATACATAAGTATTGCACTTAAGTCATTTCCTGAAGAGAGAGAGGTGAAAGTAGGGTGGGTCATGACCCTATAGGCACTAAGTCCAGGCAGCACAAGCCAAATATAAACAAGAAAAATCGTTTTAAAAAAAGATACTCCTCGCAGATTAAATGGAAGTGTGTTTTGTAATATGTCTCTAGTTGAAGAGTTGACAATATGACTCAATCACTGTCGGGAAACAAAGTCCGTGATAGAATCATTTGTGTATACGTCACAGGCGATGCTAATTGAGCTATGTCGGTAGGCATTCGCAACCGTAATTTTGACACTGGGTAGCGCCAATGACCTATCTCAAGACTGAGCTGTCCAATTTGGACTTCAAAAAGAGATTGACCTGATTCCAAAACAGTTACCAAAATGATGCGATGTTTGTGTGTGTGTATTAAACCGAAAGTAGAAATCGAAAGTAGATCTACACTGAAACAAAAGAAAGTTTTGAATATCTGCGTCTGTTTTCGATAAAATTTCCATTGTAAATTTACAAACAAGAGAAACATTTTGACACGCAGTGCAGTACAACGGGAAAAATTGGAGATTCTGAATTTTCATTGACCTTTGGTATTATTGACTAAATACATGCGCGTTTAATATCTGACCAATGAAGTCTTGTGAAATGTGGAACAAAAGAGAAATTATACTCGGCTGCGCTGAGAAAAGTGGAATAAATCAATGAATAAATAAATAAACAAATAAATAAATGCCTGATAGGGAAACAGTGGCTTAACAAGTAGTATAAGGCCTTGGGGTCATAGGCATTTTCGGCATGCGTTACAATTTCAGGCTGGTGACAGTAGCGTACTTTATCATAAATGGGCCTCAAAACAGAATGAATACACAATACAATACAATACAATACAATACAATACAATACAATACAGATACTTTTTGCCGTTGAGTATATCAGTATTTTGATTGTTTTAATTGTTGAGGGGTCATCATTTGCACTCATTCTGCACTTGAAGCGGTGTTTTCCTTGTTGTCAAGAACACAACATAAACATGAGCCCACAGGACAAAAGAAAAAGAACTCTCAGGATATTCACCACCAGCCAAGAACCAGATCAGTCTCCGGATCGGTGCAGTCAAATCTGCAGTCTCACCTATAAGTATAGAAAATCAATGTATCCTGACTCGGTATATGGGGATGATAGCAAATACTCTCATCAGCGCAGGCTGGTCTGGGTTACAGCTGTCTGCTCGGGTTATATGCTCCTTTCTCGCATCCAACAATCAATGTTTAAATCTGCTTAAATTTTAAAAAACCTTGTAAGAGTATAAATGTACTCGTAATTCTTATATAGTGTTTGCGAACAGAACAGTTTCATACCAGCCTGCGCGAGCATACTGGTCATCTTTTTAAGATTTAATGAAATATGTTTTAGGGAAGATTCTGATAAGAATATATACGATTTTACAAGCTGATCTGAGTATTTACAGAGAGCATATCCTACGACCTTATTTCCCTTTTCAGCGTGTTTTGGCATTGTTTAAAACATGAAATGGACTGGCCGAGATCGTCTCCTCAATTTCTTCCTATAGATTTGGGATGAAACTCTTACAGAAAAGATTTGTTATCTCTGAGGGAGCAAATGCTTTCCTGTAAACATACCATCTCATGCTCTGTTAGTAAATTATAGGAAGTAGGAAGTGGCATTGAATGAAACGACGTCCAACTGACGTCAAGTGCCCGCTGAGAGATTATCTCGTTCATTCCATGCCACTCCCGGATGATTTTGTTCTGTTCTGATGATTCCGTTTCGGGTTTAATATATACCCCAATTTTCAAGTTCATATAATTTATAACCTTCGTGATGAGTCTATTTCCCTGTTCAAATAATATAAGAGGAAGAGAAAACATAAAAAATCCTAAGTATTTACACTGGCTTGTGTCAGAAGAATAATGAAATAATAATTAAAGGACACACATACATGACAAAATTACACACACAAAAAAAAAAAAAAAAAAAAAAAAAACTTTTTGGGGTTTTAAGTGAATCTGATTATTCGGCATCAGAATCATGCAGTTAAAGGTTTGGATTGATTCTTATCTGATAAGCGAATAAAACTATCGCTCGCCGCAGGCCACACAACGTCTAAATGACGCCGCGTTGACGTATATGTGGCGTCAATACATCGCGTCGACAAAAGCGCAACGTCGTTATGACGTCATATGCCTGCTGGGATAAGTGTATATGATACACGTAAAATATTACTTTGGTTCTTTCTCTATAGAGAACAGGGATGCCATGGGGGTAACTAAGGTCAATTTCGTGAATTTATGCCCTGTCCTAAAATATTTAAGACTTTTTTTGCAATTGATTCGTTTATGCTAGACTGGCTCCAGTCTGAAACATTGATTTGTCTAAATTCAGGCATACATTTTTTCAAAGCTGAATTTTACATACTATGTCTCTAAAATCCCATTTTTCTTTTGGTCTGATGTTTCAGACTGGTTCTACTGGTATTTTCTACAAGACCATTTTGGTGCTTGCAATTAATCACTCACTGCTGGTAGAGGGGTCAAAGTTGAAATGTTTATTGCTATAACTAATTGTACTGCAGAAATCTGATCGGACAGCTGATAAGCCTACTAAATATAATACAACAAAAATGTATTTATCTCACCTCCGCCACCATAATAAGAGCAGAAAACACTACAGAGGGGCATAGCATCCCCTCTGCTTGTGAGATCCGCACTGTCACATTTCTAAAAGTGTAGCATTTGCATCCAGGGGTGTGAATCAAACTCTCCCAGGAAAAATTGCTAGAAACCGGGGTGTGAAAGGTATAACACGTATAGTCAAAATAGACTATCTGCGAGGACTTACAGTATAAAAGGGGGAAGCCCCCTCGCATGACAGACCCCCTGCATGCAAATGCAACACTCTAATTTTTAGATGAACATAAAATAACCAACACAGTGCTGCTGCTGTGGATACAACTGTGTTGTATCCATGGGTTTTATTTATTGGAAAAATTTCACAAACCTAATTAATAGTTCTGAATCTTGTAAATTTTCATATAGCATGTAATGAAGATAAACTTCCCAAAAGATAAAATAATCTTATGACCTCATCTAGAAAGCAGATGGGGCAACACTACTGCCCT
Organism: Ctena decussata; assembly: GCA_963989385.1. NCBI lineage: Eukaryota > Metazoa > Mollusca > Bivalvia > Lucinida > Lucinidae > Ctena > Ctena decussata. The sequence goes on from OZ022512.1 coordinate 13,709,006, forward strand.
GCCCCACAACACTACCACACCATTGAGGAGGAGGAGGGAGGAGGAGGAAACGTTTGAGCACAGGAACTGAAAATGGCGTCTTGACTGCTCAGCCACGAGGTTGGAAAGAAAGACCACGCGTTGCCCTGTGCAGCATCAAAGAGGCAAACCGACCTCCAATCAGGAAGCTGGGATCACACGTGGCTAGGGAGGGGCCCTCAGGGCCCTCGACAGGGCAAATATTCTGGGGTAACAAAAAGGGGCTGTTTCTCGATAAAAATCGCTATCATTATGATAGCTTGTATTTATCTCACCTCCGCCACCATAATAAGAGCAGAAAACACTACAGAGGGGCATAGCATCCCCTCTGCTTGTGAGATCCGCACTGTCACATTTCTAAAAGTGTAGCATTTGCATCCAGGGGTGTGAATCAAACTCTCCCAGGAAAAATTGCTAGAAACCGGGGTGTGAAAGGTATAACACGTATAGTCAAAATAGACTATCTGCGAGGACTTACAGTATAAAAGGGGGAAGCCCCCTCGCATGACAGACCCCCTGCATGCAAATGCAACACTCTAATTTTTAGATGAACATAAAATAACCAACACAGTGCTGCTGCTGTGGATACAACTGTGTTGTATCCATGGGTTTTATTTATTGGAAAAATTTCACAAACCTAATTAAGAGTTCTGAATCTTGTAAATTTTCATATAGCATGTAATGAAGATAAACTTCCCAAAAGATAAAATAATCTTATGACCTCATCTAGAAAGCAGATGGGGCAACACTACTGCCATACAACCAGGTCGCCCTTTTGCCAAACATCGCACTTTCCACATTCACTTTCAATTTTCGGCAAAAGGGCGACATGGTTTGCCCCATCAAGAAAGAAAGAAAAACAGCAGCAGACTGATACTGATCTCAGTGGTAAATATTCAAATTCTTGAACTCGTCTTGTGAGGAAATTCAAAGTACATGATAACTACCATAATATGGTATATTATAACACATTTACATGCATGAACCTCAGATAACAGCCAGCCAACGCAAGCTGCTTAACTATGAAAATCTCCATCCACATCATCACCCAGTGCTTGCATCATGTAAATACAGCAAAACCAGGGTAAAGGTGTTCGTTAGTATGGTTCCTCAACTTTACAAAAATTTAATACAGAAGGCCATAAATGTTTTAGAGGCTGTCAGCAAACGCAAACAGCCTTAATTAATCCATAATCAGCTCATCTGCAGTATCCACCAAATTTTATACATGACAGAAAATGTAAGATGCTTGGACTTCTGAGGCTGTCGGCAAACGCAGGCAGACTCAAAACTTGCATGTTTATTACCCCCATTACAAGTATCCCTGCACATACCTGCGTGGAAATATATCAAGCAATTAAATAAGGGGTGCCAGCAAACGCAAGCCCCCAGTGTTTCCAAGTTTCAGGCCACGATTACTCGAGTAACAATCATACGTTATGCCGAATGCATCCTCAGGTACTTCTTGAATGCATTGCTGTTCCAACGTCCAAGCGACCTTATTAGAGCATCCGAATAGCCCAGCTCGGCCTTATGAGAAGCTGCCCCTATGCGAAAACTGTGACCCTTGTATCTAGCATTATCCAACCGACAGAAATTAAGAGATCGGTGCAGTTGCTGATCAAAAAAGTACCTAGGTATAGGTTTCCCTGAAACGGTACAGAAAAATGGTCCCTCTGCTGAACCCCTCAACTGGAGATATTCAAATACAGAGCCTGCGGCAGAACAACAGGCCGAGCCCCTTCCAAAACTTATCCTATGTGGTGTTTTTGTTAAATTATGCTTGAACTGATGAAAAGTTACCTCTACTTGCTGCCTACCCTGTTCCGCAACCATGCGCACATCAGAGAACATTACCACAGAGGCGAGAGAATTATTTGATGTGATCTCACCTATGCGAGCAAATGTTTCAAATGCAAATAAGAACATTGCGCGGAACAAAACATAGTCATATCTACTAGCTGTGGTATGCTGTAAAGAAAATATCAGTCTATTGAGAATTGGAATGGTAATGGGTAATCTTAAATCATATGTCGGACGCAGTCTGTATGCCCCAGCAGTTAATTTGCGCACTAAAAAGGACTGAGTAGGATCATCTAATCCTCTGATTTTATGTACGTAAGATATTGCAGATAAATATGTGGAAATTGTTTTGGGGGCCATACCCTCATGATGCAAATTTGCTACAAATAATGCAACGTCTATCACCGAACAAGGCAAAACGCACCTTCTCTGCATTATGTCGGAAATAAATTTTTCGAAAGCAGCGATTGCGTTTGCATATATCTTATTAGTAGAAGGCGCTAACGACGAACTCAGCAAGATGTTAAAGCTCGCCAAAATTCCACTGGCTCCAAGCTTGGTGGCACTGGCGTTGGATGTGGGTTGCTGTTGGGACTCAATGCCTTGAACTTCTCTACCTGTTGGCGAGAAAGACAGTCAGCCAAAATATTATCAGATCCTTTTACAAACATGGCCTGAAACAGAATATTATATTTCATGCATACCAAAACTAATGCCCTAACCAAATACATAATGCTCGTATCTCGAGAAGTTTTTGAATTGAGAATGTAAACCAATCCCTGATTATCTGTATGGAATATTATGCAGTGGTTCTTCCAAAGGTGTCCCCATATGTGAACCGCGAGGACAATTGGGTAAAGCTCCAAAAAAGTTATGCAAAAACTCTGCCATTCGCAGGGGAAAAGTCCATATATCCAGGAGGATCCATATAAAGCACCGTAGCCTAAGGACTTTGCAGCATCTGTATATAAATGGAGTGCCACGCTGGAAACCATTCTGTCCGAAATAAACATAGATTTGCCATTAAATTGTTGCACAAACTTGTACCATGTTTGTAGGTCCTTTCGAGCCTCATTATCCAGCCGAACATAGTAGTATGGCTGGTCTACGCCTATGGTCAAATTATATAAGCGTCTCAAAAAAGCTCTACCACTCACAACAACCAGGCTGCAAAAATTCAGATAGCCCAAAAGCGCCTGCAGGTCACGTAGTTTACATGATTTCTTATTGATGAAGTCAGTAAGGACCTGCAAGCACTTCTGGACTTTCTCCACAGGTAATCTGGCTTCCATAATACAAGAATCTAACGTAATACCCACGAAGTCCATTGATGTTTTAGGAAAAAAGGTTTTGTCCTGCGCTATAGGAAAACCCAAGTACCCACAGAGCTTCAAAAATTGTAACAGGGCTTCGAGACATGTTTCGTAATTTGAACCAGCGAAAAAGAAATCATCTAAAATATGCACCATCAAACAACCAAATTTGTGTTCTGCTATCCAGTGTAGGGCCGAACTGACTGCCTCAAAAATCCTACAACTGGAACTGCCGCCCATACTTAGGCATCGATCAAAATAAAATTTTCCCTGCCATGTAATCCCAAGAAGTTCATAGTCAAGAGGATGTACGGGAACCAGTCTGAATGCATTTCTCAGGTCGGTTTTTGCCATAAAACAGCCACGCCCTAACTTTTTTACTAAAGATACGGCATCATCAATACCCGCATAGGATACTGTTGCACACTCACTGGGGATATTGGCATTTACAGATGTACCCGCCCCCCGAGGGTATGATAAGTGGTGAATTAACCTGTATTCCCCCGGAGTTTTCTTTTCAACCAGACCCAAAGGTGATACTTTTAAGTTGTCAAAGGGAACCTCTTTAAATGGACCCTCAATACGACCTTCTGCTACCTCTTTCTCAAGCTTGGAAGTTACAATGTCTGGATGCTGATTAGCTGACCTCAAATTGCGACATGACTGAGGAGAGCGAATACCATTAAACCCAATGCGAAAACCATTTGTAAACCCATCGAGGACATAATCATATTGATCCCTAGGATAGCCAACTAGAAGCTCTGCTAGGCGTTCTACAATAACAGGAGTAGGTAATTTTTTCCTAATTGCTTGGCCTTGGTCTAGCCGCTCCCACGTTGGACTGAGTTTGGCCCCCCTGACCTCTTTGTCCGCCACCGGCACTTGGGGCATTATTCCCCTCCCCCCGGGACTTGTTTGATTGAAATCTCCTGTTTTTATTCCAACACCTGAAAAAAGGGTGTGGTCCACCACATTCTCCGCACTTATGGGGGTAGGAGCACCCAGGACAGTTGCTTCCCTTATTGTATTTGAAGCATGACACAATTTTGTATTTCCTTTCTTGGAAATTTCCCCTTTCGGGACGAAAAAGCTGACGCTTATTCAAGGCTAAGAAAAAAAGTTCATCCTCTCTTTGATCCCATCTATACTTTAAAGATGCCGAGTTTGCCTTTAGTTTACGGAATTGCCTATCATAATTGAACCATGCTCCACGCTCGCTCGCAATACGTCGTATCAAACTCATATAGGAAGCCAAAGCTTCAGCCTCCTGTGGATATTTAATGCGGTAAACGGATGCATAAATTGAAAAAGCATCCGTCCACTGCTCTATTGTAAGGAACTTTTTCTTGGATGGTGCAGGTGTGATTTTGCCGGTTTTCATATTAAACAACACATCATCTGGCTCCTCCTCCTGCAGGGTTGACAACTCGACAAATTCGCCCCGCCAAATCTGCTCTCTTTTCTTCATAGGAACCATTGCGTACAACGGCAGTTTGGATGGGACGAATGTGGGCCCGTCAACCCAACTGGAGGATGAGGTGAGCCCTTCAGCTTGCGCACCTGACTGTGCTTGGCACCCAGCCACTAAATGAGATAAATGTAGGTCATCTATATTGTTAGGAAGTATATTATGTTGTGTCTGTGTTTGACTGTCATGTCCCTGAACTGAAACGATTTGTACATCTCTCGACTGCTGAAGCGCTTGGTCATCATGTTCACTATGCAAGTCCATTGGCTCGATGCTGGACCCCTGTTTTGAATGTTCATGGCCAAGTTGGCCTGAATGTTCGCCACTCTGTTGCACATCATTCACTCCCCTATTACTATGCTCGCTGTGACCTTGACCCCTGTCAGAACTGTGTTTGTCATTGAGCATTTCACCACTAGCACAACTGAAGCCCATTTGACTCAATGTAGCTGTGATCATGGGGGCCAACGCTTGGCCCAGAGCTGAAGCTAATGCCGTCACATCCACTGTAGGAGTACTCGTACTGTTAGTAGTGGAATCAGTCACAGCCCTATCCTGTCCCTCCGACTGAACAGTTTGGTTGCTACGGCACCTTATCACTGAAGTACGGCTTCTGCGCCCTCCAGCCCTTGCTTGGGAAACTGCAGCCGCCAGAGATCTAACTGCCATCCGGTTTGTCCTAGCCTTAGTACGACCCCGCTCCATCCTGCAAAACATAATCAACTTTGAATTTCCTAATCGACTCTGTTAGAACCTGTTCGCAACTGTTTTGAAACATGCATGACTCAATCATGCATACACATTTCCAGGGCACGAAATTTACCCCTTGCTAACTCGCAAAAATATTGAAATCAAAATAAATAAATAATAATGTGAAATTTATGATTTTGCATGGCATTTGCGATTTTTCCGGGAGCAAAAGTGCCCTAATATTTCGTTCATCTCCATGCAGATATGAAGGGATGCACTAAACCTCTACATATTTTGACCAGACATAAACACAAATTGTCTAAACAATTGAAAATAGTTTCTGAATGCCTGTCATGATGGCACCCTGGAGGCTAAATTTCAACATCCCATTTTCTATGTTGAAGGTTGTTTTTGCCTTTAATTTGCTAGGTCTATTCAAAAATTTTATCTGCGAGAAACAAGTCTGGGCACCTGCAAAACTATAGAAATATGCATAGGAGTTAAATTCGAGCCCTGCTTATTGTGCAAGCTGTAGGAGTCAATCCTGCACCAGCGTTCCCGTGCTATTTTAACACAAGACAGATCCCAGAAATCTAACCATCTATGCCAGTTAAAGTTACCTCCCTTCATTTCAAAATTTCATAGCTTGGAGCGAAACTGTCACTTTCTATAGACTTGTTAGTACTCACATGATTTCATAATTTTAATTATAACAAAACTTCCATGCAATATTAGCTGTGATGGAATGTGCAATCAGCACTATCAGAAATGTACCATTTAGCCTCTTAAGAGCTCATTACAAAGAAAGAGGCCCACCAAAAATTAACAATCAGGATAGACATAACCTGAAATCCAGGATCAATCACTTTAAATATCCAAATACATGAACTGGGATAAGTACAGTGGCATTATACCGTACCTATTCCCTAAGATGAAAAGCCTTTAAAATCGTGTCCCAGTTTGGGGTTTCTCCATTCCCAAATGCGTAGCATTTGACAGAGTAAAACAACAGCAGAGAGAGAGAGAGACCACTCCCTAACAGAAAAATAAATAAATATAACAATAATATGATTCTGTCATGGAGGCACTTAGTAAATAAATACGGTAGCTCTAGCTACAAACTAGGGATAATATTGCCACTGTACACCCAAAAGGCCGGGATAAGTGTTGTAATGACTCAAAAAAATTAACAATTCGCACACTGTCTTGCTCAAGACTTTCCAAATTAATAAATGCATGCAAGAAAGATGTTTCTAGACTAGCCTAGAGCCTAGATCTATTCAATACAAGTATTTTATTTTATTTATCTATTATCATTATTTTTTATTTATCTATTATCATTATTTTTTATTATTATTATTTATTTATTTATTTATTTTTTTTTTTTATTTATTTATTAATTTATTATTATTATTTTTTTTTTTTTTATTTATTTATTTTTTTTTTTTTTTTTTTTTTTGCTGCCTCACTACTGAAGCTTGAGGTGCTATATCACCAGAGCCCACCACAACACCCCGCTAAAACCAGGAGACCAACTGCAACTGGTCTTCCGTGCTGCCAGCAAACGCAAGCAGCTTCAAGCAAAATGACCCCCTCCCAAAGTTCAGAGAAAACGGGGGATTTGTTTAAATTCAACTTTACCTTTCAGCTAAAAGGAGCTTGTTTGAAAGCCGCCAGCAAACGCAAGCAGCTGAGCAAACTGAACTCTACCCAGGGTTCCGGAAAAACAAGGGAATATGTCCTTTATAAGGAACCAATATTAAATGTCTCAACTTTTTTTTTTTTTTTTTTTTTTTTTTTGGTTTTTGGGGAACAAGGGAACAGAGACCCCCTGGGAGGAGCTCATAAAGGTAAATATAATTTAAGCCTGCAATGCAACAGGGATCACAAAACTCATTTTGCATTTTCAACCGCCAGGATTATGGCCTGTCTGATGGATTTATAAAATTTTTTCATTCCAACCTCATTTAGATGGCATCCATCGTTCACAAATATGTAGAACGGACTTTCAAAAATTCTATGGTGTTTCCATAATTTTAGGGAGGCCGAGGCTTCCAGCAGGACCTCCAAATACTCGTTTACTTTCAGTCGCCGCTCCTCATACACTGCAGGCGACACATTTCTAGGCCGTGGTCGTGTAAATAATTGGCAGATATAGACCACCTTTACCCCACATTCTTTCACCAACCACTGCCCAAAGTCTTCCAACAATGATGCCAACCCTAATGCACTAAACGACCCACTATTGCAACAGTCGTTGTCCCCCAGTTGCATCACTACCGCATCAAAATGCTCCCTTTGAAACACCGGTCGCACTCTTTGCTGCAAAGGCTCAAATTTATCCGCTTTGTCCCCGATCGTCCATCCCGGGACCGTAAAAAAATTTACACTGCATTGCTGCAAACCAAAATTCGGAATGCAATATGGATGCTTCTCTGAGAACAACGCCTGCTGCAACCGACCAATAAAACTATGGCCCATCAAAAGCACTTTAGGCAAAGAAAACGCCATTACTCACGCGGTTTATGTGACAAGATCCCTCCAACAAAATCCAGATTTTCGACTAAATGTTTGAGAAAAGGAGCTGAAAAACGTTTGAGCACAGGAACTGAAAATGGCGTCTTGACTGCTCAGCCACGAGGTTGGAAAGAAAGACCACGCGTTGCCCTGTGCAGCATCAAAGAGGCAAACCGACCTCCAATCAGGAAGCTGGGATCACACGTGGCTAGGGAGGGGCCCTCAGGGCCCTCGACAGGGCAAATATTCTGGGGTAACAAAAAGGGGCTGTTTCTCGATAAAAATCGCTATCATTATGATAGCTTGTATCTCTTCACACACAGCACAACATTCTATGGATACGAGATCAGCTATTCAGTATGGGTTAAATGGTTATAAAATACTGGACAACCAAAATAATTACCGTTACTGTCTTAAAGGAACAGTTTGGTATTTCAGTACAGTTATGTGTCTCAAAGGTGCAGATGGAATGGCTAACACCTATTAAATTGCTCCTCCCGGGGCAGTCTGATCTGGGTGTGCACTGTTTCACGATGGTAATACCAATTTCCCTACCTGTGCTTTCGGCCGAGACCGTACTATACAAAATGGTTGTCAACCAAGAATTCAAAATGTCTGTTGACTGAGAATTCCAAATGGCTGTCGACCGAGCATTCAATTATAAGTATTATCAACAACAGAAAATGATTCTTTTGTTTACGACTGTCAACCGAGATGATACTGTTGCTGATTGTCTAGGTCGACAGCCACTTTGGCATTTATGGTAATTGCCTGGCTGGATCGAAAGCACAGGTAGGGAAATTGCTATTGTATACCACTAGTGTTTCCCCTATAGAGGTTTAGAAGGGTGCTGCACCCTTCTGCCTTTTGGCTTTACCCTTCTGCCTTTTGACCTTACCCTTCTGCCCTCAAAGTTCAGAAGGTAATTTCACTCATATTAGTGTCATTTGGTTGGAATTTTCAGCTTTCTGTGTGTAAAGAGGCCTTTTAGAATGCACATGTTTATATCTCAATGCAAAAATAGGGTGTTCATCCTGTTTAAGAAAGTGTTAATACCCTTAATAATATTGTCTCTGAAAATAATAGCTTAAGAAAAGTGCCCTTCAGGGTGTGTGTCGCGCGCTAAAAGTGCCCTTTTTCTGGCCAGTACCCTGCCCTTTTTCCAGGCTAGGGGAAACACTAACCACCGTGTGTTTGCTCAGACCTGTCTGTTCCAATACACTGTAAAAAAATTCTGTAGATTTTACGGTAGAATAACTGGAAACCAGCTGCCAGTCCTTTTCCCGTTATTTTTACGGGCTTTTGCCTGTAAGGCATTGTTGGAAATCACGAAATGGAAGTTTTATGTTAACTCGGCGCACTCGAAAATAAGTATGTATTGTTGAAGGGCTATCTAACCAAAACGACATCTGCTCCTTTTCTGTCCCACTCTGCTTGATGATTCCTGTAATTTTTACGGGCGCCCGTAAAAATAACGGTAAAAGGACTGGCAGCTGGTTGCCAGTTATTTTACCGTAAAATCTACCGTTTATTTTTGCAGTGTACTAAGAATTTTTACGGTATATTATTGTCATTGAGGTCTACAACGTCTTTGTTATAGTTCACTCTACAGAGTCTCCATCTGCTTAAAATTAAAGACAATTCTTCTCTGCGCAGATGGTGACTGGTTTGCAGCACATAGCAGTATATTACTTGTTCTGAGGGAACAGGCTGATCTGGGTATGCAGTGGTGCAGTGGAAAAATCAATTTAGGAACAGGCTGTCTGCCAAGGCTACATTATTAAAGGTGCAAGCAAAGTACAGCATACCTCCCCCCCCCCCACCCCCCATTGTTAGTAAAAAAAAAAAGACCCTGTCAGACCACAGACACACTTGGGGTTAGTAGGTGCATTTGGTCCAAAATTGATCTCCTGCATTTTTTTTCACTTCTTGGAGATCAATTTTTGACCAAATGCACCTACTAATCCCAAGTGTCTGTGTGTCAGACATGTACCATCAACAGAGATTTAAATCACTCCATTACAATAAATTCTGAATATTGGGACAGATTGGTTGGAGCAAAGTTGCAGACCCAGATCAGACTGCTCTCAAAATAACAGTCTGATCAGGTCTATACTGTTACCTGCTTCAATTGGGCATATTAATGAATTGTAAAACCAAGTTGTTCCATTTATAAAACAATTATGACAGAAATTTTTAGGTGTCCATGTTTTTAGAATTCTTACGGTACCCTTCACTGCTCACATCCTATGTGCATCTGGTCATTCTGATAATTTTGATACACATGGCTTCATTTTGTCAAGGAACTGGTCAGGCAGTATAAGTAATTGAGTAATTCTTACAGGCTCTGTTAAATAAACATGAAGGGATGTGAAGGGATCATTTTGAGGGTTCACCAATTCAGATAAGGATCATCAAAAACAAATAAATGTCAATCAAACCTGGCTAAGCTCTGAAGCACTCAACCTAGTGATACCAGTCTGAAACATCAGCTTAGAAAAAAGAGGGATTAAAGAGAATGAAATTCATTACCGTCTATGAAAAAAATATGAATTTAGGCAAATCAATGTTTTAGACTGCAGCCAGTCTACGTTTATGCAAATTCGCAGGCACGTGTTGAAATTCTGTCAGTTTGACAAATTTCCAATACCCACCTGCGTATTTGCGTATCGGCAGCTACGCATACATGAGCCGCGACGCGACAAAACCAACAAAGTAGTTGTGCGCCCAGCGCAGACTCATATCAGCCTGGGCATCCGCCCAGTCTGATCAGAGTCTTCGTTGTCCGCATGGAGGTTGCTTAGACCCTTTGCTATCCTTTAAGCGCTTAGCAAAGAGTCTGATCAGACTGGGCGGATGCCACTTTGTTGGTTTTCTCGTGTTGCGGCTGACATACCCTTCTAAAACTGGTACAGCTAGTAAAGCGGACGGAAGAGTCGCTGAAAGTTAAGAACATCAGCGAATGGCGTTGCATGCCTCATCAGAAAATTGCAGATATCTCTGTGAAGCTGAAAGGTTCATGTTTTGTCGTTGTCGCCATTTTTACAAAAGGGAACAATCTTTTACGCCTGTCAGCTTCACGGATGGGTTCTCTTCACAGATATCTGCCATTTTCTGATGGTCTTGGTTCTTGTTTCCTTCTTTCTGGGCGCACCCAATACCAGGAACCAGGCATACTCGCTCTTTCACAGGGGAAGTAATATATGCCACATAAAAGAATTAAGCCTATACGTATAACGTCTCTTGCAAGTCGGATACACCAGTAGTAGTATTTCAATTCTCATATCGACGTTGCCCTCTCAGCTCAGCGGAACGAATCCATAGCCACAGTAACGGGGCGCCGAGCGTCCGTCCATGTCGGATACACCATCCAACTGAAGTATATTTATAGTGCCCTATGTACATGATAATAAGTAGTAGGGAAAGCAAACCTGCCGATTTATTTTTACCTCCCATCTCAATAGGGGCGGTTGGGGGGAGGGATAAACTCTGAAGGGAAATAATTTGCTCCTACGGGAGCAAATTCTTTCTTTAAGAGTAAACCCCTTTTCGAAAGGGTTTCATTGCTCAGGAAGCAACCAGGAAGGAACAAAAGGTGTTCCTCTTTGTATAAAATGAGGATAAACATGAAGATGTACCCATATCCAGAGCGCAGGCGTCACTAGCAGAGCTTCCATCCTGAGTTCTACATTGTTGTATAGATGTAACAAACAATTTAGAGCGAGGACCTGGCCACCTTAGTAAACACCTCTGGTTAACTTTGTATATATGTATTAACTCGCATAAGGGCTGTTACGAAACGAAAAAGAGCTGATACGAAACGAAAAAGTCATAGTTACAAAACGACCTAATGCCCAGGTCGTTTGGTAAATATGACTCTTTTTCGTTTCGTAACAACCCTTTTTCGATTCGTAACATCCTTGAAAACATAGCTAACCAGGTGTGCTGAAGCACTGTTCTGATCGACCAGTAAGCACATCAGAGTTTAGTTTGGTATACAAAGCATTAAGCAGGAATAGATAGAGACAGAAATCCGGATCCAGAAATTGAACATTATTGCTGTTTTGCTTTTACAAAATAGTTCTGCGCCATACCTTAAGAGAGTGAATTACTGCAGGCTGATCTTTGCTCTTGTTGTCCACGTTAAGCACGTTCGTATTTTCCCTATACCAGGAATCAGGCCTACAAGCAGATTTCGAGTGAACTTTCACAGGGGAAGTAATATATACCACAATAGAGAATTAAGCTTATTTGTATAACGTCTATTGCAAGTCAGTTTACACCCCCCCGGGGAATTTTGTAGACCATACTTTTCTTAAAGTCCAGCATCTTAGAAGTATTTTGCAGCATGTTAGCCCTCTTGCGAGTGGGGCGTTAAGCTGTAACAGCCTGTTACAAACGTTACCCCTGAAAAAAATAAACATTAAATAAAAATTATCAAAAATTATAAAAAAAATAGAAGTCACTTTCCTATGTTTAAAGTTATAGTAGAGTCTAATAGAACAATCCAGTAGCTAAAAGTTATGATGTTTGACAGGTCACTTTAGCCTACATGGTGTCATATACGTGACATTTGTCTTTACACTCCATTAAAATTAATATTTCCATCCAAAACACTTTGTTTTTGTAAGTTACTCCTTTATTATTTGACCATATGTTTGTTACTGTATTAAAGATAATTTATTGATCTTTTCTGATCTGCAAAAATTATTATCCTATTTTTATACTTTGGGAGAAATGGGATGTTTAACACAGTACCCCCTTATTAATGTTAAATATTACAAGTATCACTTTCTGTATAATTCAAGTGCTTGAACTACACAGTATGAATTAAAAAACAACAGTAAAAGGTAATACTGAATATGCCAGCGTATCTAAATAGCAACGAACAGTTCAACAATATTTTGGACGCATTTTAGTCGGCCATAATGATCGATTTTATACGTTACCGAGGGCTATTTTTGTTAAACTCATATAATTTTACGATAGAATCATTTTATTTTCGTTGGTAGCAGTTTTTTTTCATAAAAGAATCTTTTAATATAAAAGAAAAATGCATTCTAGTTTATTTTCTAAGTCATTACTAGTAGTAACGTAAATAACATTAACATTTAAAATATTGCATTATAATACCTTTAATCAGGTTTTTTCCCACTGTCACATAAAAAACAATAACATATATAAGTCTGGGTGTTCTTATGATATATTGTGTACTTGGACCAAGCAACACTTCTCTCAGTTTTCACTTTCAGGGATTCATGAGGTGTGTTTTATACGTGATTAAACACAGTATACTACAAATTGTAACGTTAAGGGCATTGACATATTCTCACATGCAAAACGTTTTTTTTTTTTGCTGGCAACTTTGTCAATTTATCAAAAATAAAAGTATTTTATAATGGCATTGCCCAGTTTGTTTCTTTTACAATTTGTACATTTGAGTTCTAAAGACAGTAACAAACATGAAATTTTGTTATATACAACTTGAAACAAATAAACAAAATACCACATCAGAAAAGATAGAAAAGATAAAGCCGTAGCTAAGCCAGCCTAGATTTTGCATATAGGGCTCGAATAAAATGATATACAATCAGTTTGATAACATTAAAAGCTAAGCGCTTTTGACGTGTTTAGTATAAAATTATAAAATAATCAGTATTTAACCATGCAAATGGAGTACCACCTTGTTTATTGACAGGATTTGATATAGTTTTTACGTGCACACTGAAAAAACTATAAGCAGAACGGTAAACCTGAAATTTGAAGACTTACGCCAAATACAGTTCTGCATCAAAGCTAATGTAGATATTTGCTGGCAGCGTTTACTTACTTTTGTAAGACTATCGTATATTTTACGTTACCAAGGGAAACAACATTGCTGAGTTACAGTTAAGAAACAAACTTTTGAAAATAATTAATGGTAGTGTCAATACATTGCTTTTTTTAGTTTATTTATGTAACTAACAATAATGTGTCAACCAGAAGTTTATGAGAATAGTATCAGAAACATTTAATACAGAAAAGAGACACTGGCAGTTTACTAGCATACTGTAGCAATCTATAAATGCTATGTTTAAGATGATCTACATTTCTATGCTTTTGTTTCTTTCTCTTTAAAGTCTAACTACTTTCGATCATCTCTTAAAGAATCTAACTACATTCAACCATCTATTAAAGCATCTATTCACCAAAAAACATAAAGATACGTTTAGTTGGACAAAAATGTTTTTTTTTTCAGGGACAGTGTTCCAGTAGCTCTGCACACAATGAAATGGCAAATGAAAATGACATAATATATTAATGTTGGTCCTCGCTGTTCAGATATCTATGAGCAAATCTTAATTGTTCTCCTTCAGAATGTATTCGCCAACACTGTATTTATGCTTTGCAGCATAATATTGAGGAAAAAAAAAAAGAAAAGAAAGACTGAACAAGTAACGTATACAACGTATTCATTGCGAGTTTATGGATTCTTCATTTCCAATATCCAAAACTAGCAATACAGTATTTCTAAAGAGCAAATAATCAAACTATAGAAATAGTGCATACCTATACATGCCAAGGAAGGGTTAGCCTAAATAACTTACTGCATTTGATTTCTGTGACCTTGTATTACCATATTGTTTACTTTTTAGCAATGAATATGGTTGAAAACTGCTTATTTATGATATCTTACTGCTTTTTTATCATCTTTGTCCAGATATGTTAAATACTGTTAGGGAATACAGCCAACAGCACAGGTAGCGAAATTGGTTTTATCCCCATCATGACGAGAATCTAAATATTAATTAGTTTGCAGCATATATCAACTCTTACTTGTTTCATTCTATGCATAAAATCAAAAAAAAAATGATTTTTATGAAGTCACTTTCAAGTGAAACTGAATTGAAGGCAATGTCGATCTGCTTCAGCTATAACAATCTATGTACGTCTTGCTGAGTTCTTGTGTATTTCAAAGAGCTAAATTGCCATCTTACTACCAGTGGTAAGCTAATACTACAGCACAGAATAGTTCATATTGCCTGGGAACTAAATTTTTGATAACAGATGACTCACAAATCTTATCCCCCGACATATTACAATTATGTAACATAACGTTACTGTTAGATTGCTTTTTAAATGTACACTATCCGATGTTTTTTTATAGTTTGAGGACACATAACATTGGCGTTTCTTCATATTTACATATACAACAGTGTCTACTTAAGACATAATACAGATAACATTATAAATGAAATACAGCTGATGTTGGCTTTCTTAGCTTTTCTCGTCATTTTGTAGGTTAAATTCTTCAAAATTAAGTTTCTGTCCACATTTAATATGTCCACTGCTAACTGCTGCCTAACTTATCTAAGCTGGGCATGAATCAAAGAAGATTGATGGAGCACGTATAAACTTCGGTCCACCAATTCAGCGATGTAGTCTGGTTGTTTTTTTTCCCGAATTTTTGTTGTGGTTATATACGTTACATACTTATTGTGACTGCTGACGAGTTTTGTAAGACTTTAATTTGTTTGTTTTTTATACTAGACTATTGAAACAGTCATACATGTGACTATTACTTTTCTCTTCACTTCGGTTCTTACAATGTGCTCCTTATATTTCATGTATTTAGACACTGAAGGGGAAAAACGTCAAATACAATGTAAACTACCTTACACGGGTTAGTCAACTTATCCTTGACAATGTCAATTACCTTGAAACAGCGATTTATATACTAGCAGACAAAACCCAATATTATTTAGGGCGAATATTAACATGTGTATACCAATATGTATTTTCTATTATAACGTGAATATGTAAATTTTGGGTAGTGTAATTAACGTTGACATTACACGTTAATGCCCCAACGTACAGAGGGCTAACATGTGTCATTTCGTTTCGTTATATAATGTAGTTTCAGAAAATCATAGTGTCCAAAATTCCGGGGGGGGGGATCTATGGTCAGCTCAAGGTCTGTATCTTTAATACTCAGCAATAAAAACCAGTGTCAAGAAATGCCATCTAAACGGAGGTAAAGCGTTGCCAAACCTACTTCACGGGAACGACAGTCAACTGTTGCCTGCCGAGTTTTGTCCAGCACTGTTTTCAAACTTTTATGGTCTAGCGACACTGAATAAGTTAAACACAGAAATGCACATCTGTCGCGCTAAATTTGGTATAAATACGTTTATATTATCATTGGTGTTTTAAGTGTGACGCCAGATGCAGTAGTTGACATCACGCTCTCCGTTCTGCATTCTGGCTTTTCCGAACCCGACAAGCAATTTCTGGCGTCTGATATAGAAACTGACTTGGTTTTAGATGAATGGTCCACGAATGTTGGATAGATGAAATTAAAAAGGAAATATAGGCTAAGTATTAAAATCAGTTGCCATTTCATGGGTTCGAATCTAGACCGAAAGAGACTCAAAGAATGAACTCGTATTGTGCTCTTTCGCTTTTCACATTACTTGTAAGCATATTGAAATTGTGTTCTCCAAGGGTTCATCCTCGGAACCCTGATCTTCATCAAAATTGTTTGTTTATGCACATGATTACGGTTATCTTTTTGCTATAAAAAGGTAACACACGGTAAAGTTTTTTTTGTCAAAAATACATTTGAAAACGAACGTAAAATTTTGATAGATTGATTTACCGTCAGGTAGATGTCAGTAACCCCCCCCCCCCCCCCCCCCCCGAATGACTTAGCCTAACAGACATGACTAAGCTTCAGTGTAAATAGCCTTTAGCGACTGACAATACACTTACGAACACTTGCAAAGTCGTGCATGGCTTTCAACTGTGCATCTTGACAGAATGAAATATATTGCTATTTTGAGGCACATAAGTAAGAACCTGAATAAATTTGCACCAGAATATAAACAAGACCTGGCCCCGAGGTTATGAAACTATTTTTCATGCTCAACTCAGCTGAGCATGAAAATTTACTCATACTAAATAAATCCAGAGCCTTCAGCGGGGATTTTTATGGTCTCCAACATTTGCTTTTCACATAATTTCTCTTATTGTAATTCTCGAAACAAGCCTTGTTTAGTACTTTAAATTTTTTTTCAATATTGAAAGTTGAGCACAATCTCAGCTGAGCACGGAAAAAAGGTTTTATAACCTTGGGGCCAGGTTTATATGAACGTTCTGATTATAATTTCAGGTACAAAAACATGTTACATTTGCCAGCAGTGAGAACCCTGTATGGTAAGTCGGCCCCGGATCCAGGGGGTGGGCTTTGGGGCTTCAGCCCCGCCACTTGGGCCTGGTTAGATTAAAATATATGTTGTGACATCTCATTAGAATCGCCTCGGCGAGGCGATTCTAATGAGATATCACAACATATATTTCAAGGCAAAAAAATACATTATCAAATATTCTCATCAAATTGATCCCTTATTATGTCATATTTCAAACCATTCTCCCCCGCCCCCTCCCTTGCAAAATACACCTCGGAACCTCCCAGCCCCACCAGTTATCCAGAGCCCCACCAGTATGTGGTGGTCTGGATCCGGGCCTGTTAAAGTTGAGGCTGTCCAAGCGTGGAACAACGTACCAGAAGTGCTGAAAACTTCAAAAAGTTCAATAGTCTGATCCATCCACACAACTAAAATGTAAATGTTGTATGTGCCTTTCTTAACTCTGTTTTTTAAGTCTAGTTTTACTGCGGTTTCTATGCTTGACTTTGCTTTTATTTTTGCTTTCGAATTTGTTTTTGTGTTGCTCTTTTTCTTGCTTTCATTTTTGCCTCGACTGATGTTTTTATGTTTTAAATGCAGTAATCTTTGGTTTAAACTTTGTTTTCGTAATTCTTTGTATAACAACATATGAAACAGTGCATTCATTTTCAAATGTATCATATGTTATGCAAAACGGGATTCAGAGGAAAGTCAACTGACTTATTCAAGTGTCTGTATCCCAGCAGTAGTCTTTGCTTTGCATATCTCGTATGTGTGTGTGTGTGTGTGTGTGTGTGTGTGTGTGTGTGTGTGTGTGTGTGTTAAACGTTTGATTGTGCTTGCATTTTAGATTGCTTTTTGTAATTGCATTATCTATCTTAAATGCTTGCTTGCTTTTATTTTTGCTTTGAATGAGGCTTTTTATGCTGTTTCTTGTCCGTTTTAAATGCAGCACTCTTTGCTTTGCATATTGCTTTATTGTTTGATTATGCTTGCTTTTTAGTTTGCCTTTTGTTGTTGTATTGTTTATCTCATATGCTTGCCTTTGTCTGTTTTATGCTGTTCTTTTTTTATGTTGTGTGAATAATTAGGGGATAACTGTACTCAAAATTGTCATTTGGGGAGGTAAATAGTCGGTTTTATGGTCGGAAATTTCGTTTTACGGCGACGCGCCAGCGGAGCCAAAAAACGCAATTTGCGACCATAAAACCGATGATTTACCTCCCCAAATGACAATTTTTAATACAGTTATCCCTATTCCAATGCACTTTTCACATTTTTACCTTTAAAAGTGTGCTAATTTGCACCCACAGCAAACACTTTCAGCGACGTAAAACCAGACTTCAGCCAATGAGAAGCGACGGTACGTAATGGCGTCGGGTTTCCGACAGTATATCTCAGGATTTACTGTCGCATTTTTTTTACGTTATCCAAGCAGGCGTCGCGTTATATACGTAAGTGCATTAGAATGTCAGTTAACCGGCACTGGATCTATGCTTTCGTCCTTTCATTAGAGTCATTTATCTAGTTTAGGTTATACCATTCTATTTTTCTGTTCTATCTCATAGCCTTACTAGGCCGTTGGGGGACCAAAGATGACTTCGGAACAATCCCTTTCCACATTGTCCTGTTTTCAGCTGCCATACTTGAGCTGGCAAAATCCATCCCTGTCCATTCTTAAATATCGTCTTCCCACCTCTTCTTCTGTCTACCTCTTCTTTTTCCTTTCACTGTGCCCTGCAGAATTGATCAGAATTCACAGGCATACAGAAATATGGGAATGACAGGGGAGCGCATTTGTTTCACCTTTGATCCAAGAGATATATTGTTATCTCTCCAAATTGGTTTCAGTTTAGTAAGAACTGAAGTGGCTTGTGCAATCCTTGGGAGAACCTTTCTGTTTTGAGCCATCATCTGAGACAACTGTTCCAAGGCACTTGAAGCTTGTTACAGTACCCAGCTGTTGCCCTTTTACCTTGATCTCCCTCTTGATGACATCTGCGCTGTTTGTCATCAGTTTAGTCTTCTCAGTACTGATCTCCATCTTATACCGTGTGCGAGACTTTCAACTAGGGTTTCTAGTTCCTGCTCTTCCTCAGCTAGAGTGTCTATGTCATCGGCAGACCGCAGATTGGTAATGTTTCTGCCGCCTATGCTAATCTTTCCGTCATGTTCTTCCAGAGCATCAGACATGATCCGTTCGAAGAAAATGTTGAAGAGGGTGGGTCACAGAAGACATCATTGTCTCACTCCAACTGTTGTTCTAAACCATTCTCTTGTGCTGCCATTCATCGGGACTGCACTTATAGCCTTGTCGTATAGCTGCTCAATGTTGCGAACTAGTTTTGCACTGATATTGTACTTTCGCATGGTGGCCCATAAGGCTGCATGCCATACCCTGTCAAAGGACTCTTCGAAATCATTGAAGACATGGTACAGATTCTGCTAATGTTGGAGATACTTTTTACACAGGATTCTAAAGATGAAAATCTGTTCTGTGGTGCTCCTTCCGGCTCGGAACCCAGTCTGTTCTTCAGCGATTATCTCTTCGGCTTGTGGTTTAAGCCTGTTCAAGATGACTTTCAGCATGACTTTGCTTGAATGACTGATGAGGCTGATGTTTCTGTAGTTTTGTCAGAGCTGTAGGTTGCCCTTTTTAGGGAGTGTAATAATCAGCAACTGAATCTATGAGGTATGCCATTCTCCCGTTCTCCAGATCCTGTTACAGATACCTGTTAAGATATCAATCATGGTCTATCCGCGAGCTTGAACAAGTTCTGCTGGTATATTATCAACTCTGGCAGACTTCTTCTTCTTCAGTGCTGCTACTGCAACCTCAACTTCCTCACGAAGGATCGGTTGTTGGTCTTCATCTAGGGGCTGATTGCAGTCTAGAATCGCGTTATCACCGTAAGTATCATGGTTGTATAGTTCTGAGCAATATTCTTTCCATCTGCTGAGACTCTCTTGTACCTCTGTAAGGACTTTTCCCAGACCTGTCCTGGATAGTTGGGGATCTATCCTGTTTCTCTTGATCTGAAGTTAGATCCTTCTGAAGTTAAATCCTTCATCAGCTTATGCCGTACTCTCCTGTATTTTATAATAGCACTTTGCTCTGTTTAATCCGTTTAGTATGCCAAGATAAATAACCAATTTTCAAATGCGATGTATATAAACAGTAATATGTAAGTATGATAGTTTTTATCATATTTACATGTATTTTTGTTTGATTCTGTGATTGTTTTAACACTGGATGGAACAAGGGTAAATCTTGCAAAAGTTGGTGCTTCCTGACTTAATTAGGTTTATGACCCAGATAGTGACTTGAATTACCAGGGCTGCAGTCTCACAGCAGGTTGCATCATTAACACAATAATGAAAATCATAACTTGACCAGGTCGATAAAATCTGCAGCTGAGTTTGATAATATTGTTATCTTTACCTAGCAGGACACCTTTGACAAAAGTAAACTGGAAATGTGTCCATAGTACACGGATGCTCCCGCCCAGTTGCTCCCGCCCATGATGGCTCAAAACAGAAAGGTTCTCCCAATGAAAATCATAACTTGACCAGGTCGATAAAATCTGCAGCTGAGTTTGATAATATTGTTATCTTTACCTAGCAGGACACCTTTGACAAAAGTAAACTGGAAATGTGTCCATAGTACACGGATGCTCCCGCCCAGTGTCATGAGTAAGATGGTGCATTGGTTTAGGTACTTCCACTTGCAGGATATCTAACTTTAAAGAGGCCGACTTGTATATAATAGATATAAGGAAAAATCAAGGACCAAGAAATATACATCAAAGTGTCCTACATTTATTTTGCGAGGAGCCCCGGTAGCTCAATGTGTTAAGCGCTGGTCTATTGATTTAGCAGACCGGGTTCGAGTCCAGCTTGAGGTGAGAATCTTTCCTACCGTAAACGGAGTTCCATTGCACACAGCCTTTCGTCATCACTTTCCCATCGTCCTGATATGACTAAAATACTGCTGAAAAGGACGTAAAATCGCACGTCATCCATCCATCCATACATTTTTTTGGCAGTCACGAACCTCTGATATGACACAAACATGCTTTCATTATAGTCTATCCACATATCTTATTGGCGCACTGTGACCTTGACCTTTAAGCTAGTTACATGGTCCTTGCATGTAACAAATCTTCTTGCCAAATAATTTTGAAATCCCACCATGCAGGACAAAGTTATGGACTGAGTACGAACAGGTTTTCACTGTTGCCTATCCATAAAGTTTAAGTGCAAACTGTGACCTTGACCTTTGAGCTAGGAATATGGTTTTTGCGTGCGAAACATTGTCTTGTCATGATAATTGTTTATGTTAAATAATTTTGAAATCCCACTATGCAGGACAAAGTATTGGGCCGCACATGAAAATGTCTTCACTATAGCCTATACACAAACTTTATGTGTACAGTGTGGCCTTGACCTTCATGCAAGTAAAATTGTTCTTGATATGACACATCGACTTCTCAGGTTGAGCAGTTGTGCCAAATACTTCTGAAATCCCACCATGCAGGACAAAGTTATGGCTATTTCACTGTAGTAAGTGCACAAAGTTCAATGCAAACTGTGACCTTGACCTTTGAGCTAGTGACATCGTTCTTTCCTTGCCTGAGACACATTAACTTGTCACAATAATTATTTACACCGAATGATTTTGAAATCCCACCGTGCAGGAACATGTTTCACTATAACATACGAGGTATGTTCGGAAAGTTCCCGGACTGAACGCATTTCTTTTGAATGGCTCATTGTATTATAACAAAACTCAGTACGGATTTACTGTATCTGTTATTGCATATCACTGCAAAATTTCGTCGCCATACATATAACAATAAAAAAAACTATAATAAACTAAAAACATGTATCAACGGTATGTCGGAGCAACCCGACGTTAAAATTAATGACGTCAACGTCAGTTTTCACTCCTTCTCGAAAAAGCGGCCATGTGCTTGCACGCAACGTTCATGTCTCCTGACTCATGATGTGTAAACAGGTTGAAACCATATTTTATCAAAGGATGAAATAATTGCCTGCATGTAGCAACGAAGGCTCTGGAGATCGTCGAAGCGGATTCCGCGTAACTGAGCTTTGACGGCCGGGAAAAGCGCAAAATCAGGTGGCGCGAGGTCTGGGTAGTCTAGTTCCGGACCGAAATTATTTCAGAAACAAAGTTTCTAATTTAGTGAAAATTGAAACTTCTTTCTAGGTATTTTCCGGTCCAGAGCTGGGCTAGAGGTCTGGGCTGTATGGGTTGTGCTCCAACCTGCCGATCGCGAGAACATCCAACTCCAACTCCATATGCTTGGCCGTGTGCTCTGAGGCATTGTCTTGGTGTAGACGAATATCAAGATGACGTTTCCCGCGTTTTCGACGTAACACATGGCATATAATATGAACAGTATAGAAATAAATGAGGGTTGCTCCGCAAGAGCGTATATAGTGTTGCTATGGATACGATAATTTTAGCCTGAATGCATCGACGTAGGCAAATGTCCGCTTGTAATGAAAATGAATAGATATATTTCTTAACGTGACTGAAGTTTCGAAGCTCTGTGTTTAAAAGTTCCTGGTCTTTGCATACTTTTTACTTCTATTAGTGCAGTCCGTGATCTTTCCGAACATACCTCGTATGCATAAAGTTTACATGCCCAATATGACCGCGACCTTCAAACTATCAACATGGTTCTTGCAGGCAACACATTGTCTTGTCATGATAATCATTTGTGCCAAATATTTCTTAAATCCCACTATTCTGTACAAAATTATGAGCTGGACGTGATTCTGGGAATACCCACATACAGACGCTGAGCATAGGTTTCTGAAAACTGAAAGCTTTAATGGTTGAATGAGTTTATGAGTCCACGTCAACTTTGTTTCAGTCATATCAGAACATCATCTCGGATACTGAGGGAGTTTTACTGACTGGAGCTTAGTGAACTACTAGCAGCTGTGCTGCAGCCCGTAGCTAGGCATTGGACAGCCAAACTATTTATTGTGGACAGAGCCTAAAGATAACAAAACAAATTGTCTCCAGATATTTTGGGGTGCCGTTTTACAATGTATTTTCTATTTATAATTCCATAATTCGGTTTTTAGATATTCATAATTTGATTTATAGATACGGTACCCAGTATTCCTCTTCAAGTATATTGATATTGCTCCAGACAAGACGAGTAACAGAGATAATTTTGAGATAATTCTCCTTGTTTCTCAAAGAAAACCATATGTTGCAACCCCTTACTTCAGTGAAATGAACTCGGTTTTCAGGCCCCACATACAGATAGGTCATACTGAGATGGGACCTCAGTTTATAGTCTCATATGAAACACTGGAGAAGCGGGGGATGAAACTGTCAGAGAGTGGTTTTTCCCCCTTTCCCCCCGGAAAAATGGCTATAGGAAGGACGGCTATATAGTGGATTGTCCGGACCTCATAGAGCCACTTTTCCCCCATAGTCCCTTTTCCCCCACCGGGAAATTGGCAATTAGTGAATTTGGCATGGCTATTGGTATTTTGCGGAACGGAACGAAACGGAACGGAGTGGAACAGAGACATTTTACGGAATTAATCGCATAAGAAATGTATCAGTACTTCAAGGGACATAATAAACGTGATTAATTAAAAAAAATCAATATGCAAATTTAGCAACCATATTTTTATAATAATCAATAATTATTAATTTAAGGAACGAGCAGAGTGCGGTTTCTGCCCATCGCAGATATTTATATACGTATACATACGCATGCAAGCTTACAGGAAGCTGTACGAACGGGTGCTTTGTCTAGTCATGTTTGATTTAGAAGGGACTTTTTACACTGAAAATCATAATCGGACGTGTGTCCCAATGAGAGTCGAGCGCACAACTCCTGCATGAAAGGCAAACACTAGTCCAGGCACTCCGCTGCGCGCATGCACAGATGAACGCTTGTACAAACAAAAACTTATACAAGTTTATGCACACAACCACGTATACTCATATCCGCTTGTGGCTAGCATGGAAAAGCAAAATCACGTCTACCTGTTTTCCCCCCAAAAAATAATACAGACAGATCTGTGGATACATGCATGGGGTTCAAGCATTTGTTATCCATCGATATTTTACGGACAGATACTCATATTTCTGTTTCAGTTATGAACCTCACTATTATAATTAGAGAAAGAGCAAAAATCCACTATGTAGCGTGTTTTCCTCCAATCATATTACAAGGGGGGAAATCCACTATAGAGGGGAAAAACGACTATGCAAAAACACGTATAGTAGATTTTCCCCGGGGAAAATTGGCTATATAGTCATATTTCCGGGGGGAAATTCTACATATTTCCGGGGGGAAATTTCCGGGGGGAAATTCTACTATATAGCCATTTTTCCGGTGGGAAATTCTACTATGGAAAAATCATAGTCATTTTTCCGGGGGGAAAAACTACTAGGGGGGAAAAGCTACTCTCTGACAGAAACCATTAAAACCATTTCGTCATGTGGGGTCAAAACATATGCTTTTAAGGAGGGATATCAAAAATATCCTTAGATTATCTGTGTTACCACTTTGTATGCGCAGCACTGTACTGGATATCCATATTCCATTTTCTGAATATGGAAAATTCGAATAAATGATATTCATAATTGAAAAATGGTCCATCGAATTATGGATATCAAAGGATCTGGTGAGTATTTGATATCCTTAAACCAAATGACTTTTGGCAGTCCCAAAATCAACTGATCACTGTATAAGGTTCTGTTTTACTATTTATTTCCTTTCGGATATCCAAAATTTGTTTTTAGGATATCCATTATTTGAATTATGGATATCATATATTCATCATGATTTTTGGATATCCAAAATTCGATTTATGGATAGTTTGGATATTCATAAATCAAATTTTGTGTATCACAAAATCAAGATGAATATTGGATATCCATTAAGCGATTTTTGTATATCCATCAGTTGACTTTTGGATATCCATATATTGAATTATGGATATCCATTAATCAAATTTAAGATATCCATACACTAAATAATGGATATTTATAAATGGATATCCGATATTATTTAGTGATGACTCAAAATTCCAAAATAAGTTATGGATATCCCAAAATGAATTATAGATATCCAAAAAGCGAGAATATGTAGCATCAAAGAGGGTGACGTGTAAAGTATGTGGTATGACAGTCGGTTTCAATATTATTCTAAAAAGTGGAAAGCGTAAGTGTCTGAATGTTTCAGTTATGTTTTTCTATGTATTTCCTAATGTGTGAAGGAATGGTAAACTTTGTCGACCATGATCAAACAGCTCTTTCAGAAGCAGGCTTGTAAAAGAATTCATTGCGTAAGCTTTTCTGTCCCAATATGATGTAACTGAAATCTATCTGATACGCAGCAATAATCATAACAACAGTAATAGTAATGATGATAAGAGGCAATTTTGAATTTGGACAGCAAGCACAAAAATGCTAAATTCCAAATATTTTTTGCTGGCTTGATAATTTTGAAAAGGGGTGTCATATGAGTATTCTTACTGATTTTTTTTTCTACTGTTGCTGTAGTAATTTAAATTGACAAATCACTGAATTTTCATAAAACCTTTGTAATATTTATGGGTACATTTTTTTTTTCAATAAAAATGATATAAAAGATAGCAAGCTAGCTTAGATTGTTCCATTCGGTACCATTTCATGCAAAAATAGATACACGTAAAATAAATGTGTTGTTAAAAATCTTGACAATGATAAAATGTTTCACTGTGCAGCCAGTGAAATAATCATAGAAATAAAAATTGTCAGCAAAAATATTTATGTTAACTTAGGTTTCTTCCCTATTCACTAAAGATTCTATATTGTCTTCATATGTTCAGGTAGTTTTATCATATCTCAAGCAGTGCACC
The DNA here is from genome assembly GCA_963989385.1 of Ctena decussata. Classification (NCBI taxonomy): domain Eukaryota; kingdom Metazoa; phylum Mollusca; class Bivalvia; order Lucinida; family Lucinidae; genus Ctena; species Ctena decussata. The sequence goes on from OZ022512.1 coordinate 13,734,886, forward strand.
AATTAGCACAGTCTGGAAAAGGGTCTTCCTAAAGATAACAGTAATTACTTGGGTCATTATCTAATTATCTGTGAGAGCACGGATTCGTGCTTTTTCTTACCCTTGTTCCCTTCCCTGTTAATGTGACATTGTTTATCCTAATCTTTTTTTTTCATCTGCAGCTGATTAACATAGATTGTTTGAACTCTATATATACACGAACTCGGGAAGCAGCTCAAAACTGATACCTATGATACCTATGGATTTAAATTTTAAGATGTTCATGTTCAAACTAGAGTTTAATAGTGTTGATGTGGCCGTTGAAATTGGATTTTTTTCCTGTAAATCATACATGTCATATGTAACATATAATAAGTCTGATCTCATAAGTCGCTGGTAGCTACGCTAGTAGCTTCACCAGGGCTTGTTTGGTGAGACACCACAATCTGATTTACAGTTAAGACTGAGAGTACTTTAACTTTAAAAGTTAATAAAACATATATTAAAATAGAAATCATGCTCAAGTTGTGCGTTTTGAATGTATAAATTGGTGGTTTCGGTAATTTTATGGTGGTTTGTGGTGTTTCAATGGACCCGCACGACTGTCACGCAGATAGCATAACCGAACTCTTCAATGTGAAAGCACGAATGGTCTTGCCCAGAAACAAACAAAAACTGACAGAAATATTTCGAAATTCATTGTTTCTTATTGATTATCACGAGTTTATTGTGTCAAAATATGTTTCTGTGGTAACATTTATATACTGGCTGCTCATTTAGGATATTCAGCAGTTAAAACAGTCACTAACAACTTCGGAATAAGCCAAAAAGTAAGTCTGAACAGCGAAATTCCAATATTGTTGATTTTTTTCTTCTTCTTCAGATACAGATATAAGTTTTGTTAAAAGTTGGATGGGTTTACAAACAAGTAACATAAGCTATGAATAGCTAATATGTATTTAGGCACAGCCTAGAAACGGGTATGGCATTTCGGGGGTGGGGGAGGGGGGGGGGGGGGCTTGTGCGGTCACTGGACCCACAGACACTTGGGGTCAGTAGGTGCATTTGGTCGAAAATTGATCTCCTGCAGCTTTTTTCTCACTTATTTTTACATTTTAGTATACCTGAACACCTCCTTAACAGAGATAAATGGTTTGGTCATAAATAGAAAACGGTTGCAATTTTCGATATTTGCTCCCTTGGCTTAAAAAAACACAAGATATGACACTCCGTGTTGATCAGTGTTGACCCCTCTCTCGGTAAACACGGCTGCGCCTTCCGAATTCAACGCAATCATTTAAGATACTTACGTCCCTCAGTTCGCCAGACATTGGCCTTAAAGTGGACACCGGCATCATTTCAAACTTCTCTCAAATTCTTGCTATTTCTCACCGAATGTGTAGAAAAATAAGGAAAAAAATCTTGAGTTGCAACGCGAGGGACAATGTTTACACATGTGCGCGCGACAGGTAGACTGAATTTCAAATTCCGTAGGCGTTCGGTAGTTCTCGTATAGTAATTCGAAAGAGAACCAGTCTCCTGTCATGCGCAACTGCGGTTCATAAACTGGTCCCAAGTTGTCCTATCAATATTTGTGTCTAGATATTAGGGGGTGGAACCAGTCAACTGAAAACATTGTCCCTCGCGCTGCAACTCAAGATTTTTGTCCTTATTTTTCTGCCAAGCCCGTATTAAACCAACTTACATATAATAATACACAGACGCATATGTAAGAGACCATATAAGCCAGATTGAAAATTTTTATGCCAAGACATTGTGCTAGATGGTGTCGCTTGTGGCAGCTCAACCACTAAACATCAAGCTCAACCCCACAATACAGCCAATGTCCAGATCAGACTCAACTTCCCAAGCCAAGCAAGACTAAACATATTTTACCTATGCAGCCTGTCTCTTATCCTTGTGTAAATGCGAAAATCAAAATTAATTTAAGCATCAACTAAGTGTCCCCGCAGAACACAAGCTACAAGAAGAGGGCCCTTGAGCTGAAAAAGCGAAAGTGAAAAAACACCAGAAGCAAAGATAGACCTACCATTCTCTACCTGAACTAAACAACAACATAAAAAGCAAAATTAATCACCCGTAAGTTAATAACAGCAAAGCATAGAACTAAACTAGCAAGCACATAAATTATAAAATTAACAAGGAGCAACTAAAAACCAACTAAATCAAAAATAGCACTAAAATATCAATTAAAACAAACAGAAATAGGAAAAGTGTCTAAAAGCATGCAGAAGGCTAAGATACATACACCATCCCCAACGTTCCAGACATTTATTAGACTTTTAAAATGATTGAAATTGTGGACCTCTCTGAAATTTTGAGGAAGAGAGTTTCACAATTTCACAGCACTGGAACAAAAGGATCTTGAGCCAGATCTTGTTGTTTTTACCTGTGGAATTTCGGCCATTTTTGTGTACCTAAAAGTATAATGGTCATTTTTAGCGCGCCTTTGCGAAACAAAGGAGAGCATATGCTATACCCCCGGCGTCGTAGTCCGAGTATGCGTTAGCATCAGCGTTAGTGTCAGCATTAGCGTCAGCGTTAGCGTACCCGTCAGCGTCCTTGTCGGCGTCCGTGATCAGGTTAACCAATGTTAACAATTGCGTTTAACTCGATGTTCAACTCTGTATCTTACAAACTACAGCAGCTACAATCATCATACTTGGTACATATATACATCCATATGACTGCAGCAGCTGCATGACACAATTGTATGTCCTTGACCTATATGTTACGGTTGACTGACTTTGCTGTTTGGCACTGTTTTCAAGGCAAAATGTTTAGTTTTGATGAAACCTTTGACAGAAGAGACTTGATAATTGGTCAAATAGCATATCCCTATATTTGCAGCAGCTGCAAAGCTACCTTGCTGACTCCTGTGCCCTTGACCTTTGTTCATGGTCCAGTGATTTTGTCTTATATTTCAAGCACTGTTTGATGGATTAACATCATATCTGGCATAGTGGATCAGTCTGACATCGCGAATAACCTCAGATTTTTTATAGATCGCTATGACCTATATTTCATGGTTCATTGATTTTGCCTTGTGTCTCATTAACTAATTATAGATTAACAGCATATCTGGGAATTTCAGGTCACTCTGACATAAATCTTATCATTCAGTAATTTTGCTTCATATTTTGAGTTGTATTTAGTATGTATTCATCATATACCTGCGATAATCGCTCAGCCTGACACTGCAGATGACGTGATATATTTGTAGGTCTTTGTGACTTTGAGAATCAGGCACCCATAAGGCGCGCTTTGTTGTCTTCTGACAGCTCTTGTTAAAACATACTATGTCATGTAGATAAACGCATTTGCATTCTTGTGAAGTATGACTGAAACAACAAAAATTTTAGATATTTGCTCCCTTGGCTTAAAAAAACACAAGATATGACACTCCGTGTTGATCAGTGTTGACCCCTCTCTCGGTAAACACGGCTGCGCCTTCCTTATTCAACGCAATCATTTAAGATACTTACTTCCCTCAGTTCGCCAGACATTGGCCTTAAAGTGGACACCGGCATCATTTCAAACTTCTCTCAAATTCTTGCTATTTCTCACCGAATGTGTAGAAAAATAAGGAAAAAAATCTTGAGTTGCAACGCGAGGGACAATGTTTACACATGTGCGCGCGACAGGTAGACTGAATTTCAAATTCCGTAGGCGTTCGGTAGTTCTCGTATAGTAATTCGAAAGAGAACCAGTCTCCTGTCATGCGCAACTGCGGTTCATAAACTGGTCCCAAGTTGTCCTATCAATATTTGTGACTAGATATTAGGGGGTGGAACCAGTCAACTGAAAACATTGTCCCTCGCGCTGCTACTCAAGATTTGTGTCCTTATTTTTCTGCCAAGCCCGTATTAAACCAACTTACATATAATAATACACAGACGCATATGTAAGAGACCATATAAGCCAGATTGAAAATTTTTATGCCAAGACATTGTGCTAGATGGTGTCGCTTGTGGCAGCTCAACCACTAAACATCAAGCTCAACCCCACAATACAGCCAATGTCCAGATCAGACTCAACTTCCCAAGCCAAGCAAGACTAAACATATTTTACCTATGCAGCCTGACTCTTATCCTTGTGTAAATGCGAAAATCAAAATTAATTTATGCATCAACTAAGTGTCCCCGCAGAACACAAGCTACAAGACGAGGGCCCTTGAGCTGAAAAAGCGAAAGTGAAAAAACACCAGAAGCAAAGATAGACCTACCATTCTCTACTTGAACTAAACAACAACATAAAAAGCAAAATTAATCACCCGTAAGTTAATAACAGCAAAGCATAGAACGAAAATAGCAAGCACATAAATTATAAAATTAACAAGGAGCAACTAAAAACCAACTAAATCAAAAATAGCACTAAAATATCAATTAAAACAAACAGAAATAGGAAAAGTGTCTAAAAGCATGCAGAAGGCTAAGATACATACACCATCCCCAACGTTCCAGACATTTATTAGACTTTTAAAATGATTGAAATTGTGGACCTCTCTGAAATTTTGAGGAAGAGAGTTTCACAATTTCACAGCACTGGAACAAAAGGATCTTGAGCCAGATCTTGTTGTTTTTACCTGTGGAATTTCGGCCATTTTTAGCTCACCTGAGCCGTAGGCTCAGGGTGAGCTATTGTGATCACCCAGTGTCCGTCGTGCGTCGTCCGTCGTGCGTCGTCCGTCGTCCGTCGTGCGTCGTCAACAATTTGCTTTAAATGACATCTTCTCTGAAACCGCTAGGCCTAGGGCTTTGATATTTGGTATGAAGCATTGTCTAGTGGTCCTCTACCAAGTTTGTTCAAATGGTGGCCCCAGGGTCCAAAATGGCCCTGGGGCAGGGGGTCTTGGGTTCAAAACTAAAAAATACTTAAAAATCTTCTTCTCCAGAACTGCTTGGCTCAGATGCTTGAAATTTGGTATGTAGCATTGCCTAGTGGTCCTCTACCAAGTTTGTTCAAATGGTGGCCCCAGGGTCCAAAATGGCCCTGGGGCAGGGGGTCTTGGGTTCGAAACTAAAAATTACTTAAAAATCTTCTTCTCCAGAACTGCTTGCCTCAGATGCTTGAAATTTGGTATGTAGCATTGCCTAGTGGTCCTCTACCAAGTTTGTTCAAATGGTAGCCCCAGATTCCAAAATGGCCCTGGGGCAGGGGGTTTTGGGTTCGAAACTAAAAAATACTTAAAAATCTTCTTCTCCAGATTTGCTTAGCTCAGATGCTTGAAATTTGGTTTGTAGAATTGCCTAGTGGTCCTCTATCAAGTTTGTTCAAATGGTGGCCCCAGGGTCCAAAATGGCCCCGGGGCAGGGGGTCTTGGGTTCGAAACTAAAAAATACTTTAAATATCTTCTTCACCAGAACTGCTTGCCTCAGATGCTTGAAATTTGGTATGTAACATTGCCTAGTGGTCCTCTACGAAGTTTGTTCAAATGGGCACCCTAGGGTCCAAAATGGCCCCGGGGCAGGGAGTCCCAGGTTTGAACCATAGAAATACATAGAAAAATATTAAAAAATCTTCTACTTCAGAACCGCAAGGTTCATATGCTTGAAATTTGGTATGTAGCATTGCCTAGTAGTCCTTTACCAAGTTTGTTTAAATGGTGGCCCCAGGGTCCAAAATGGCCCTGCGACTGGGAGTCCTAGGTTTGAACCATAGAAATATATTGAAAAATATTTAAAAAATCTTCTTCAGAACCACTTGGCTCAGATGCTTGAAATTTGGTATGTAGCTTTGCCTAGTAGTCTTTTACCAAGTTTGTTCAAATGATGACCCCAGGGTCTAAAATGGCCCCGCCCCAGGGGGTCCTGGGTTTGAACCATAGAACTACATAGAAAAATATTCAAAAATCTTCTTCTTCAGAACCACTTGGCTCAGATGCTTGAAGATTGGCATGATGCATTGCCTTGTTGTCCTTTATCAAGTTTGTTCAAATGATGGCCCCATGGTCCAAAATGGCCCTGCGGCAGGGAGTCCTGAGTTTGAGACATTGAAATACATAGGAAACTATTAAAAAATCTTCTTCTTCAGAACCACTTGGCTCAGATGCTTGAGATTTGGTATGATGCATTGCCTGGTGGACTCCTACAAAGTTTGTGTAAATAGTGGCCCTGGGATCCAAAACGGCCCTGGGGCAGGCAGTCTTGGGTTCGAAATTAAAATGTACTTAAAAACCTTCTTCTCCAGAACCCCTTAGTGCAGATGCTTGAAATTTTGTATGATGCATTGCCTAGTGGTCCCTTACCAAGTTTGTTCAAATGATGGTGCCAGGGTCAAAATGGCCCCGCCCCAGGGGGTCCTGGGTTTGAACCATAGATATACATAGAAAAATATTTAGAAGTCTTCTGCTTCAGAACCACTTGGCTAAGAGGCTTGAAATTTAGCTTTTAGCATTGCCTAGTGGTCCTTTACCAAGATTATTCAAATGATGGCCCCAGGGTCCAAAATGGCCCTGCCCCAGGGGCTCCAGGGTTTGAACCATAGCAATACATAGAAAAACATTCAAATATCTTCTTCTTCAGAACCATATGGAAGTGGTTGCAAACTATCAGGTTTGTTCAAATTATGACCCTAGTTTGACCTTTAACCTTTTTGCTCAGGTGAGCGATTCAGGGCCACTTGGCCCTCTTGTTGTGTACCTAAAAGTATAATGGTCATTTTTAGCGCGCCTTTGCGAAACAAAGGAGAGCATATGCTATGACCCCGGCGTCGTAGTCCGAGTATGCGTTAGCATCAGCATTAGTGTCAGCATTAGCGTCAGCGTTAGCGTCAGCATTAGCGTCAGCGTTAGCGTACCCGTCAGCGTCCTCGTCGGCGTCCGTGATCAGGTTAACCAATGTTAACAATTGCGTTTAACTCGATGTTCAACTCTGTATCTTACAAACTACAGCAGCTACAATCATCATACTTGGTACATATATACATCCATATGACTGCAGCAGCTGCATGACACAATTGTATGTCCTTGACCTATATGTTACGGTTGACTGACTTTGCTGTTTGGCACTATTTTCAAGGCAAAATGTTTAGTTTTGATGAAACCTTTGACAGAAGAGACTTGATAATTGGTCAAATAGCATATCCCTATATTTGCAGCAGCTGCAAAGCTACCTTGCTGACTCCTGTGCCCTTGACCTTTGTTCATGGTCCAGTGATTTTGTCTTATATTTCAAGCACTGTTTGATGGATTAATATCATATCTGGCATAGTGGATCAGTCTGACATCGCGAATAACCTCAGATTTTTTATAGATCGCTATGACCTATATTTCATGGTTCATTGATTTTGCCTTGTGTCTCATTAACTAATTATAGATTAACAGCATATCTGGGAATTTCAGGTCACTCTGACATAAATCTTATCATTCAGTAATTTTGCTTCATATTTTGAGTTGTATTTAGTATGTATTCATCATATACCTGCGATAATCGCTCAGCCTGACACTGCAGATGACGTGATATATTTGTAGGTCTTTGTGACTTTGAGAATCAGGCACCCATAAGGCGCGCTTTGTTGTCTTCTGACAGCTCTTGTTAAAACATACTATGTCATGTAGATAAACGCATTTGCATTCTTGTGAAGTATGACTGAAACAACAAAGACAGGCATATCTTGAAATTTTCATATGTTATTAACCCTCCAGACTGCCTTAGACAATAGACAAGCAAGCAGCAAGGACCACATATGATATCAGATCATAGGTTGTTGACGTCATTAAAACAGGTGATGTTATGTCCTAAAGCAAGTTAAGGCTCGTGACTCGAGCTGCTTAGCTCATTTTGTTTTTGTCTTTTGTAAGAAAAATAATCACCTATCTGTTTTCCATGTGCAAAGTGTGTTTGCACAAATTCAAATTTTATTAAACAAGCTGAGAGTTATAGCTTCTCTTTATTGTCCCCCGCCTTTTTGAAGAAAGTGCTTACCGGGGTTCCAAGGTTCCATTCCCCCCTTAACAGTAGGTACCTTGTGTGCACAACTTCTCCTACACTTTTTCATAAATTATTCTGAAACTTTGCAAGCTTTTTTTTTCATGGTTTGTAGTCTGCATTTTCAATGGGTACTTGTGTGTATGTCCTCATATTGTTTTGGATGTTGTACATTTTGGGATTGTGCATCCTCCCTTCTTTTAACCAAAGGCAGGGGAACATAAATTCATCCAATTTGCTTGTCTTTTTCTGTGTTGTCTGGTTTTCTAGCATTTTGTTTTGCACCTGTTTTTAGACCATATAAACACACTGGACTGCTCAAAATAAAATTTACAGCCATGAGATTCCTACCCCTCAGTTGAGGTTTCCCTATCCTACATGGACATTGGACACTCATGATGGAATTTTGATATCTGTTCTTTCTTTCTCTTCTTTTATTTCCTTTGTTTATATTATTTCTATAGATCTGACCTCTTTAGCTCACCTGTACAAAAGTACAGGGAGCTATTGTTGCACCCTGACGTTGGCATTGGCATCACACTTAAACGTGTTATGCAAAAAAAATTTATGGATGGGCAAGGCGCTGTCGGGCAAGCTATCATATATTGCTGACAGGTCTTATTCATTTTCCAACATTTATCTTTTAGAGTTTGTGGAGGGCTCTGAGTTGTAAGATATGCCCTCAGTGCAGCTGAATGATATGAATTTGTAGTACTCTGAGGTGAATAAATACACTTTCAAATGGGAAGCAACTCTTCCCTCTTCATTTCTGCTCTCTCAGTGAGGGTCAGCTCTGAATTTGCTACCCTAGGAGCAAATTCTGTCTTTTAAGGGAGATCTTCTGTTTGGAAGGATTTTATTATCCAGGGAAACACACAGGAAGTCACGAAAGGGAAGCACACGGGAAGTCACGGAAGATATTTCTCTTTGAAAAAATGGTGTGGAAAAAACACAGAAATTAACCATTCCAGGCGAATTTAGAGCTGGCTGTTGTTAATACCATAATAATAGAAGGTGTATTTCACTTTCAGAAGCTGTATCCAGCTGTATAAAGATACCTATAGTACACAGATTACTAGTGGGTCATAGTGTCTGAGCAAACCAAACAGTGCAGACCCTGATCAGACTGCTCATAATGAGCAGTTGGATCAGGGTCTGCACTGTTTGCCATTTCTTTAGGCAACATTTATTATTTTTCATATGTACCCGAAAGTAAACTCAGCTAATTCATACAGTCATTCACGATAAAAATTCTCTTGCTTACCATATGTATTCGGCTATAAAACTGGGGTTTTCCATCTCTCTAGAATGACCCCTAATGTCTCTATCAGTCTGAAGAAATTCTTTGGTATTATGGGCGTTTCCCTTCCAAAACAAATCCCAAAAATCTAGATCCATCATTTATGATGGATCTAGATTTTCTGGATTATTATAGAAGGGAAAAAGCTTGGTCTTAAAAGCGGAGATTTACGGTAGTTATGATACAATTTTAAATTATTGATGAAGTCATAGTCCTTGACATAAATAACCATACAAATTGCTACAAACAATTTGTAATGGAAATTGGAATTATTGTTAGCACATTGATTATTTAATAGTTCACAATTAGTAGTGGATAGATTAAGGCAATTGTTAGTATATGAGATAAAAATCTCCCCCTAATGCTTAAAATGCCAAAAGGCAGGCTACAAAAAGCAGCCGACAAAATTAACATTGATGCAAAATTTTAAATAAATGTTTCATTCAAGCTATGTCATATTTAGAATTAAAAGACTAGAGGGCAAAACAGTGTGGGTTGAGATGAGGTGGCTCATTTTGAGCTCTCTCATCTTGAGCTGCCTCATCTGGATCCACACTATTTGCAGATCCAAGAACTGCAAGGATTAAGTATTTCATTGTAGCTGACCATGATTACTGATTTAAACATTATACAACTCCTTGAGTTCAAATAAATAGCTTTTACTGTAAAACTGGCTTAGACCTGTAAGGTACATGACCTCCTTTCATTATCATAAACTTGATTAAAATAGTAAAAATACAATGTACAGGAACGGAGAATTCATTGTCCCGCTTGTGTATATGTTGCATCTCTCTATGGGGAACCAGAAAAGGAAATCGTAGCTTGTAGAGCAGTTTGTCATTTTCAGAAACATGTACCCCCCAGTTTTGCCAGTTATATGACTCAGTATACATGTATGCTCATCAACCCCACATTTTATCACCAAAGGTGAAGATTCCTATTGATTTGTGTTGAGACATTTTTAACACTAAAGGACTAAGATTTTACAAAATGTAATTCTTAACAATATATACCATATGCATCCTGTAAAATGCCCTGGGGTGTTGCATTTTATGAAAAGGGGGTGTTGTTTAGAGCCTTAATTGTTGTAAATCAGCCACTGCCAAAATACCTCCTATAAACAGTATTAAGGTGCACTGGTATCTCATCAGAGGTAGTGCCTCCAATATTTTTGCTTCCCATCTCAGTATTAATTGGAGTCAACTCTTAAAGAAAAGAATTTGCTCTTCTAGGAGCAAATTCTTTTCTTTAAGAGTAGACTCCATTTCAAGGAGCTACCTCATCCAGCGAAGCAAACAGGAATTCATGCAAGTTAATATAACATTATTTTCAGAAAAGATGCAGGGGCTGTTTATTAGAGCAGGAGTGTTTAATAGGACTAATTGGATATTCGAAATTATCTGATGTTTTTCTGATCTATATATTTCAGAGGATGTTGTCAAGCGCTGTGACAAGCCCTGTGGAATAAGGATGCTTTGAAACAGCTGGAAACCAGACAATGCAAACAAGCCCTGTTGGTACTCGCTTTAGTTGCACATGTAACCAGATAAAATACAACACCCAACTCCAGTACCCGCAATCCAGAAACAAACATGTGTCATGTCTTCATGATAACTTTGTATATATATACGCGGGGAAAGATGGAACCATATCGTTGAGAGATTTTTGGCGATTTAATATTGGTGAGAATGTACTGAAGAATTTATGATTTGGGATTTTATGCTTTTCAGTGGTATTTCAGTTATTTAAGGCTGATGGTGAAAGTAGTGAGATGTTAAGGAAGGTGAAGTAGTCCTATGGCTCAAAATATGGCAAAATAATGCTCTTAGTCCAACTCAAACTCATGACCTCAGTGTAAAGGTTAATCAGTATTTGAGCTGCGACACGAGAAAACCAACAAAGTGGTTGTTCGCCCAGCGCAGACTCAAATTAGCCTGGGCATCTGCCAATTCCAATCAGATTCTTGGCTAAGCACTTGAAGGATAGTTAAGGGTCTAATCTACCTCCATGCAGACAGCGAAGACTCTTGATCAGACTGGGCGGATGCCCAGGCTGACTTGAGTCTGCGCTGGGCGCACAACCAAATTGTTGGTTTTGTCGTGTCGCGGCTCATTTATTGTTACATGTGAAAGCCCATGTTACATTGAAGTGTTTGTGTCTCTTAATTGAGCCAGGAAACGAATTAATTACAATAATATATACTGTGTGTACATGGCAGTTAACATTTGAATACATGTAGTTAAAAATAGAAAATGTTATTGATGTAATTTTTTTCAGTTGTGTAAAGTACATTAGATCTGTTTCAAACGTCTCCTTTCTAAAATTAAATATTAGCTATTACACCTGTGACAACAGAGCTTCCCATAAGCGATAATTCTTCATAGTTTTACATACAAAAAAAAAATGTGATCGACTCAGTTGAGCTACCTCACTGAGTTTTCTTGAAAATGATTTTAATTTCCCATAACAATATATAGTATTTCTTCAGTTATAAGACAGAGTTTTTTTCCCGTCTAAAACAATCCTAAATCTAGATCTGTCTTAGATTTTTGGGATTATTTTGGAAGAGAAGAACCTAACAGCCAAATTAAACAGGACTAGATACTTTAGAGAGAAAATTCCGTCTTATAGCAAAACTAATGAGGTATATTGTGACTCTCAACACATAATTGAGCCATGACACGAGAAAACCATCAAAGTGGTTGTGTGCAAAGCGCAGGTTCAGATCAGCCTAGGCTTCTGCCCAGTCTGATCAGAGTCTTCCCTAAGCACTTAAAGGATAGCTAAGGATCTAAGCTACCTCCATGTGGACAGCAAAGACTCTGATCAGTCTGGGTGAATACCCAGGCTGATCTTAGTCTGCACTGGGTGCACAACCGCCTTGTTGGTTTCTCATTTCCCAGCTCATTTTTATTGTGAAATGAAAAATTCACATATACTTATCATATTACCATATTTACTACAAATATCTAGACAGAAATGCCCAAGCAAGACTGCTCATATTTTTGAAGTTTGTGTTCCTGTTTACTTCAATACTTAGTGTTGGGTACTTTAAAGAGTTGCACTTCTACAAGTACTTGTTAAATGTTTAAGTTGTACCATAGGAAAAAGGGCCCTATAGACAGTAAATATTTAGCTTATTTCCACATCCTTACCGTCTTGGTCAGTCTATACATAAAGGAGCAATATATAATGAATAATAAAGACTCTGTTTGACTATATCTGACTATAATCTGAGGGTACATGATGATCTGAGTCTGCACTCTTTACAAATGCTTTAAGGCTTTTCTTTTCATGTCAGAGCTCTAGTTGGTCATAATAAGGAATAATCTTTGTCAGTTCTGCATAAAAAATTTTGTTGTGATCCCTCATCTGAACCATCTCAATGAGACGGTTCATGAATGGTCACAACATACATGTATGGCTTCAGTGAGAAATAAGAATATATTCGTCAGTTATCATCAAATCTAGACCTGAATGTTTAGTCAGAGCTACAAATAAGAAGGGGTAACAGGGATAATTCTGGGATAATTTTCCATATTTCTCTTTAGAACCCTGTGTTGTGTCCCCTCAGTAGAACTGTCTTGCTGAGGCATTTCTAATGAGGGGTCACAACATAGTTTTCATGAGAAATAAGAAAAATCATCTTTGATTTATCCTCAAAACCCCATCTTATCTGGAGCTCTGTTTAGTGCAGGTAAATATGCACACTGCACTCTCAATAGTGTTGTTGACGTAGGTCAATGTATCAATTTTAACTAAGGAGATTTAAGCCTATAAACCTACAGAGCCTTATAAAACTTAATCCTTAGGAATATATTAATCATGCTGCATAGACACCGTAAAATTCTAAAAATTGGGACACCTAAAATGATTACTGTAATTGTCCTACTAAAGTGGCACAGTTGGGTTTTACAATGCAGTAATCCACTATAATCCATGGATCCAAATGCATCCAAAAGAGGCTGTTCAAATGACAAACAGTATTGACTCGGATCAGACTGCTCCTTTTGAAGGGTTTGTCCCTTTCTAGGTTTGTCCCTTAGTAGCAAATTCTGTCTTTTAAGAGATGACTTTCGTTTATAGGAAGGTAGGCAAAAATGAAAATAGCAAAGTTGCTTTCTTCTGAAAGTGTACCTATACTCAGGGTATAATCGATTCCGCCAGTTTTTGCTTCCTGCAGAGACTGTACATCATATTTGGCTTCTGCCGAGACTGTCCGTGAACTCTTGCTTCCTGCAGGGACTACTGTCCTCGAAAAATGGCTTCTTGCAGAGACTGTCCGCGTGATTCTGCTTCCTGCCGAGGCCAAATATGATGTACAGTCTCTGCAGGAAAATTGGCGGAATCTATTATACCCTGTGCTACAGGTATTCACCTAAAAATGATTATTTCAGGCAACCACACATGGCAGCAAATTACCAGTAGTTTCCGTGGTGACAAGCCTTCCCATTTAGAAGGCCATACGTTGGTTTCTTGTAAGGTAAGATGCTTTACCCTATTTTTTGGGCTACAAAATGGTGTTTTATCCTCTCTACAGTGACCCCTAATATCTAAATCAGTCATGAAATTCTGTTATATGACAATTTTTTTTGTTTGTTTCTTTTTTCCCTTCTGAAACAACCCAAAAATTTAGATCCATCTTATAAGATGGATCTAGATTTTTTGATTGTTTTAGAAGGGAAAAATCTCTGTCTTATAACTTAAGAAATACAATATATATTGACCACAGAAGGCATGCCTGCTTTTAGTGGCTTCTCTTACCTAGAAGACTGATGCCTTATCAGTTACTAGCAGCTAGGAAAACCACAGCATGAAATATAGGGAATATACATGCCCACATTTTATAAATTCTGCTGTGAGTCTCTAAGGTACTCTAGAGGGCAAGCACTTTCATGTATAGTAGCCTTAATCAAGGTATGCCTCATTCTCAGTAGAGTGACTTTAACAGTGTCCACTGCCTTTCAGCAAGTGGCTTATGTTTTGAGATTCCTCATTCAACCACTTGAAAGAGGCTGAATCTGAACATTGGAAAAGTCAGAAAATTGTGTGTAGAAACATTGAAGCCCTAGAGCAAGGTTCCTCACATTTTATTTTTGACAAAAATTGCAGTTGTTTTGCTTGTGAATAGCAATGTTATGTTAACTAATGACATAGTTAGGTTTGAACAAGTGGACCTAGATGAGTACCCTAATGTACTTAAGTATTGGGACACCTAAAGTAAAAAGATTTTCCGTTTGTCCCAAATGGAAAATTCATTATTTTTAGGAGTCCCAATATATACGCACATTACGGTAAACATGGCTCGACCATTATTTCTAGCTACATTATATGTTTTAGAAATTGCTGTTGTTATTTGGTGGTGAGTTTGGTGATGCACTCACAGAATCTTCCTTATGGATCATCAATCCAGGTACATTAGTTGAATACAGTCAACTCACGATATCTTGAAGTCGAACTTCAGTCCAAACTGCTGATATCTCAAAGTAAATTTTCTGGTACCAGAAAATTTACTTTGGGATATCAGTAGTTTGAGATAACTGGAGTGGAAATGTAAATAGAAATAGGAAATGTATTCTTTGATATCAGAAGATACATGTACTTTGAGATATCAGTGATCGAAATATCAGGAATTGACTGTAGTTGAATTTACTGTAATCAGTGCTCCAGATAACAAGAGGGGTAGGAGGGATAATTTATGGATAATGTTTCATATTTCTTCATGAAAACATATTTTATGGCCCCTCATTAGAATTATCATGTCAAGATGGTTCTAATAACATGTTTTCTGTGAGAAATAGGAACTGTTGTCTCAGAATTATCCTCAAAAACCCAACTTATCTGGATCTCTTGTTTATGTGTTGATTTTGCCTTCATTTGAAGGGATTTCTTGTACAAGAAGAAAATAAACTGCAAATAATCTTGACCCAGATCAGACTTCTTTTAAAAGTACAATCTAAATTGTATGTACTCTATAAGTATTTGACAATATAAATATAACATGTTTAAGATCAGGGCCCAGTTGGTCAAAGCATCCTTAGCCTAAAGTGCTTGTTAAGAGGTCAGCTCAGGTGTTTTATGACTTTATAACATACTCTATTCTATTCTATCCCATAAACTTACAAGGTCATTGGGGCACCACAGATGACTTTGAAACGATCCCTTTCCACCTTGTCCTGTTTTCAGATACCCTAGTTGAGCTGGCATAGTCCATTTCTGTCCACTCTTTGATATTGTCTTCCCACCTCTTCTTCTGTCTACCCCTTCTTCTTTTTCCTGTCACTGTGCCCTGTAGAATCGTCTTTGCTAAACCAGAAGACCTTGAGACATGGTCAAACCAAATAACTTCTCACACTTTTCAACAAAAAATGTTACCGTATTTGAGATATTAGCATTTGAAATTTTAAGGCAACATTAAGTAATGATGTCATTAGTTTTGAACAACGTGGCGCAGATACCTAGTGTAGTACTGTATTTATTCAGCTATTAGACAGGTATTTCCATCTCTACAATGACCCCAAATATCAAAATCAGTCTTATGAAAGTCTGCTGTGAGATGGGGATTTCCCTTCTAAAACAATCCCAAAAATAGATTGTGTTATAAGATTAAAATTTAGATTTGTTTTGGAAGGAAAAAAAAACGTCTTATTATCAAAGAAATACTGTATACATCAGAGCCCGGTTGTTCAAAACTAACAACATTGTTAGTTAACGAGGCGCTAAAACTTTAAACCTTAATATCCCAAATATTCCAATATTTTTTGTTGAAAAAATGTGAGAAGCTTTTGCATTGCACATATTCTCACATATTTTCAACAAAAAATATCAGAGTATTTGACTACAAAGTTGCAGAACACTTAATGAGTTGACCTCTTAATGAGCTATTTAGGCTAACTATGCTTTGAACAACTGGCCCCAGAGCTCCAAATAAGGGTGGATCTTTTGTCATGCCTGAGATTAGAAGAAGCAGGACATATATCTTATCTGGTGATGGCAGCAGCATTAAACTTTTTGTTGAGTTTTCTGGTTTAGCAGTCAGAACAGATTTTGCAGCAAAAAACATGTATGATTGTCTAAACTGAAAAACAAATAATTAACATATCATTCACTTCAGGGTGGTATATCTTATTTATTCACTTCCACTGTGAGACAGGTTTCCCATTCTAATGGACTTAACAATTAATATAACTTGACATTTGGGATATTGTAAAAACTACTGTTGAAGCCCAAACATTATAACAATATGTCTCTTCACATTGGCAGAAACACAGTTTTATGTTGCTGAAAACTCTTGATTTGGGTGCAAAGTAGTACACTTTGAAAGCTGAAAATGTGAAATAATGCATTAGAATTGGGATAATTGTATGGAAAACTGTCATTTGGGGAGGTAAATTATTGCTTTTATTGTTGCAAATTATGTTTTAAGGCTGACACAGCAAAACAGTAAAACTAAATTTGTTATCATAAAAAATGATGATTGACCTCCCCAATTTTGATTATACAATACAGATACCCATTAATTGTATGTTCTAAAATATATTTTGCTTTTCAGATTTAGGATACATCAGAAAGTCCAACCTAGACCCTGGATCAGAGAGGCCTTCAGTTCGCAGGCACCACAGTGCAGTGGTCTACCGAGGTTGTATGTTTGTGTATGGGGGCTATGTGGATATGAAAGGCTCAAGCACAGAGCTATGGCAATACAGAATAGGTATTAAAGCAGCATTTTTAAAGGCTGTTGTATCTCTTTTAATTAAAACTTAAAGTGGCAAAAGCAAAAGTAACTGAATTTGCAAACAGCTTCGCTCTAGATGAGGCGGCTCTACTCTGCTGTTTTTCTTTCAATTCTCAATACCAGAGCTCTAGATAAGAGGGGTATTTGATGATAATTAAGGGATAATTTTCTTTATTTCTCATTGAAACCATATGTTGTGACCCCATTCGGAACTCCTCGGCCAATTTCATGAGTCAGACCTCGGGCGTATGTAAGGCGGAGCAATATGCAGCAAAATCCAACATTTTGTTGTTCGGCCGAAAGTATACGCCGAAGCTGTAGATCTCTAGGTCTACGAATGAATTAATTCTCGACCTGCGACCTTTTACAGCTGTTGCACGGACAATCATTTAATGCTTTGCTGTTGTTAAAACAAAATAGTCAATTATTAATGACGAGACAGAAAATACATTTGCTTCTTCTCATTTTATTATTTGCTCGGTGCGACAGTGCGGCCATCTTTGTTTATATCGTTGTTCCTAACAACAGTCGTGTGACGTAAGTAGTCCCACGTCATACATCCGAGGTTGATTCACGGAATTGGCCGAGCGGTGTTCCGATTGGTTGTGACCCCTCATCTGAACTGTCTCGTGAGACAGTTCAGATGAGGGGTCACTACATATGGTTTTATGCAGAATTAACCAAAGTTATCCCTAATTATCACCAAATACTCTCTCTTATCTAGGGCTCTGCAATATGATATAGTTTGGATGAAGCTTTTTTCTTTTAAATTGTGCTGATGTAAACTTTGTTCTCTGCTTTTTTGGTGCTTAAGGGTTAATAGCAACACCCAGGTGTTAAATGGTGCCTTTTTTTCATCCAAATTTATGAGATAAAAGTACTTCTGTATAAAATAATCCTGGGAAATGTGTCCATAAAAACTGTTAAAATCACCACATGGTAATAAAAATGAAAAAAAAAAAGAAGGAAAAAATGGCAATTACCTGTCGGTATAAGTATGCTACTGTCATTTTGATAAGACCTGTACATGAGGGTAATACCAATTTGGCTTACCTGTGCCGTCAGCGGAACCCAGGACTGTGCAAAGTGGTTGTTGTTGATACTGCTGTCAATTGTCTTGGTTGACAGTCATTATAGCAGGTATAATAGCTGACTGGTTTGGTCAATAGCACAGGTAATGAAATGGGTATGGCCTCATGCTGTATCCCTGTGTATCTGAACCTTGTCACACTGATTTCTTCTTGTAATGGACACCTCTCATCGTTGAAATTGGGCAAGTCCATTTGATCTTTACTGAGAAATTACAAATAGTGCAGACCCAGACCAGAATGCTACTTCCTCTGTTTGCATTTTTGTCCAAACATGTAGGTTGTTTGGGGTTCTGTTACATTGTATCTGTTGCATGTCTGTTAGTAAAAGATACCTGGTTTAGAGTGCATTCCATCCAATTTTTCGAACCTTGTTAGTGGATGTGTCTATATACATTCTCTGTATGTTGTTTACCATGACAGATGATGAAGACTGGGACCTCTTATTGCCACGGCAACCATCTCAGGATATTCCAAGTGGTCTCCATGGTCACTCGGCTGTTGTGTTCAACAAGAACATGTGGGTGTATGGTGGTATGTCAAACTTGATACCAAAACAAGACTTGTGGTGCTATAACTTTGTGTCGTCAAGATGGGACAGAGTGAAGTCAAAATATGGGCCACCACCTTTGACAGGGCACTCGGCTGTTGTGGTAGGTTGAAGGTTTATACCGTATTTCTTCAGTAATAAGACAGAGTTTTTCCTTCCAAAACAATTCCCAAAAAATCTAGATCCCTCTTATGAGATGGATCTAGATTTTTGGGACTGTTTTGGCAGGATGGATCTAGATTTTTTGGGGATTTTTTTTGCAGGTAAAAATCCATCTTTTTTGCAGAATTTCATAGTTGAATCAGATATGTATATTTGAGGTCATGCGAGAGAGGGAAAACTGATTTTATAGCTGAATAATATGGCATTTATTATTTTTCATGTACAAGTGTAACTTGTATTGAATATGAATTGCTCAAACCAAAAGGGTCTCCTATTTTACTACTTACCATTTGCGATGGGTTGTTATAGCAATGAGAAGTAATGGTTAAGTCCATGCTTAAATGTAAGAAAATAGCATGGTCACACACTTACACATATGAGCTTGACTGTACAAAAGTACAGAAGAACTAAAACCAGTTCCGAAATCTAATGACTTTTACACCCCTGCTCACGCAATATTTGCTCTTGTCTGCAATGGTAAATTGTCTTCAAAGAAAAACTTCAGACAGAACTAGCAAGAGAAATTTCCTTTCATCATAACTGCGGTAATCACGTACTGTGCCTGTCTTTCATCACCTATTGTTGAGTCAAAATATAATAAAAGGAACACCCACTTGTCTGGCTCGCCTTGTAAACACTACGCCAACTTAAAGAATTGTCAATTAGCAACTGGATACTTTCTGATTAATCGACAGCAACAGACGGGCGGGACTTCACTATCACCAACCCTTCCAGTGATCACAAACAAAAATAGGCCTGGTTGGTTCAAACAAATTCGGGCTGCAGTTTAATCTATTGTAAATTGATGCCACTTGCCAAAGGACTTCTGACAGTATCAATGCGTATTTGCCTATTTTTCGACGAATTATTGCACCTTCCTCGGGCTGCAAAAGCTGAAATATTTGGCATCAATATGTAGGCGTGTGTACTATACAGGCATTTTTACAGTGATTCTGAAAAATTATCATGCCTCTAGACTAACTTAAACCGATGTTATCAAGAGGGGTTACGTGAATTTTTTAGTCTCTGAAAATAAGTCCATTTTTAGCTCGCCTGAACAAAGTTTAGGAAGAGCTATTGTACTATCGTCGGCGTTAGCGTTAGCGTCGGTGGGGGCGTCGGCGTTAGCAAAATGTTAAAGTTTTACGTTTAAGTTTTTTAGGTGATGGGCAAGGCGCTGTCAGGCGAGCTATCCTGTCCCGGTGACAGGTCTTGTTATGGTTTTCTAATATATCGAAATTTTAATTGATAACTATGCTAAAACTGATATACACACTACTGTTACTGATATTATGCAATAATTTTTCAATAATGACTTTAGCCTATTTGTAGATATAAAAGGTGTAAGTACCCCATCCACTTTGTCAGCTGTAGACTATCTCTCCCCCCCCCCCCCCCCCCCCCCCCCCCCATGCCTCAGCAAGCCACTCACATATAATGTGTATTATGATAGTGCACACATACATGCAAAGTGGCTAGCTGAGGCACGTGTGGGGGGGGGGGAGGGAAGTATCTTTAAAAAACTTTTCCTGTTATGTTTAAATATAAAATTTGGCTTTTTCCACCAGAAATTGAAGTCTATGTGCTAAACAATCAGAAATTAAATTCATAGCCAGTAGGGGAAGTTGAGAGCAACAAATTTCAAGAGAAATTCTTGGGTATATCAAAAATTTAATTTTGACTAATTTTATGGGCAAATTAACATTACAACCATCAGAGGTCCTTTTGACAACCCAACCCTTATAGATTTGTGATTGAACTTGGGTAAAAAAAAGTCAATAGATTTTGGAATCGGTAGTATTGTGGTCACCCTGGCATTGGCATCACGACGGCGTCCATGTCAGGTCCGCACTGGATATTTTGGTTAGAGATTTTAATGTGAAGGACAAGGTGCTGTCAGGTAAGCTATTTTGTAGGCAGACAGGTCTTGTTTGGTTCTGCTCTCTCTGTAGTAAGGAAGTTTTAATAATATTTTTTTGTTGGTAAATTGTAATTTTCTCTGTCCGAGCTCCAGCAGCAGAAGAATTCAGCCCTCTTGAATCAGTGAGCTAACTTGATATGAAACTGTTTTAAAATTCTAGTAGAGTTACAGTTCTTACATTAATTCCTTGTAAGCTGTTGCTGGTATTTATAACATAAGTAGCTAAACCTTGCAACTGTGAGTGATAATAATGTCATGATGATGGTAGTTATATAATTAGTGACATTGTCCATAGCTGCAAGGATGTGCTTTGCATACCATGGGTGGTGCAATAGCAAGTAAAATACATAGCAAGTAAAATACATATTAAAAAAACATTTTTCAAGAAATATCAATGTGTAAAATACATATATAAAAAGTATAACAAAAAACATCCCCCCCACCCCCCACAGAAAAAAAAGATTCCTAAAAAAAGAAAAGAAAAAAGTTTATTATATATATATTTCAGGTTGGCAGTCAGATGTTTATATTTGGGGGAGAGTGTAATAGAGATCCAGTGAATCAACTGTGGTGCTTCTGCTTCAGTAAGTAGGAAGAGTAGAGATTTATCAACAGCAGCTTTAACCCCTGAACCACCAAAATAGTAGACAGCATAGTTTTATGTCAGCAAAGTTCAAAAAATGTTTTGTCTGCAATTAAATTCAAAACCTAGAGGGCAAACAATGTAGATCTACATATGGTGGCTCACTATGAGCCACCTCTCTTGATATTAGCTGTTTGTAAAATCAACTATTTTCAGGTGTAAAGCATGAGCTTTTTATGAGGACATAGAGCACTCTTAATACACTTTCAGGGGAAACAATTCTGCCATTTACAATTTTGCCTTCCTCCTAAATCGGGGTCAACTCTTAAAGAAAAGAATTTGGCTCTGGAGGAGCAGATTATTTCTTTTAAGTGCTGACTCCTTTTGGAATGGTTTTGTCATCCAGGGAAGTAACCCCTATTCTGTTGTGTCCAGAACATAACCTTTTATATAGAGAAACAAGAAAAATACCCCAGGATTGTTATCAAAACCTCATCTTTTATGAATGATAGATGGCCTGGCTTTATATAACCTGGTACCACTGAAGTGGACATGTCTCATTAATTATCAAAGTGAAAGACATTTTTTGGTGAATGTGAACAGTTTCATGTGAAGTAATACTTACCAAGCAGAATTCGTCTCCCATTTCATTGAGAGTGAGCAAATTCATTACTTAAAGAGTAGCCCCCAGTTTGAAAGAGCCAGCTCACCATGGAGGCAAACAGGAAGTCACAAAAGTTGCTTCCCCTTGTAAAATGGGAGATAGACTTGGAGAAGTATCCATTCTCCTTAAGTTCAAAACTTAGGTAGCAAAAGAGATACTTAATGCAATTTTGCAATTATATTGTACCACCAGAATTTGCACATAAGTTGAAATGATTACAAATATACTTATTGTTCAGCATTTACTATTTTACAGAAAACAGAGTTACAGATCACAACTATGATGAGAATGTTAAAATGATTACAAATATACTGATGTTCAACATTTACTATTTTTCAGAAACTGAGTTATGGACGCATGTTCAGTGTGGCCAGCGTATTCCGTCCGCAAGAATGTTTCATTCTGCAGTTATTGTATCTCCCTCTCAGAAACCTGACAGCTCAGTAAAAGCTAGCTCTATGCCTTATTTACAGAAGAAAGTAAAGGTTATGGAGCTAGAAAGACCTAGAACCAGTCCATCATCAAGGTCTCAGGGACACTTGCATTTCTCTGACATGCATTTCAGTGACAAAAACTCGAGACCTCAGGTTTTAAATATAAGAGAAAGTAGTAGTAGTTGTGAAAGCTTGAAAATAATTCCGTCCCCAGCAGAAAATACCCAGGATCATTCACCACTTGTTCCAAAGAAGACTGATGTGAATTTTAATATATTAGATAAAAGCAGTGTTATAAATGGAATTGATAATCCTGGAATTTCCAAAAGTACTGAGGAACTTGTGAGAGAGAATCAGGCACTTAAGTTAGCAGAGTTAAATCAGGAAACTGAAGATGGCAATAAAGTTCCTTTTCTTAGAACTCAGAGCCAGTCAGCTGACACATTTTACTGCAATGAGAAACTTTGTGATCGTCAAAATAGTGAAGGTTTTGATTACAACAGCATGGCAGCTAGTAAAGATACCGTTGTCAATCTCCGTGCCAAAAAGTTCCGTCCTGACCCAGATTTGATTATTGAAGACCTTGAATACAAAGACTGTTTTCCTTTTGACATTAAAATACCTTACCCCACCTCTAGGTCAATGAAAAATATATGCTTGTTAGACTTAAATGATAGTGTGTTGCCAGATGAGGATATTGAAACAATAGAGCTAACAGACATGAAAACTACCAAAGAAGAAGCTTATCTGTGTTATAATGAAATCTCAGGGCCTCGGAACTCACAAAAAGGCCAAAATTGTAACTCTTTGAGAAATAAGAATGAAGGATTGATTCCTAATGATACAAGCTTTATCCATGAGTCAGTTAATAAGATTGTGAGAAATTCTGATCAGGACTCTGAAACTTCAAATAATTGTGACAGCATGCTTATGGAGGTCACTGGGAATGACATAGACATTCAAAATGCAGCTAAACTTTGTGATGTTAATAATAGTTCAGTGTGTGGGAGTGAAACTCAGGGCAGCTCAGGAAAAGTAGATTTTACGGCAAGCAGTTACTCTAATACAAGAATGGCTGATAAGCATAACAAGGTAAGCATGCTTTTGGATGTATTTATTTGGTTATAATTGGTCCAGATAAGAAGGGTAGTAGGGATAATTATGGGATACTTTTCCATATTTGTCAATAAAAATATAAGTTGTTCTCACCAAGCAATTTCAGAGATTTGGCATTTCATAATAAGTTGAAATTCTGTAATATTGTAACAAGTTTGATAAAATAAAATAAAACTCCTTTAAGCGCAGTAAACACACTCAAAAGAAGGAACCTGGGTCATATTACAAAGTTCCTGCTACAAAAAAAAACATTAGTGACCCTAACAAAATCTGACTGCAAAAGCCAGAGAAAATCACACCACAATCTCCCAATTCCAAATAGGCACATGATTCAATCACTGATCAGCATTAAAAAGGGCCCAAATGCTTAATGAGTGATGATTCTGGTTATGTTCTAAACCAACCAAAGATTTTTATCATTTGAATCCATAAAAAAAGTCAGGGAAAATCAGGTAAAAGTCAGGGAAGTGCAGAATGCATGTCACGCTGCATTTCTTTGTATTTTCTAGAGGCTCTGGATATTCTGTAGTTGACTAGAAAGACAAGTCAGATGGATGGATGCACCGAAAGTTTGTGTGTGTCTAAAGTGTTCACATATGAGCCGCGACACAAGAAAACCAACAATGTGGTTGTGCGTCCAGCGAAGACTCAGATCAGCCTGGGCATCCGCCCAGTTTGACCAGACTCTTCATTAAGTGCTCCTAAGGGTAGCTCAGGGTCTAAGCTACCTTTATGCGGACAGCGAAGACTCTGATCAGACTGGGCGGATGCCCAGGCTGATCTTAGTCTGCGCTGGGCGCACAACCACATTGTTGGTTTTGTCGTGTCGCAGCTCATATATCCTGTTGTAGATGTTGCTAGTCTAATACACAAATTAATATTTTTCAGGTTGAGGACCAGGATACTGACCCTTACATGTTAATTTTTGGCGGGAAGGAGAAACAGGTTTCTAACTTTGGTATCAAACCTCTCTCTGTGTGGAAGTGTAAGCTGAAGAAACTATGAACTCAAAAGTTTGATTAAGATCTGCGGAGTGAAGTTCAGCATTAAAGGGAAGTAATAGATTTTGCACTCTCTTTGCAAATTTATTACTACCCTTGACAATATTGGTAACACAAGATGACATTGTTTTGGAGATTAGAAAGTTAGTCCCCTTTATCCATGTTGGTAAGGGAAGTAACATTGTAAAGGAGGCTGGCCTCCATTTGCAATCCTTGTTATTTCCCCTTACAACATTGGTTTAAAGATGATAGTCTTGTAATGGAGAAAAGGAAGTTATTGCTGAATTACATCCCTTTATCGTTGTGGGCAAGGTAAGCAACAAATTTTGCAAAGAGGGACTGGCCTCCATATGAAATCCTTGTTACTTCCCCTTAAAATATCGGCTGACAGATGAAGAGTATAGACATTTACCTCTCAAGTTACCTCCCATTATCAGAGTTGTTGAAAGAAGGCTCTCTGCAAAATCTGGAACTGTTGGTGACAACATTGGCTACAAAAGATAACTTTGTTGTGGAAAAAAATGGGGACCAAATTGTGGATAGTAATGTTAGTTAGTATAATTTATTTATCATAGCAAATTGAATGTGAATTATCTGAAACACATACTCTTTATATCTAATGAAACTTCAGGTAACACAAATGAAAAATGGCAGCTGAAGACAAAAATTCATTAATTCGATGTGGACCAGTTGAGGAAAACAAAATGTAAAGTAAGATTACACTATCATACATCTGAATTCTGTGTGTATGAATAGTTTGGATTCTCTAAATAAATCCTGTATTGGGACACAAAAAAAAACAGTGCTCTGCATAAGATTAAAGGACAATTCAGAGATAATTTTTCAATTTCTCTGTGCAGACATACACTGTGACCCCTGGTTAGAACGACCTCAAGGAGATGGTTTTAATGAGGGGTCATAATGTATATTGAATTTTTCATATTTCTCCGAGCAAACATTCACTGTGACCCCTCATTAGAACCATCTCAGCGAGACTTGTTTTAACGAGGGGTCATAATGTATATTTTATGGAAAAAGATGGAAATTTAAAACCCAAATTATCCCAATTACATGTACTCTTCTTTTCTGGAGCTTTGCTAAATTCCTATATTGTGACACAACCTGTGATTCAATCCATCCAAGAAATATAAACAATCACTTGTGTTGTCATTGTTTGTGAAAGTTTCAAAGTGCCTTATTTTCTGAGCTAGA
This sequence comes from Ctena decussata, assembly GCA_963989385.1. NCBI lineage: Eukaryota > Metazoa > Mollusca > Bivalvia > Lucinida > Lucinidae > Ctena > Ctena decussata. The sequence continues at coordinate 13,760,580 of OZ022512.1, forward strand.
TGACAACGTTGCATGTCAGTTCATTAAAATCTCTGTTTTTAAGGCTGCTGGTGGCTTTATATTCTTTTGATTCAGTGGCCTTTTTTATACATGACAGACATGCTCTGTGGCTTAATGCATTGATCTATGACATCTTTTATTGCATATTTTAATCTTCATTTGTCATGCTATCTTCATTCTTCTAAGACAGTTTTTTATACATTTTTATATGCCCGTTTGAAAAACGGGGCATATTATGTTATGGCGCTGGCTTCCATCTGTCCGTCCGTCTGTTGTAATCTTTTCATTTCCGGATAACTCCTCCTACAGTTTACATCCGATCGAGCTGAAACATAGTATATAGTAAGACTATGAGGTGGAATAGGGCATATCATTTCAAGGTTACATTCCAATGATTTTTAGCGGAGTAACAGCCCTTTACTTAGAATTTCGGGAATGTTCATTTACGGATAACTCTTCCTACAGTTTTCGTCCAAATAAGCTGAAATTTTGTAAATAGTGAGACTACGTTATGGAGTAGCTCATATTATTTGAAGGTTACGCTCCAGTGATTTTTAGCAGAGTTACAGCCCTTTGAAAATCTTGACTATGGCAGTTTGTGTGGCAATTCTTTAGCATTCCATAACTTGCTTACTCTATGGAATATCATGATGAAACTTTATAGCAATGCATATGACAATGTGTCTCATACAAGAATGGTCACTACCCTTTATTTAGTTTTTGAGTTACTTCCTTTGATTATTTTGTTAGACTATATTTGTACTCCTCATATCTAACTAACCCTTCGGACAATTGTGATGAAACTTAATAGTAATGTATATTAGGTTGACACGATATGTTACATGTAAGAATGATTGCCTCCCCTTGCTTATTTTTGGAGTAACCTCCCTTTGAATATTTTTTTAGGCTATTTTTGTGCAAGGGATAAGTAGGCAACCAAACGGAATATCTTGATGAAAATTTATAGCAATGTGTATTTGGTTGACGCAGTGTGTCTGATATAAGAATAATTGCTCCCCCTTCCTTATTTATGGAGTTACATCCCTTTGATTAATTTCTGTGGCTAATCTTGGGCAAGTCATTACTGGGTAACCGTATGGAATACCTTGATGAATCTTTATAGCAATATGTATTAGGCTGAGACAGTATGTCTAATAAAAGAATAATTGCTTCCCCTTATTTTTTTGAGTTACATCTCTTTGATTACTCTTTTGAGAACCCTGATGTTTGGAATATCGTGGTAAACTTAATAGCAATGTAGACAAGGATGAAACAGTGTGAGTCTTATAAGAATGGTTGCTCCCCATTTCTTACTTCCAGAGTAACATCCCTTTTTTATTTCTTAGACTATTTTTGCTGGCACCATTACTAGGTAATTGTTTTGGATATCTTGATGACCCTCTATAGTAATGTGCATTAGCTTGATACTGTGTGTTAAATATGGGAATGGTTCCTTCTCCTTACTTAATTTAGGAGTTAGTATTTGCAGACTTTTCTTGTGCACACATTAGTACTTGTTTGTGGCTGATTGTCAGGGATATAGATCTGCCCAAGGTACTGACTGGGCACAAACTCACTCCGAAATGGGCGTATATTGCCCCGCTTGCGGAGCTCTTGTTGGCATTGTGAATATATATGATACTCATATTATTAAATCATCAAAATATTATTGTATTGCATGCAGAAAATTGTTATTCGTTGATTACATATCTTTAACTCATCATAATAATTGAGCTGCGACAAGACAAAAGCAACAAAGTTGTATGTGCACCACCCGAAGACGCACATCAGCCAGCAGTGGTAGAAATAAGCAATTGCCCACTTGCCCGACATGGGTTAACTTTGCTGGGGGCAAGCTGATAGTCTTGGAAGGTTGCCCTCTGGACAACCTATAGTTTTGGTAAATTCTGGAAAATAACTTTGTTTCATGTCTTTTTTGAAATTTTGCATGAGAAGTTTGAAACTTACCATTATAGTGTTTTGAAGGAGAAAAATAAAAGAATCCCAGTCAAAGACAAGTTGAAATCTTGGCGGACAAGTTGAAATTCATTTCAGGTTGCCCCCAGGGCAAGTTGCTGTCTTGGCCTTATTTCTAACACTGGCAGGCATCCATTCAGTCTGCTCAAAGTCTTTGCTGTCCACATGGAGGTAGATTAGATCCTAAGCTACCATTTAAGTGCACAGCAAAGACTTTGGTCAAACTGGGCAGATGCCCAGGCTGATCTGAGTCTTTGCATGGTGCAAATGCCACTTTGTAAGATTTCTCATTTTGCAGCTCAGTTATTATTGTATTGCATGCTGAAATCTATTTTATCATATGACATGGCTGTTATTCAGTAGTTACGTTGTAGCATAAAAATTGTATGACCACGTGTAATAACACTTTGGCGCATAGAGGTAACGTCATTAGCTATGTTCATGTCAGCAATGCATTTTCTTATTGAAATAATGTTCAGTTTGAAGGCATTAAAATCCCATTTTAAAGGGTCATAAAATAAACAGAATCTTACATAAGTGGTCATTTCATTTGAAATTTATGAAACAAGGCTTGTTTTATAAATTTCATATGAAATGACCACTCATGTAAGATCCTCTATTTTCATTGATTACATGAGCTGTGTCATGAGAAAATGAATTTTAGGTCATGCCAACAGTGAACACTTAGAATAGCATATTCATCTGTTCTGGCTTCCTTTTCTGCATCTTGAACTCATGGGTGCTGAAGAAGTTTGTGGTAGATATTCTGAAAATTTGAACCACGGCAATCATGAAATGCCTGTTGAATCTTTATAGACCTAAATCAGACTGCTTCTATAAGGCTTTTATAAGGAGCCATCTGATCTGATTCTACACTGTATGCAGTTCCAGTTCTACAATTCCACCAAGTGCGTTTAGGGGAAAAGTCTATCCTACCCCCAGGTCTTCCTAGTCATGAACAGCAGAGCTCTAGATAAGAGGGGTATTTGATGATAATTAAGGGATAATTTTTTTTATTTCTCATTGAAACCATATGTTGTGACCCCTCATCTGAACCGTCTCATCGAGACGGTTCAGATGAGGGGTCACAACATATGTTTTTATGCAGAATTAACAAAAATTATCCCTAATTATCACGAAATACTCCCTCTTATCTAGGGCTCTGTGAACAGTATGAAATTTTAAACAGTTACTGTACGCTGGGTAGCAAAATCCAGAGCGTGGTCTGTTGGTGTGACTTTGCAGGCTGGTAAGAGTCTTTGAAGTTGATACAAGCGCTAAAGTGCATTTTCTTATTGCATGGTTCCTAGATAGATAGCTAAGCATTATTTATATACGGATATGTTGCAATATTTCGTGTAGAACAAATTTTAACTTTTGCACAGATATATAAATGTACACCAATAATTGTTGTGATATTAGCTCTAGATATTAAAGATGGTGGTTGATGACAATTTAGAGATAATTGAAATCTTGCCATATGTGACTCTCCTAATATGTTTAAGTATTGGTACACCAAAAACCATTAATTTTCCATTTTTCCCAAAATGGAAAATTTATGGTTTTAGGTGTACCAATACTTAAGCACATTAGGGTAGTTACATTTGAGTGACATTACATTGAATGACGAAAACTCTCCATAAAAAACATATTGTGGCTCCTTATTGCAACTGTTTCATTGAGACATCTAATAAGGGTCTGCAATGTACATTGAACCCTCTTTACAATGACTGCATTTGTTCCAAAGCATTTTGTTGTTGAACTGAATTTGCTGCCATAAAGAATGCATACATATATTTTTAGCAGTAGTATCAAATCGACTTTTAATATAAAGAATTGTGCGGTTGAAATAAAATTCTGTTGTAAAGATAGTTAAAAGGACATTTTTTATACTGAAATAAGATAAACAATCTTTGGATTATCATCAATACTCCTCTTATCTCGAGATGTAGATATATTTATATATATATATATACATGTTGTGATATTTGCGTTGTAATTTTGTTGTTAAATTGTTTGTATAACACCAATAGTTTATAATTTATTACACTGTGATATTAATAGTCATAATAAGTAACCATAAATAGTTACAATTAGTAATAACATTTATATAAATAGTCATAATCAGTAATCATAAAGGTAAAGGTTGCCCATGACCTAGTGGCCATAGGGGCAGTGGGTGTTAGAGCCCCACTGTATCTGGGGCACAGCATATGAGAGGTGGAGCCCATCTCTCTCCTTTTGCTTTCCTTTTGCTTTCTCACTCTTCCCTGATTCGAAAAAGCTACCCATTTACTGTTGGGTTGACAGAGAGAGTTTGCCAGTTGCTAGTTGACCCAAGCTGGGATTCAAACTCGCAACCTTCTGCACCATAACAGTCACTCTAACCACTCAATCACAGGGCCTCTCTGGAAGTCGTTGATACAAATAGTCATAATTAGTAACCATAAATAGCCATAATTAGTAATCATTGATATTAATAGTCATAATTAGTAATCATTGATATTAATAGTCATAATTAGTAATCATAAATAGTCATAATTAGTAATCATAATTATGGACAGACTTGGTGCCAGGAGATGCATGTTATAAATTGGTTCCCTTGAGCCTCTTGGGAACATCATTATGAGAATAAGAACAACCACCACAAAATCACAATTGTATTGTCAGATGTTGATGGCCATAATTGCAGCTCAGCCCATTTCTGCTCAAGGATTAAGGTCAACAGAATGGTGTATCATTACTGAGGTGTTGCGTTACATTGGGACAGTATTGCCGCATTTATTTGGCTGTAAGGCGGGGTTTTCTTTCCAAAGTACCCTAAATATGTAATTCAGTCTTGTGTTATTTGGCTAATAGATAGTTTTTCCTCTTCAAAAACAATCCCAAAAATCTAGATCCATCTTATAAGATGGATCTAGATTTTCGGGATTGTTTTTTAAAGAAAATCCCATCTTATAGCACAATTACACAATTTTGGTTCTTTCGGAAGGGAGGTTACCTCCCTTATATAGCAGCTTAAATGCACCACTGTATGTATTTGAGCTTGTGTAAGAGATTGTTGAAATGTAAGGTTTTATTAAGAGAGTGCCATATAGAAAAAGTTTGCCATTTTAGGTTGAAAAATATTTACCATTTTTACCATATTAATCCTAGTAAAAGCCCCCACTCTTATAAAGGCCCCTTTCACCTTTTCCAAAAATAAGCTGCAACACAACAAAACCAACAAGTGGCAAGTGTGCCTAGTAAAGACTTGGATCAGCTTGGGTATCCACCCAGTCTGATAAGAGTCTTCAGTGTGTACTTTAAGGGTAGCTACTACCCTAAAAGCTTCTCACATTTTTCAAGGGAAAAATACTGTTGATTTCGCTGCACGACACTTCGTCAAACGACACTTCGTCTACTACGACACTTCGTCAAACATTTTTGTCGAATTACCAGTTTGTCGAAAAGTCACTTCGTCGAATGCGTTTTCGTCGAATACTACACTTAGTCGAATATTTCCCCAAGCTCAAATTACACACTAAATTTTAAATTTGTTTTCAGCGAATTACCAAAAGTTAAAAGTGTAAATATCGGGATAGAATAGAATTGTTCAAGACTATGAAAACCGTCCCAGCTTGGAATATTTGTGCTGAATAGCACTAAATTTGCAGTACATTTTCAGAGGATGTAAAAAGGACAGTGGATGACATGTGCTAGATACTTTAAATACACCCAAATTAGCTTTTATAAAATGTGGACATTTCGGTTGTTTTAAAAAAATAATGTTTTATTCTTTCGTCTCACTCACGAGTATCCTTATGGAAACGGCATTTGATATTTTTTTATATTCAGGTTCAGATTCGGTAATCTCCTCAGTGTCCGTAGACTCACATGATCAGCAGATACATGGCGGTCGGATGAGCATAATATATTTCATCGAAAGTATTCGACGAATACATATTTCGACGAAGTTGACATTCGACAAAATGACACTTCGACAAAAAGCGTTTTCGACGAAATGGTTCAGTAGATAAAATGTCGTTTGACGAAGTGTCGTATATCCGTTGATTTAATGTGTTTGCGAAGACTTACCAAATCCTTGACTAATGACTTCATTAAGCTAACGATGTTTGAATAACTAGGCTTTGCAATTAATGCTTTAGGCATAGGATCTTTTTGTCCCAGATCTAAATTTTGCAATTAGGCAGCAGCTTCTCATCTGGATCACATATTATTTTACAGTGCTGTACCAGCTGCATAATTTTATTAGCTTGAAATGATTGAATGTCATAAGATACATAATGATGGGGACCATGTAAAAAAGGCTTCTTGTGTGGAGAAGACTTACTGTATTTCTTTGGATATAGATCCATTTCATAAGAAAGATCTAGATGCTTGGAATTGTTTTAGATGGGAAAACCCATATCAAAGCAGAAATTGTGTCCCCTCTATAGCTTTAAAACCATTGAAGATATTCTCTCAAAAAGTGATACAAGTATAAAACATCATCAGATGATGTGCAAAAAAAACGACAAGAATCATAGCTCCACCGACATTTGTTACAGATTTATGCTCCTTTGCAATCTTAAGTATGAAACTCATAGCCTCTCTATAACTTAAACACCATGAAAGATATTTTCATGAAACTTTGTATAAATATAAAGCATCATCTGATGAAGTGCAGAAAATAAAATGCCACCTCCACCTACAGGTTTTACAGAATTATGTCCCTTTTGAATTTTCATTATTGAAATAGTTTCTGTTTTATAGCTTTAAAAGCATTGAAGATGTTTGTACAAAACTTGATACAAATATAAAGCATCATCAGACAAAGTGCAGAGAACAATAACAGTGACTACACCTGCAATTTTAATGGAATTATGTCCCTTTGTACTTTTCAGTATGAAGATCTTCGCTCTGTAGCATTAAAGCTGTTGAAGATATTTTCACAAAACTTGGTACAGACATAAAGCATTATTAGATGATTTGCCGAGAACAAGAATCGTAACATCTACAGTTGAGGTTCAAAAATAATTCTGGAAAAAAATATTTTCCCATAGACTCTGGTGCATTTACATGTTTACAAGAAAATTAATTTTGGCAGTTCTCCTACACCAAGTATTAAATAACTTTTGTGGTTGAAAAGTTAAACAATGCAATACATAGAGGATCTCACATGAGTGCCCTGTATTATTGAATTTATTAAACGAGTTGGGGAAAAAGATAAGATGCGAGGCTATGCCCAGCATCTTATCGGTTTTCCCCGACAAGTTTGATAAATTAAATAATACAGGAGCACAAATACAAGATTCTATTTATCATATGACACTAAAATTGCATTTTATTAGCAAAATTTGCACTAAAACGTCACGATTTCGCCATTAGAAAATGGGACGTTTTTATGGACGTCAAAGTATGACGTTACGACATAATTTGCATATTTAATCCACTAGTGGATTATAGTATTTAATGCATGGCTTTATTACACTTTCAGATGTGACGTCATATGGTAAAAACTGTTTACAGAACTAAAATTTGTCCCCTCATTCCTGAGATACAACTTGTCAAACTTGGCTTAATTTTTTAAATCAACCAGTATCCATTGCCTTCAATGGGGACGTCGCAAAAAATGGACCAAAACTCAAAGGTAAAAAATAAAGTCATGCTGTATAAGTATATATGGTGAACAACTGAAACAAATATATTGCATGCATTATTCATTTAGCTTTCTACCAGTATCAAAATAATTGCAATTCATTCAAGAGAAGTGCCAGAATATAATTTCCAGTAAACATGAAATACACTGAAGTCTATGGAAAAAATACTTTTGTGGAATTACTTTTGGTCCTTGACTGTAGTTCACCCATTTTTCTGTGGAACAAGTAGATTTAATTTTGACTGGTCAGACAGTTATAATTGTTGTTTAAATCCCTAAAGTCTGGATCCATCAAAACAATCCCAAAAGTCTAGATCCCATCTTGTAAATTCCCAAAATCTAGATCCATCAAAATAATCCAAGAAATCCAGATCCATCCCAAAAAATCTAGATCCATCTTGTAAATCCCCAAAATTTAGATCCATCAAAACAACCCCAAAAATCTAAATCCATCTTACAAGATGGATCTAGATTTTGGGGGAAAGTTTTGAAAGAAGACTGTCTAACAGGGAAATTACACACAACTGATTTACATATTTGAAGTACATTTGGAGAGAGGAGATCCTGTCTTATAGCAGAATAAATTTGGTATAAAATACCATCAAAATTTAGACAACTTAAGGTGAACAAGTGCACTTTCAAGGGAAACAACTCTCATTTTCATTTTTATTTTTGCATCCCTTCTCAATGGTGGTCAACTGTTGTAGGAAAGAATATGCTCCTATAGGAGAAAATTCTTTAAGAGTTGATTTGGGAAGGGTTTAGTTGTCCAAAAACACAAACAGAAAGTCAGAAAAGTTGTTCCCCTTTGTAAAAATGGAGGTGTAGCCATGCACTTTAAACATCTGTAGTTACATGTACCATATTTTTTGGTTATAAGAGGAGGATTTTTCCTTCCAAAACAGTCCCAAAAATCTAGATCCATCTTAAACAATCCCAAAAATCTTGATCCATCTTTATAAGATGGATCTAGATTTTTATGCCCCCAACTTCGGAGAAGTTGTGGGGGCATATTGGTTTGGGCCTGTCCGTCTGTCCATCTGTCTGCTACCCATCTATAAGTCAAGAATCGTAAGAGATAGAGACTTGAAATTTTATACACATGATCAGTATGGAAAATAAGCGAAGATGTATTTTTTCTTTTTTCCGTGGATCGTATATTTCCAGAGTTATGCCCCTTTTTCAACTTAGCCTGTGGAACCTTGTGAACAAAATATCTCAAGAACCCCTGATGCTAGGATCATGAGGTTTTGCAGAATGACAATGCCCATAGTGTATATGACCTGATTAACTTTTGAAAAAAGTGTGAATTTTTGACAGAGTTATGCCCCTTTTTCAACTTAGTGCATTGTAAGCCTATGGATCCTTATGAACAACATATCTCAAGAACCCCTGATGCCAGGATCATGATTTTTTTTTGCAGGAAGATACTGCCTAAAGTGTAGATGACCTGATTAACTTTCGAAAAAAAAAAATCTAAATTTTTGACCGAGTTATGCCCCTTTTATGACTTGGTACATTGAAGCCTATGGTACAAAGGTACCCTTACACAGGGTCAAGAACCTTAAGAGCTTGGAACTTGAAACTTTACACACACGATCAGTATGGAAAATACCGCTGGTCATGTTTTTCCAGAGTTATGCCCCTTTTGGAGCCTGTGGAACCTTGTGAACATAATATCTCAAGAACCTCTGATGCTAGGATCGTGAGGTTTTGCAGAAAGACAATGCCCAAGGTGTAGATGATCTGATTAAATTTTGAAAAAAGTTTGTGAATTTTTTGACCGAGTTATGCCCCTTTTTGACTTAGTGCATTGTAAGCCTATGAAACCTTGTGAACAAAATATCTCAAGAGTCCCTGATGCTAGGATCATGATTTTTTGCAGGAAGATACTACCTAAGATGTAGATGACCTGATTTACTTTTGAAAAAAATCGTAAATTTTTTACCAAGTTAAGCCACTTTTTCTACTTAGTGCATTGAAGCCTATGGTACAAAGGTACACTTACTCACGGTTAAGAACTGTAAGAGCTAGGAACTTGAAAATTTATACACATGATCAGTATGGAAAATAAGCAGAGCCACATTTTTTTATTTTTCTGCCGGTCATTTATTTCCAGAGTTATGCCCCTTTTTCGACTTAGCCTGTGGAACCTTGTGAACAAAATATCTCAAGAATTCCTGATGCTAGGATCATTAGGTTTTGCAGGATGACAATGCCCAAGGTGTAGATGACCTGATTTACTTTTGAAAAAAAGTTTGTGAATTTTTGACCGAGTTATGCCCCTTTTTCGACTTAGTGCATTGTAAGCCTATGGAACCTTGTGAACAAAATATCTCAAGAACCCCTGATGCTAGGATCATGATTTTTTGCAGGAAGAAATTGCCCAAGGTGTAGATGAGCTTATTAACTTTTGAAAAAAAAATCTTAAATTTGTGACTTAGTTAAGCCCCTTTTTCGACTTAGTGCATTGAAGCCTATGGTACAAAAGTACAAGCATTATGGGATGAAGCTTCTTTAGAGGCAAGCATATGGTTGTGGGCATAGTGTTCATAAACACATTTTTGGCTTGCCGTTTCGGCGGCAAGCCAGTATTCAAGTGGTTTAGTGATACCGAGTTATTTTCGGAAGAAACGATACGTCACACTTAGTCGGAAAATACCCGGAGAGTGTGTACTGTCTATTTTTATCCATATCCGATCGATTTACCTCATCTGCTAAAAATAACAGATGGGAACTTTATTCTATTTTTGATAGTACATGTACTTTTTTTAAGGACGTATTTCTTTTACAAGTGCCTTGAACTTGGCCACATTTCTTTTTCCTTTTATAAACTGATTGCATAAAAAATGAAACTCTGAATTTAATGCAAAGTATTTGGCTTTGCATCCGGAGAAATATTCCAAAACCTGTGTAAGAAACTGTGTTTATATATAGCATTAGCGCAAAGCATTAGGTTTTCCAAAAATCATGCAGCGGCGTCGCGAAAAATAGGCCTTAGGGCACCGCATAATCTGACTGGTCAGAGCAGCCGGCACACTGTCCAGCGCCGGTGCATTCATGGGATCTGATCAGTCTTTTTCGGCATATATATTCTTCATGATGATCCATGATGAAGACATCTTTTATGCTGAGGATAGACTGATAAGACTGCGCTAATGGCGGAGTGGGCTGATATGTGTATCTGTAAAAACTGAAAGAGCAGAGTTCAAATTTATTCATTAGATTTAGAAACAAGCGCTTTTGACTACTTATTTGGATTATAGTAGAACAAGGCCGGCCTACTGTGCTTGCAGTAGGTGCGGGTCGGGGTGTGTGGACATTTTTCTTGCTTTTATAACACTCTCTAATGTTGCCTTCTTAGTTCAGCTATACAAATGTACAGAGAAATATTTACACTCGTCGACGATTTCCTTAGATGAACCTATACTGGGCTGACGATGTTCATACATCGGCGAACAACACACATTCATGCAATCTTACGCGTAAATATTTACATTCTTTGTGTATTTACTGAAAAGCCCTATAGTAAACCATTGGAACATAATGTAGTTTACATTCCAATAATTACATTGAGACACGCGACGTCAATGACGTCAAAATAAACAATGGTTCTCTACAACCCGATTGGACGTCAGCGACTTCATGACGTCATGCATGCTGTTCTGCTGTTAGCAGAAAAGCTGCGTATACATGTTTTACTGCTTCAATTTTAGCGCTTATGTAAGCTTTTTCATGAAAGATTTGACTGAAATGAATGTAAATATAAGCAATGAACTTAATTTTTCTGATGTTTATCGAAGTGTAAACTACATTGGGTCACTAGCAAAGTTTACATGAACCCCTTCGGGGTTCATTCACTTTGCACGTGACCCAATGTAGTTTACACTTCGATAAACCTCAGAAAAATGAAATTCATTCCTTAAGCAACGTCACGGATAATTCAAATAGATGATTGGCCGACGTAATGTTTGATATACGTCATGTCATAGTGACGTATTCATTACCAAACACGTTGGTTAATAACTATTCTTTGTCCTTTGCTTGGCATTAAATTAGTCAGAACTTCACGAAGAGTAAACAAAATTGATGTAAAACCATAGCATAAATATAAAAGATAAATTTCATTTGTCGGGAGTTCATGGAAATACGAACGCAATAGGTTCCGTGCTTTGTTGTTCCCAAATGGTGTAAAGCAAGTTATTGTCCAAACAATAACAGCATGCATTTCTTCTCAGAGTGTCAAAAGTTTGTTCCAGTCACTGCCACTGATGCCACTTAAACCAAAAATAAACTTCAGTAAATATTTATTTATTTCTTCTTTTGATGCCAAGTTCAGATGTGCCAAGATTCCATAGACATGGGTTTGAAACAGTTTTTCCTAAAATTTTGATTCAGTCTAAATGTGACTCAACAGCCGTAAAGAAAAGACTTGAAATAGGTCCATATAATTATTTTCCTTGAGACATGACTAACGGCCGGCCAAAATGTTGGAAAACTGTTGTTTGTTTGTTGTTGTTGTTGTTGTTGTGTGTGTGTGTGTGTGTGTGTGTGTGTGTGTTTCCTCAATTTGTTTTTCAAATAAATTCTACACTTCTTTTTACCTTACACCCGTGGATAATGCCACCATTCAAGAAGTTAGAAATTAAATACTTTGCTAAATAAAAGTAAGCAACAGAAAGTGCACTAACAATCGGGTTCACTTCAATAACAACTCATGAAAATTTCACTGTTTTAGCTGTGCAAGCCTTCCTTTTAAAAGGAAATTTTATCTAGTTTGGGATTGTTTTGGAAGAGAAGAATATCATCACTCTGATTTTAAAGTGTGGGTAATTCTAGAGCAGTGAAAACCTTGTTTTGCAGCTGAATAAATATGGTAAATACTGGTTAGATGACAAACAGTGTAGGCCCAGATCAGACTGCTCATAAGATGCAATCTGATCAAGATCTGCACTGTTTTCACTCACATTTTGACCCAATATTAAGGAACTGTACCATACATCACTGTATTATTTGGCTGTAAGATGGCACTTTCTCTCTCTCAGGCCCGGATCCAGGGGGCGGGCTTTGGGGCTTCAGCCCTGCCATTTTGGCCTTTGTGTTCTGTATAATATGTAGGCCCCAGATGATAAGGAGTATCTGATGACAGGTTACGATAATTTATGCATGCGGTTAGATTAAAATATATGCTGTGACATCTCATTAGAATCGCCTCTCGAGGCGATTCTAATGAAATATCACAACATACATTTCAAGGCAAAAAAAATTATAAAAAAAACCCTCATCAAATTGATTCCTTATTATGTCATATTTCCAAGCCCCCCACCCCCCTTTCCACATACCACATACATATCTCGGCACCTCCCAGCCCCACTACTTTCAGAGCCCCACCAGTAAGCGGTGGTCTGGATCCGGTCCTGTCTCTCCAAACGTATATATAAGCAAACGCTTAAATTAGTCATGTAATTTTACTATTAGATAGGGTTCTCTCTTCCAAAACAATCCCAAAAATCTAGACGCATCTTGTAAGAATTAAGATCCAGCTTGTAAGATGGATCTAGATTTTTGGGATTGTTTTGGAAAAAAGAAATGTCTTATAACTGAAAATACTGTTTATGGTTTACTACTAATTTTCAGAATTTCTTTATGCCCCTGCCATTTTTAAAGGGGGCTTATAGTTTCACCGCTGTCCGTTCGTACTTACGTACGTCCTGTACGTATGTCCGTACTCTCGAAAAATGGTTTTCGTTCATTATCTTTTGAAAAGATAAGTGTATTGGATTCATATTTTATACACAGGTATATAATTACAAAATACAGGTCAAGTTTAATTTAGGGTAAAATCCGTCAATTATTATGGGAGTTAAAGGCCCTTTTTTGACTTCATGTTGAAGTTAAAAAATGGTTTCTGGTCGTTATCTTTTGAATAGAATAGTGTATTGGATTCATATTTTATACACAAGTATCATAAAATACAGGTAAAGTTCGATTTAGGGTAAACTCCAGCAATTATTATGAGAGTTATGGCCCTTTTTCGACTTCATTTTGTATGTTTATCTTTTGAAAAGATTAGTGAATTGGATTCATATTTCATACACGGGTATTGTAATCATAAAATACAGGTCAAGTTTGATTTTGGGTAAAATCCGTCAATTATTATGCCCACAACATACAATGTATGCCAGGGGGTATATAGTTTTTGTCATTTTGTCCGTTCATCAACTTTTCATCAAAGTTTTGCGTTAAACTTTTTTGATTGCTCTATAACTACTCATCAGATTCTTTTCATATTTGGTTATTGATATCTCATTAGCATTGCTTTTGATGTAAACTATCTTAGCCCCTGGTCAGGCACCAGGGTGGGGCCATAGGACAGTAATTAGGACTTAGGCATTTTCATAATGTCAAAGTAATTTTTGATTGCTGATACGTGTATCTCTGTAACTGCATTGAAAAGTTCTTCCATAGTTCATGATATCTCCATAGCATTACTTTTGATCTGGACTACCTATACTGCAGGGTCAGGCTCATGGGTGGGACCTAGGGTAAATAACTAGGACTTAGCCATTTGTTGTATAGTTTTGGGTTATACTTCTAATATACTTGAATGGAGCCTAATGAACATAAGGTCAAGATCACAAACTTTTGAATTTTGTACATGTATAACATTTGCATTGTAGTTTTGTGGTAAAGTATGCTTTCATTAGGCAGTGGCACTGGTTGGGGGTATACGTGAGCCCCTGCTCACTTGCTCTAGTTATGGGAGTGATGGCCCTTTTTCGACTTTATTTTGTATGAAAAAATGGTTTCTGTTCGTTATTTTTTAAAAAGATTAGTGTATTGGTGTTACATTTTATACACAGGTATATAATCATAAACTACAGGCCAAGTTCAATTTCGGATAAAATCCGCCAATTATTTTTAGAGTAATGGCCCTTTTTGAACCTCGTTTCGTACAAAAATGTTTTCCATTTGAAAAGTTAGTTGTTTCCGGGTTATTTCTCATGGAAAGTTGCATGGCATCCATTTCTGTTGTAAGATATTGAATGTTATCACATATCACAGACACGCCCCCTCCCCCACCTCCTCCTCCTTCACTCCCCAACCACCCTTCTCTTGATCCAAGAAGCACGATACATCTTTCTAAGGAAAACAATAAACCAATTGAACAAAAGCAGGTCTGCCTCTGTGAACCTAGTTACCCCACAAATGCTAGTACCTTAAATAAGGTGCCATATTATTTAAGGCAGTAGTCGGTGGCATCCGTGTCCAATGGACACATTTCTAGTTTGTCCATTGATGGTCATATTTGTAAAACATTTATCACTTACCATATCTGGCATAATTATTTTACATTATCTAGAAGATGGGGGCCCATTCCAACATTTTTCGTGTTCAAAAGATAAAAGCAAGTGAGTGAGTGAACTCTTGTTTAACATCCCACCAACAACTAGGTCATACAGAGAAGGGACCTTTGTTTAAAGTCTCATCCCGGCAAAAGACCGGAGAAGCGGGGGCTCGATCCTGCAATCCCTTGATTGGGAATCCAGCGCGTTTTCAACTACACAAAAAGATAAAACCAAAATAAATAGAATAAAATAAAAAATAAATCAAGAGCACTTACTTTCAGCTGTTACAATATATGAATCAAACTTCAGGGGAATACTTTTATTAGGAAGGGCAACATCTGTGATTTTGAAACAGTAATAGGTGCCATTGGCCTTATATCGTAATTATATCAGGACATTTTTGATTGATGAAAAGTAAGCTAACCTATCTAAGTGAAGTGCCCTATAAATCTAAGTGAAACCTACATTAAAGTAGAATTCTAAAAATTGGGATGATAGGTCAAAGCAAACAGCGCAGGCCCAGATCAGACTGCTCCCTTAGGAGCAGTCTGATCAGGGTCTACACTGTTTGCCATCCTATCTGCATCTTTCAGACTCATTATTATGTTGAAAACCCAAGCTATTCCCTTTTTAGGATAATTCCAGAAATTATTTTAGGTGTCCCAACTTTTTTTAGAGTACGGTAGTAAAAATTCCAGTACCTTCTAGAAGAGGTGTTATGTTTTCGAAATGGCAGTATGATATAATTTGTGTGATAAAACTTTTCCAACAAATTTTATGAAAAATTTCATGAAAGGGATTGGATGATATGCAAAGATGAAATAAAAATATACAAGATATTAATTTTTTTTTTATGTATGATAACTTATGTGCCACACCACAAACCTGTCATCATGGTCATAGTTGACCGAGAGCAGTACCAGTAGACAGAAAGAAAGAAAGAGGGTTCTATTTAGGCCTTGCTTCCTGTTTTATTTATCTATTTATTTATTTTTTGTTTCTTAGTGCTATAGTAGATATATAGAGAGAAAAGGGGAAAAAATGAATAAACAAATATAAAGTTGAATGGGTATAAGTATGAGGGTGAGTGAGTGAGTGAACTCGGGTTTAACGTCCCACCAACAACGAGGTCATATGGAGACGGGACCTCGGTTTAAAGTCTCATCCGAAAGACCGGAGAAGCGGGGGATCGAACCTGCGACCCCTGGATTGGTAGTCTGGAGTGTTATCCACTACGATACAGCCGCTCCGAAGTATGGGGGACCATATTATCTCCAAAGCCATGCAGTAAAAATCCACCATAAAATCAGTCGCAACTTTCCTAAGATTGAGACACCTACGGTCATTACCATTATTGATCATAGATAGAACATTTGAGCCGCGACACGAGAAAACCAACAATGTGGTTGTGCGCCCAGCGCAGACTCAGATCAGCCTGGGCATCCGCCCAGTCTGATCAGAGTCTTCGCTGTCTGCATGAATGTAGCTTACACCCTTAGCTACCCTTTAATCCCAAAGCGAAGATTCTGATCAGACTGGGCGGATGCCCAGGCTGATCTGAGTCTGCGCTGGGCGCACAACCACATTGTTGGTTTTCTCGCGTCGCGGCTCATTTTGGTTTTACAGCGCAGTAATATGTCCAAAAGATGCAGATGGAATGGCACACAGTGTTAGTTCTGGTTAGAGTCTGATCTGGGCTACACTTTTTTCTCCGAACCCTTTGTCCATATATTTAGAATTTTTATGGTGAGTAGAGTTGGTTGGTTGGTTGATTTGATGCTTAACGTCCACGGTAAACAACTAAGGTCATGTCGGGACGTTCAGTTAACCTAACCACACTATTCCTGGGCAGGCTTAGACCTCCTAAGCGGTTAACCAGTACTAAGTGCACATACTTTCGCCAGTAACTGACAACTGCCCTTCTTGAATCAGCGGAAGGAGAAACGAAAGTATGTGGCCAGACCGGGATTCGAACCCAGGACCTCTGACTTACGAGTCAGGTGCCATACCGATTGCGCTACCCGGCCCGGCCTGGTGAGTAGAGCTCTACTGGGATAGGCATACCTGAGCAAGACGTACATACATATCAAGCAAATCATGATATTCAGGGTCTGTGATTTTTTTCCTCGTAGCCAATAGTTCAGAAATAAAGATTCCATTTAATGGGAAGGATTGCCTAAATGTAAGGCATGTAAATGCCAACGGAAAGGGAATCATGGAGATTATATGTATCAAAGGCCGCAAGCCTATAACTAAGGTTAGGAGTTAGAACTAAAAAATATTCTTAGCCCAAACATCAGGGAAGTCTGTTTTCTTATATGGAATAAACAAAAATAGTTTCGACATACAGTGCAGACTTTGACAAAACTGAATAGTTTTATTACTTTCCCCCAAAAATGCAGAATCAGACGAAAGTGCTCTGAAGATAATTTGATAGGAAATGGTCTATACAAGCCATGAGCTTTCGACCAAATACTTTTCACGAAAATTGTACTCTAAATATATATGACATGTCATAGCTGAGTGAAGAAAATATTGTTCAAACCAAGACAATTTTTGTCCGAATATTTTGGGTTGATAATAATAATGGACTACTCATCCGTCCATCAATTTTGCTGGAAAGAAGGACAAACATTAAAAAAGTATGCAGGATCATTCATTCGCCAATATGTTACGTGTCCAATAGGTCAATGTCTTCCATTTCTATTTTTCCCCGAGCCCTAAAGTTTTATATATAAATACCCAGTTTCTCTGACCTCGCAATCTCAGGACTTGTCGACATTTCACAGTTAGAAAATTTTTACCGGTGAAAATGAAGGGATTATTTGTCGTCTGTTTGGTTGTCCTTCTCTGTACCAGCATGGCAGCAGGTAAGTCTTCTGTTCTTAATTTATTTAACTTATTCTATATGTAAGTAATACCACTGAAAGCGTTATACTTATTAAATCCACAAGTTGAGCTACACATGTAACCCTTAAAGCGCGAAAACAGGCAGACAGACAACATACTGTAGGTCCGAAAAAAATGTTTCATCCAATACTAAAGGGATAACAGTGTAGTTCCAGATGATGCGGCTAATGTTGAGCAACCTCATCTGGACCTATGCTTAACTTTTGGCAAAGAGCATATATAGTAATAGGGTATTGACAAACTCACAATTTGTTTAGTTGGTTTTTAGGGGGTCGAGTCTGGTAACTTCGGAAAGTGGGTAAATTCGGACATACCATTGCAAACAGTGATAATCAAGATGAGATGGCTCATGATGAGCCGTCTCATGAAGGATTTTCACTGTTTGCCCAGTTAATTTTGTTTTGATTCCAAACAACTTACTTATAAAGGAAACAATGTCACTGTCCGTATTTACTTGCTGTCCGAATTTACCTGACTTGACCCTTTGTCTTCCACACCGACATTTGTGATCTGCTTGATTCTTGGACGAAGAAACCCTTCTGATACCGGATCAACTCTTGAAGGAAAGAATTGGAGTCTCAAAATCGGGTCTACTCTTAAAGAAAAGAAATCTTTCTTAAATGAGAGTCGGTCCCTATTGAGAAGGGAGGCAAAATGACAATGGCAGAGTTGCTTTCCGCGAAAGTGTACCCGTTCACCTTAATCTTAATAAAGACTTTAATTTTATTACTCAGGAGCGCGTGGATATAGGGGCATCCCATTATGACGTTTATTGACTGGATATCGTATTTATTCAGCTACAAGACGGGGTTCCCCGGCTAGAATGATCCACAAAGATGCAAAACTGTTTTAAGGTGGTGATAATCACTGATTTGGGACAAAGACAAAAATCTGCATAAAATACTTAAAATAACACTGATCTTTCCATAACTTAGCAGATGCCTTCTTTATGTTGTTTCGCATAATTTAGAATCCCAAAATGCAACATTTAAAAATGTTAAAAAGTGTTTTTATAAGAGAAGATCAAAGGGTAATTTTCTGCGAATAAATCTGAAAAAATAATATCATTATTGAAAATATACTTAGTGCTTACAGTACCTGGTTGCATAATGGAGAGCGTCCAAGCAATTATTTTTTCAAACTCTTTCACACATTATCAGGCTGAGCAGATGAAAAAAGATGCAGTCTGTGCCCATTTTTTTTTGTCAAAACACACAGGTGGGACAGGTGAGACTATTTTAACAATTTCATCTACACACCACTGATCATGTCAGTGATGTATTATTTATATTGTAGGTGTTAACATAGGTATGCTTGCTTACCCTATATTTAATAAATGCTTCCAGTGTACATTTACTTTGTACATGGTTGAACATTTGAGAAAAAGCTACCGTTTTCATCTGGTCTACATTACAATTTGAGAAAGAGTTGGAATAAATAATTGCTAGGACGCTCTTCATTATGCAATAATGCACCTTTAGCACTATGCAAATTTTCAATAACGATATTATTTTTTCAGATTTATTCGCAGAAAATTACCCTTTGATCTTTCCTTATAAAAACACTTTTTATGCAGCATGTACGTCTATTTTGTATTCTAAACTGTAAAGAACAACAAAAATAAGAAGTCTGCTAACTTTCAGGGAGATACGTTACTTTTTTATGGTTTTATACAGATTTTTACATTTACCATAAATCACCACCTTAAGATGGGGTTTTCCAGTCCAAAACAATCCCAAAATCTGGGGTCGAATTCATAAAACGCTTTAAGTGGTTGCTATGCTGTTGCTAAGGCTAAATTTCTTTGAAGGAGATTCCCTACAACTATGAAATTTGCTCTGGAGGAACAGTCTTACAAAGACTGTTCCTCCAGACCAAATTTCATAGTTGTAGGGAATCTCCTTTATAGATATTTAGCCTTAGCAACCGCATAGCAACGACTTAAGTGGCTTTATGAATATGGCCCCTGGATCTCAATTTTTAGGTTGTTTTGGATGACAAACGCCCCGTCTTATTACTGAATAATAGGTAATATTAATGATTTATTCAGGTTACTTATTGGACGATGATGACTGGGGAAGACGACGTGGGCGTGGTGGCTTCGTCAGGACGTCAAACAAACATAAATCACACTTCAGTATGGGCCACGCACATGAACACGCCAGGGAATCTGTACATCGCTTCAAACGAGAAGAACCGGAGGATTGGGAGGGACCGGAAGACGACAAATAAGAAACTTGTTAATTACTTTGATAAGTGTTGAAAATAAATTGTATAAAAATACGAAAACTGATTATTCATTTTATACCACTTCCTAAGATCTATACCACAGGTTTTGCATGGAGCTATAAGGAATATACTTGAAGAAAGCATGGTTCTACCTGCACGGATACCGTGCACTTGTCAGCAGTTGTAGTCATTTTACGCTGCAAATGTTCACTTCGTCACAACTTTTTATCCATCGGCTACTGCAGTACCATAGGCGGCCGATGGAACTTTCGACGGTAACAATTACCGATGGCAGGGCTGAAATCATGCGAGGATTTGTTGGCCATCGGTACCATCGGTTATCATTGGTAGCCATCGGCTACCTTGTTGCTTTTATTGGAGTACTGCTGATAAGAAACAAATAGTTTTCAGTTTTAGGTAGAAACAGTTGCTTCCTATGGTTGGTTATTGGTTTAACGGCCCTTTGAGAAGTATTTCAGTCTATATCGACTATCGAGCCGTCTTCCAGAGAGAGGGAGAAGAAAAAGAGAGATGTTAGAGAGAAAAAATGTCCAAACCACCCCATCCGCACCTACTGCAAGCACAGTAGGCCCTTGCCCTACTATTATCCAAATTAGTAGGACGCCCCGGCACTGAAAGTTACCCAGTTCATAAACAACTTTTACGGGCGCCCGTAAAAATAACGGAAAATGGACTGGCAGCTGGTTGCCAGTTATTTTACTGTAAAATCTACGGAAATTATTTACAGTGTACGATTGGTCAACGTTACACACTTAGTTCCTGATACTGGAAGCCGTTTAGAAATTACGCCATCACTAACCCACAAAACTTACCCAAGCTCTGGGGTTGCAGCAGAACTGATGGCCGACGTTGCCGATGGCTACCAAAGGGTACTAAAGGCTATCATCGGCTATTACAGCCACCATCGGCAGTTGAATAAAGGCTTCTGAACGTACAAAATACGAGCGTAATATTTTGGCTGTTACACCTTGAAACGAAACTGCTATTTGAGCCGCGACACGAGAAAACCAACAATGTGGTTGTACGCCCAGCGCAGACTCAGTCCGCCCAGTCTGATCAGAGTCTCGCCGTCCGAATGGAAGTAGCTCAGATCCTTAGCTACCCTTTAAGCGCTGAGTAAAGACTCTGATCAGACTGGGCGGCTGCCTAGGCTGATTTGAGTCTGCGCTGGGCGCAAACCCACTTTGCTGGTTTTCTCGTGTCGCGACTCATTTATTTTTGCATTACATGTAACATAAACGTTTAATAAAAGCATCCAAAAATTCGGAATGTTCATATAATTCTGTTATGTATTGTTAAAAGAATCATTAGTTTTGTCGTTTCCGAGAAAATTAGCAAAAATCTCGTCTGCTTCAGGGAGCAAAGGGATTAGTCCTCGGCAAAATTGTGTGCGTGTTAATTCTCGTAATTAGATTCCCACGCACCTCAGCGGAACCTTTCTATGGCCACAGTACGGGGCCCCGTGCGTCCGTCCACTAGGCAGAATTCACGGATGGAATTTTATTTATCCTGGGCTATGCTTAAACCGGGACAAAAAGGTAAAGGTTTCCACTAGCCTAGTGGCCGTAGGGGCAGTGGGAGTTACAGGCCCGCCGTATCTTGGGTACAACATATAAAAGATGAAGTTCATTCCTCCCCCTTCGCTGCCTTAACCCTTTCCTGAAAGGTACACATATAATGCAGAGAGAGTTTTTCAGACCCCAGTTCTTCTGTATCATATCAAAGCGCCTCTAACCGTTCTACCACGCATCATTATGGGTATAAAAGATTTGTAAATAGCAAGAAATGTTTTCTAATGGACATACAGTCTAAACGTTTAAGCTGGCTGACAGACCACGTTAAGGCAGATAGCATACGGCAAAAGAAAGGCAAACTTCGACATAAATTACTGGTATATCCTGTCTGATAAGTCCTACATCCATGGTTTCCGCCATTTGTTTTTTTTTTTTTTTTTTCAAAAGAAGACAACTTTTTTTATATCCTGTGTGCTATTCAAGATGAAATAACTGATGTTATCTTACAGAAAGAAAGGACGAAAATTGTGCCCACTGAAAATGCCGATTTTCGAAGGTAGGCAGATAACCACAAAAAAAACATGCAGAAATGTTAGCTGTATGTTTTTAGTTTATTCTGTACGATTTCATTTTCCCGTATTTTAATGCCTTTTAGATTAATTTTGCGGGTTGAATACATGTACTGTCTGCAGCGTTTAACATTGAGCGTATGGGAATTTGAACTACGAACGTCCACTATGCATCCAAATTTCACTTCATCCTACCCTCGTAACCACTACAATTTTTATACATAATTATTCCTCATATACATATTCATCATAATCGGGTTATATTACAGTGGTAACGAGGGTAGGAGTAAACGAAAAATAAACTTTTTTGGTAAATTTTCACGTATCCAACACTTTATATCAGAATTGCATCAGTATATTTTGTAATTAATAGACAATAGCGGTATCATTCGACACATCTTTTTCAAAGTGTTCATCTATGTAGTATGCATTCCTAATGCCCCAACAAAGATTCCATGTGTGTGTGTGTGGGGGGGGGGGGGGTCGAGGAGGGGACGCAGGGCTGGGCATGCGCATAGGTATGGCGTTATGTGCGTACATGTAAGGCTTAGACTGAATGTCCTGTATCATCATGCTGTGATATAATCTCTGATGCTATAATGTTGCGACGTGGTCAGATGATGTATGTCTCTTCCTGAAACTGATGCATTGTAAAATTCTGTGACCTTGAACATTGGCCCACTAACTTTGTATGAAGCGTAACTTGGATGAGCTTTTTCCTTACCTCTTTTGATATCTTTGGGGTAGGAGTGCTGATATTTGATCTGATCATATCCTTAAAATGTAGGAACTGCAAAGCATTCATGCACGCTGAGTCCTTGAACTTTATGCATGGACCAGGATTTTCACTTATATCTCAACACGGTTTTTGGATTCGCAACATAATTACAAATAGTTGGTCAGTCAAACGATGCAAAAATGCTCATACTATTTGTAGGTTACTGTGACATATATTCAAAAGTTCGCTGTTCTTTTCCTTATATATTCAACATTAAATATGCATCATTCGAAAGACAATGGTTCAGTCAGACTTTGCAAATAGCGTCATACTAATTGTAGGTCATTGTGTTTTGTATTTCATGATCCATTGAATTAATGTTTGATTTCGAAATAAATTTAATTGAATCTTCGTCGGACTTGGAATAGTAAGTCACTTCAGCGCTGCGTTTCATTTGGTACTACATGTAGGAACCTGTGACCTATATTTCTTGGTTAACTGATTTTGTCTAATATATTTTAAACATCTGTACCTGTGTAGCATCCATAAAAGCGGAATATTTCATACGTGATTAATATTTGATATGATGAAGCTTTCATTATATGTATAGATAGTGAATTATGCTTAAGAAAAGAAGAAGGTTGATGACCTTTTGACGCACTTGCCGCCAGACCACAAGCGTGCAAAAGCGTTTCGCCAAGAATACATTTGCTTAACAATATTGGTCGGTTACAATCGACTTCCTGTCCATATGTTTCATTATTTTCACAAAAGCAAACGCTTTAAATGCTTATTATTGTGTTTATAAACACTTGTAAAATCTACTGTTTGAAGTTTTCGTATAAAAACAAATAAAATTTCTCCTTACTAGATGGTTTGAGCGAAAATATCTCTTTTAGGCTGTGGATCATAAGGACTAAAAGTATTATATTTAGTTTGGAGGGCTGATATGTCAGCAGAATTGCCGATTTTATCTAAAAAAACGCAGGTAGTTAGTGTACCCCGTTCAGCACCCCATATGCAATAAACCGGAAGTCACGTGATTATTTTATGAAACCGCAAACTTAAAAATGTGCTGCTATAATCTGCCAAATGCCAAGCTTTTATAAACATAAATTGTATCAGGATCGGACGTGGGCACAAAAAACGGCCAAAGTGTAACCCGTCCTTTGTTCATAGAGGAGCAAAGTTTTCCTTTTTTTTTAGTTTACCCCATTGAAAAACAAGGTAAAATGAAACTGGCAGAGTAACTCCCCTTGACAGTGTACCCATTTACCCATTCACCTTAAAGATAAAGGTCTAGAGAGCATAACAAAGGTAAGTAGGGATAAAAGTCTGGAGAGCATAACAAAGGTAAGTAGGGATAAAAGTCTGGAGAGCATAACAAAGGTTAGTAGGGATAAAAGTCTGGAGAGCATAACAAAGGTTAATAGGGATAAAAGTCTGGAGAGCATAACAAAGGTTAGTAGGGATAAAAGTCTGGAGAGCATAACAAAGGTAAGTAGAGATAAAAGTCTGGAGGGCATAACAAGGTACCTTTGTTATGCTCTCCAGACTTTCATCTTTACTTAACATTTGTTATGCTCTCTAGACCTTTATCTTTATTTTAACCTTTGTAATGCTCTCCAGACCGTTATCTTTACTTTTACGTTTATCTTTTCTTAAACCTTTGCGGTGCTTTCTAGACACCTTTATTTACTTCAACCTTTGTCTTCACTTTAACCTTTGTCTTAACTTTAACCTTTGTTATGCGCTCCAGACTTTAATCCTTTCTTTACCTTTGTTATGCTCTCAATACTTTTATCCTTACTTTAATCTTTGTTATGCTATCCAGACCTTTATCTTAGACCTTTGTAATGCTCTTTAGAATTTATCTTTACTTTTACCTTTATCTTTACTTTAACCTTTGTTTTGCTGTCCAGACTTTTATCTTTTTTCAATCTTTGTTATGTTTTCATTACTTTAATCTTTACCTTCACCTTTGTTATGCTCTCCAGACCCTTATCTTTATTATTCCAACTTTTGTCTTTACTTTATGTTTTGTTATGCTGTCCAGACTTTTATCTTACCTGTTACTTTTGTTAGGCTGTCCAGACTTTTACCTTTACTTTAATCTTTGTTATGATTTCTAGACTTTTATCGTTACTTTGAGCTTTGATATGCTGTCCAGATTTTAATCTTTCCTTTAAACTTTGTTATGCTATTCAAGTTTTTATCTTTACTTTGACGTTTTTTTCTCTCCAGACTTGTCTTTACTTATACTTTTGTAATGATCTCCAGACTTTTATCTTTACTTTCAACTTTGTTATACTCTCCAGACCTGTATCTTTCCTTTAACCTGTGGTATGATTTCGAGACTTTAATCTTCACTTTATCCTTTGTTATGCTCTCCAGATTAATCTTTGTATATATATCTTACACGTACGTACAGCAAAGACTTTGTTCTAAATGGTCTTTTCCCAATCAACCTATGGATCCTCGGAATGCATACAACTCAGATCAGTCTGCGCGGATGCGCCGCTAATCTAAGTCCTCCATTTCATCTGTGCGATAAGGTACTTATTCTTCTGCTGCTGTGCATGGTGAAAAAAGTAAAAAAAATGCATCATACTGCAGCACCAGAGGACAATATGTTGCACATGCGCCGTTTGAGAATTGCAAGCTATGATGAAAACTCTAACCATTTCAGATGATCGCTTGCAGTATGCGTATGAAAACGCATATCTAAAATTTAGGTGCGCCGATCCATTCTAAATATCAACAGACCCAGGCATAGCCTGTGAAAATGAAAAGCGCAATTCTGTTGGGTTTACTAGTTCTGTTTTGCGCAACCCTTATTGTTGTTGGTAAGTAAATACTTTTTGATGTTCTTTGGTTTTCTGTTTTAAATTTTTTAAGTCGATCAAATACACATTTGAGTAGTTTTAAGTTTCAAGGACTCTACCTCTCTTCTATTTTTATTTTTTCCTCCATAATCATAATATTTATTTTGAAAATAATAATTATAATAGTAATTAAATAATAATGCTACTACTAATAATAATTACAATGTTAATGTTAATAATAATTATAATGACAATAATAATCATAATCATAATAATGAAACTAATTTTTATCATCATTATTAGTATAGCAGTGGATGTTTTTAAGTTTATAAAAGTATCACACCTCCGGAATATTTACCTTTTGATCTGCCTTCACGGATACACAAGCTAGTTTGGCTCATCACTTTTCGCACCCTTCGCGGATACACAAGCTAGTTTGACTCATCACTGTTCGGACTAAATGTGTGTGTGGGGGGGGGGGGGTGGGGGGTGGGGGGGGAGGGGGGGCTGCGCCGTGTGGCGGCCGTAAAACGCCTCCCCGTGCATCATCATACATGTCGTGCAGATTGTATATGGTTTGGTCTTTTGGACCTTGAATTTATTCAGAGTCATTTTAACAGTGAGGTTCTGCTAATGAACAGGCCCAATTAAACCGAGTGTGCTATTTACGTTTCTTTGGTGTATTCTTTGCTCTCAAATTATCTAACTTATATACTCAGCCAAAACAAAATAATCAGAGGCAGTGTATTCTCTTTTTAAGTCATTTTTATTTAACATAACTAACAAGACATCTGACCGCAAAAAAGCATAAAGAAATCTTAGACTCCTTTTAAACTTATGCGAGTTTACTCAGCAAAACGATTTTCAGTAAATTTCGCATTTCATTTTGTTTGCACATGCGCAAAAGCTAACCGTTTCAAACATCCTAAACTGCTGTGCCAAGGCACCAGTAAAATCTGTGAAATCAGAAAACCACCAATTTTAGTGTTTAAGCCGTTACTGACATCACTGTAGGCATTTACCCATTGCATTCTGGGTGTTTCTGTCGTCTGCTGAAATTGTCGTCTGCATCAAAAATCAAGAATATTTTGACAATATTGGTCTAACTAACTCTTGTAGAAATGATGTCTTGGCAGCAAACAGTTTGGATCTCAGATCAGGCCCCACATTTGTGGGGCCTGATCTGGATCCAAACTGTTTGCCCAGATACTCCTAAAGGGGTATCCCGAATGGAATGGCTTAAATTCCAAACCAGCCTCACTTTTAGTATAGCCATATAGCCGAAGTTTCCCGACTATAATAAACAGGGAGGCCTTCTCAGTCTTGCTCATCTGGGTAGAAGATTTCTGGATACTTTCATTTCTGGTTGAGTATATATTGGGTATGCTGTCGTTTCTGTTTTCCAGACGCTTGGGACCTTGATGATATGTTTGAACCTGACTATGACGATGATTATCGATGGGGTTGCCGAAGCCGGGGCCGGGGCCGGTGTAGGGGAAGGGGTAGGGGCAGAGGTAGAGGTAGGGGCCGAGGCAGAGGCGATGATGACAGATATGACTGATGATTTAAACGTGAACGTCACTGATGACAGAAGCAAGCCTTGTCATTACATGTTGAAAATTATCTTTTTAAATAAATAAAGCGATATGCTGCTTAATGGTCTTAATGTTTTGTTAAAGCGGGTTTGCACGACGACACATGATGCTGGACAAATGCTAATGCAACCATTCTTGTCGCAAGCTGGTTTTGTGTAGGAGGTGAGACATGCTGCATGCAACAGATTTTTGTCATGCAACATGTTTTGGGGTGTTTAAATCGATGAAAGTTTGCATGTATTGTCAATAAAAACTTAGAAGTTGAATATGGTTTATGGAATGTGTCATGCAACTTGTGTCGACAAACTTTCATCGTCTTCTACAAGTGGTCTAGTTTCATATGTAGCTCAATAACTGTTGCATTCCAAAACTGTAATACAGGTTTTTCATTATTGCGAGCACTATGCGCTTACCACCATCCACTCCGCGTACAGCCTTTTCTACAAGATTGTCTGCAATGCCCTAATGTCCTTTATCATACGATTAATAACAGTATTCTTTACCATTCAAATTTATCATGCTGCAAAATCTAACCTGATAATCAGAATGATAACAAAATGTGATAGCATGTCACTTTACAGCTACGCTTGCGCAAACATTATCAGGCGATGCCTTTAGAAGCGATCTTTGAAGACGATTGGGTGCATACTGACGCTGGCCGTGAAAACAACTTTCGATTGGCGTCACCAATTTTCGTCATAACATATTCCCGACGTAAATAAACTATGTTTGTTTTTCATTTGCTTCACGCTCTTTATGCCTTAAATATTCTCATGATATATGGTAATTAGAAAACTATGTAATTGTCTTTAGATATAAAGTTTATCAGGCTAAAGCAGAAACACGTCGGACTGGCTCGGGAAGCCTCGCCATTCCTACGCTATTTCTGATGTGTAGTAGTAGTAGTATTTCAATTCTCATATCGACGTTGCCCTCGCATCTCAGCGGAACGAATCCATAACCGCAGTAACGGGGCGCCGACCGTCCGTCCATTTCTGATGTGTATCTAAGGATACCGATTTAAATAAGTCTGTCTCTTGACTTTTTTTTCTGAATCCAATTTGCATATTACTTTTTGTTTATAATAGTACAGCTGCCTGTATGTAATTTAGCCTATGTGAATAAAATATTATTTAAATTAAAATACCTGCATCATAGTTCGCTCGAGGTTGGCCGAATGGATAACGCTCACGGGCACCGTCCCAAATATGGTCTTTATTGAGTCTGAGGCCTGACTAACAGTGCAATAAATAGCAATGAGTGAATGAGTGAGTAATTTGGGTTCAACGTCCCACCAATACATAGGTAATACAGAGTCTCATCCGAAAGGGATAGACCTTGCGACCACTGCATTACGGCCGCCCCTAATAAAAAAGAAACTCATTATCATCAACTATTACATCTATTGTGTTAAAGATCGGGCATGAGTCTTTCGCATAATACCACTCTTTACCTACACAGACACTTTTTTCATGTTTGCTCTACATCTTTTCATTTCACGGGCATTTTTTTCTATATAGTAGATTTATGCAGGAAATAGACTAAAGGAGTACAATAAACTAATGAAGACAATAGTGTAGCTACACATATGCAAATACGAAGGTGCGTATTGAGATTTTGTCAAACTGACATAATTTCAGGACACACCTGCGTATGTTCATACTGAAATCTTGTAAACTGGACAATAGTTCAGTACCGTCTACTAACAGACATGACAAAATGAAAAAACCCCTAGCTTTCCCATGTTTCCCCTCATGACTGTGCGTATCATGAACATTCCCAGCAGGCACACAAGATTGAATCACCACTGAATCAACATTGATTCAACGTCGTGACGTTGAATCAAGGTTGATTCAAGGTTGATTCAACCTTGTGTACCCAATGGGTTGTAACTGCCTCTAGCTACGCTCCTGTAAGATATTCAGGAAATGTCACAAACACACATCACAGCCAGAGGAAGATTGATCACACAAATACACAGTATACACCAAAAAGAAATCAGAAGAAGCAAGGCAAGTAGCCCTCTCTTTTTCAATGAAACGATCATAATACAAGATGTTAGATGACAGTAAGGCAACAAACAGGACATTATGGGCAACTTCGGCATAAACTACTTGGGCAAGTCCGACCAATACCCAGATCTTCTCCGGTCTACTCGAAAATATGTGTTAAACATACCTACGAGTAGCCCGAGGAATGTCTGGGTATTGTTCGGGTTTACCTAGGTAATTGTGCCGAACGTAGCCAATGTTGAAGCCCTTGTAGCCTAAAAGAAAACATCGGCTCCTACGGTACGCACATAGTTTCCCTTATACACCCAGTGGAACATCACACCAGAGTCTTCACTTGGAACATCAGCACCGTATGGAACTGGCCCAAAACCATACAGCCAACAGTGAGACTTCTGTAGATCCGGTGTAGGGGAGAGTCGGGTAACTTCGGACAACAGGTAAATTCGGACACTGTCATTGTTTCCTTTATATGTCAGTTGTTTGGAACTAAATAAAAAAGTAACTGGCCAAACAGAGAAAATCCTGATCAGACGGCTCATTATGAGCCGTCTTATCTGGATTTTCACTGTTTGCAATTGTATGTCCGAAGTTATCCGCCTGTCCGAAGTTACCCGACTCTCCCCTAAACTATAAGGATGATCTGAATAATAACATGACAAAGCTGTAACATTGTTGGAAGTAACATGTTGTGGCTCATATATTAAATTAATCAAAGATGAGGGTTTATGGCAAATACTGCAACACTGTCTGCCAGAAATACAAAATAACACAAGTGAAACCACGATGAAAATTACTCTTTTTCCTTCATTTTTCCTAAAAAGAAACCAAGTAAAACTGTGTCCATAGTCTCATAGCCCTATTAGTGATAAAAGAGCCTAAGCACGAATCGTTATGAAAAGCGTTTCATCATTCACGATTGGCGATAACATGTGGGTTGATGTGCATATACTGTGTCAGATAACTGGCAAGAAGGAGAGAGAACATAGTTTTGAAAAAAATGTAAAATCGCTCCACAAAATACGATTTCTTTTTCTGGTTTCCCGTCGAGCAATGCATGATAAACAAACCCAAGAAACTAAATAGTGTCACATACCTTTACATTGTATTTTTAACCATTTTAGTCAAGCTACTCAAATCGAAAGTAAGTCATTTTAGTTGCCAACTAAAATGACCTAAATTGATTTTCAACACATTTTATGAGAAATCCAGGACGTTGTGTTACTTTAAAGTCGGCCAATCATTTTCGGACCATTTATAATGACGAACTGTAGTGAAAAGCTTGCAGGGATACCTAACGAAATTTTTAAACACTAAACGAGCAATAGGGCCCTCAAAATTTAATGATACATATTTTGGTTTACGAAATTCGAATAAATTAGAAATATCGGTCATTTATAATATTCTTTAGTTTAAACATATTTTATTGCCAAATAATCTATACAGCAACTGGGTTGGACCACAAGTTCTTAAATATAATATTGTTATTACCACTTTATAACAAAACATAATCATGGCGTCTCATGGTGTTGCGAATTCTTTGGAACGATAACGCAGATTTATAACAAACCAAACAATCTGTTGCAAAGACTACTTTAGGCAATATTAGCTTATAATAGTCATCACTTACAATTACGCTTTTATCTTCTATGACATATACTTCAAAAGTTTATCAGGGATTTTAAACATGTTAAATATGAGCGCGACACGAGAAAATCATCAAAGTGGTATGTGCGCCCAGCGAAGACTCAGGTCAGCCTGGGCATACGCCCAGTCTGATCAGTCTTCGTTATTCGCATGGAGCTAGCTTAGGCCCTATTAAGCTACCAAAGCGAAAAACGAGGACTTTGATCAGACTGGGCAGATGCCCAGGCTGATCCGAGTCTGCGCTGGGCGCACGACCACTTTGTTAGTTTTCTTGTGTCGCGGCTCATTATTATTTTAGTCACAGTAGGCGCGGGTTTCTGAAATTTACGAGTATACAGTAATGATATCGAGCTCCATATCATTCCAAAGACAGGCATATCAACCAAACACCCAAGGTAGCGGGTTATATAGAGGATCTTACATGAGTGCTCATGTATTATTGAATTTATTAAACGAGTTGGGGAAAAAGAGAAGATGCGAGGTTATGCCGAGCATCTTATCGGTTTTCCCCAACGAGTTTAATAAATTCAATAATACAGGAGCACGAATGCAAGATTCTATTTATCATATGACACTAAAATTGCATTTTATTAGCAAAATTTGCACTAAAACGTCACGGTTTTGCCATTAGAAAACGCGACGTTTTAATGGACGTCAACGTAAAACGTTACGACGTAATTTGCATATTTAATCCACTGGTTGATTATCGTTTTTAATGCATGGCTTTATTACACTCTCAGATACGACGTCATATGATAAAACGTATATTTGAGAGATCTATGGCACACCGGGTAGGCGGCAATCGAAAACGCTCTTAACAATTGATTAACGCGGATCCAAAACAGCGTTTTCGATTGCAAAACAGCTTTTCGATTGCAAATAGTCGCCAATTTGCAATCGAAAATGCTGTTTCAAACTGTTTTTGATCCGCGTTCGTCGATTGCACGAGCGTTTTCGATTGCCGCCTACCCGGTGTGACGGGGCTTGATATGAAAATAATTAGAGAATAACACAATTATTACCTACATTGACACCCAAAACATTTGGCCGAGAGTTTGTATCTGCCACCAAACTGTTCTATTTTACAAAGAGGTTTCGTAGGACAGGGGCACTGCTGATCTACAATTCTGGTGGCGGGACTTATTTGAAATGTTGTGTTTCAAGATCGGTTTATGAAAATGATTGATGAACAAGTAAAAATCGATTAATGAAGCTGTCAGCAGCCTATTTAGAATTAACACTGGGTTTTGTCAAACAGCTATTCCCTTGCTATTTTTTATTTCATCTCGTTGGACTAGGAAGTCCATAGAAACTGCTAAAAGAATTTTCTATGGTCTCTTTAATCAAGATGCATATATATGCTCTGTCCTAGCGAAGTCAAAGCTTAAAACGAATATTACAAATGCATAAATTGGGCATAACAGTATTTTCATATTCAACACACACACACACACACACACACACACACACACACACACACACACACACACACACACACACTTGGGAATATACATCTAAAAAAACTATTTCGGTAGCAATGTATCCACTCGGGATGCTTAAATGATTTGAAATTGGCTATAGATGGATAGATAATCATATACAGTGCATAGTTTGTAAATATGTAGTCTAAGCGCTTTCGCCTCTCGGCTTCATCAGCGGTTTCAAACAATAAAAAAATAGAAACAATAAGCAGAAATATTTACATTTCGAGAGAAAAAGCTAATAATAAAAAAGAGATGCTTATAAAAACAAAACAAAACAAAAAATAAAAAAATGAACAAAATAATCCCCTTAACGGTAACCCTGCAGGTCAATTTATGAAACTAAAGTGCTGACAATGCCTAAATGTTATGCAGTTGTTTTGCACATACACAAATAAACACAACGCTACAACTATCAAAGTATATAAAACACGGATATGTTTAAGAGTCAGGTTTCGCTATGTTGCAGCTTGTGAAACTGCATTACAGCAGTTGGATGATGGATGACTTGTGATTTTATGTCCTTTTCAACAGTATTGCAGTTATATCAGGACGCATACAAGGGCTCCTACAACTGAGTGATTCAACTGTCCCCGAGGGAGAAGAGAAATGAAGTTTAAGATTACAGTGGACTCGACAGTATCGGATCAAGTTCAATAAAACTCCTGTTTCATTGTATATGAATGCTAAAATTATGTATGTTATGATACATAACAATTTCAAAATATCCCTTCTTTCTATCCGTGTCAAAATATTTATGAAATCTATTCTTTTAAGGGCAGATAACCTATCCAGACTTACAGGAGGGTCTTACGACAGTAACAAATCAGGTGCGACAGTATCGGATCATAGAATATTATTTTATAGGAGAGTTCCTCCGAGGCATTCTGCCAAGCTTCTTAGCTCAATAATTTTGCTACATAGACAGTTGGACCTATCAAACTCTCAGAGAAAACTTTTACGGCCTTTCAACTATATATTTCATGTGGTCTTTCACCAGCAATGGTTATATCTGTTAAATAACAGTTGAATGTATGCAAATGTACAAGCATGCCAAAATTCTTATCTCAGTTATCCCCTACGCCCCATAGCACGGAACTACTCAAACAGAAAAAAACATAATCTCCCTTTCCAAAGTATAGACCCTGATAAGACCGTAGTGTCTGGTCAGGATCAACAAATTTACAGTGATTTTCCGCCGTAACATTGATATTTCAATGCAATCAGTGTGTAAACACTACATGGTCATTCAACGAGTTCTGCGGCATTAATCTAAGTCTATACGGTGTTCAAATGTCTATCTGATGAAAGCCAGTCATTGATGCGTTCACACACATGACAGCCGATCTCAAATGTTTCTTCAAAATGTTTAGCAGATGCTTAGTTGTGCTACTCATAGCCATAACCTTCATATTCACACGCTATGTGTGTGGCGTGGGGTGAGGGTATTTTACATAAAGGACGGTGTCTTATTTTCGTACTGATCTTCTTTGAAAGTAGAAACAGCAGCCACTCAGGTGGTTGATTTATGATTTGCTTTCAGCATCGGCCCATGCATCCAGCTGATGCCTGTATTTCAGTTCAAATTATATGATGATCCCGTTACTGTCGCACATCAGTGCCCCCATTTTCAAGTCTTTAGTTTCTTCAAATACTGGGATGTCACAAAAATAATGACTGCTAGCAATTTTAGGGATGGTTGGTTGATTTGATGCTTAACGTCCACGGTAAACAACTAAGGTCATGTCGGGACGTTCAGTTAACCTAACCACACTATTCCTGGGCAGGCTTAGACCTCCTAAGCGGTTAACCAGTACTAAGTGCACATACTTTCGCCAGTAACTGACAACTGCCCTTCTTGAATCAGCGGAAGGAGAAACGAAAGTATGTGGCCAGACCGGGATTCGAACCCAGGACCTCTGACTTACGAGTCAGGTGCCCTACCGATTGCGCTACCCGGCCCGGCAATTTTAGGGATGCCAGGACACATTAGAAAGAAGAATTGGTTTCAATCGCCTGATGATAAAATAGTTTAAATAACCGAAATCTATTCTTGGGGTAACGAGCAACAGACGAAATGCAAGCGCCGCTGAAGAGGGCCAAGCTATTCAACAACTTTAATTTGTTCCACAGCCGCATGTTTCGATCGAAGTTTGCACCATGCACTTTCTCAATGGTCTGACTTGATGACTGTAATATAATGGTAAAAAATATTAGCTTCATTTCTGAGAAAAATGGGTGATAACTTATGAGTGATCCGATACTGTCGATGATCCGATACTGTCGAGTCCACTGTATATGGAAACACGTGCGGTGATCATCAAATAATGGAAACACATTTGTAGATTAGTGGATTATATACAGAAATAAGTATCCCCAAAGAGTGTCTTTTGAGCTTTCGAATTCATGTTTGAAATTGAAATTTTAACAAGTTACCATAGCAGCATATGACGTCACGTTCATGCTGGGTACCGTGTGTGAATTTATTCGGCGTCATTTTGGTAGGAAGGTGCTTGTATTATGCTTATTTTATGCGATATGTAAAGAGAAATGAAAATACAGGAACACCTTCCGTTTCAGTTAGGATTTGGCTTTAGAAACACACACATAATGATTCTTTATGAAAACTTTCTAAAATCTGGCATGAATTTGTTCCACAGCCGCACGTTTCGATCGAAGTTTTCACCATGCACTTTCTCAATGGTCTGACTTGATGACTGTAATATAATGGTAAAAAATATTAGCTTCATTTCTGAGAAAAATTGGTGATAACTTATGAGTGATCCGATACTGTCGATGATCCGATACTGTCGAGTCCACTGTATATGGAAACACGTACGGTGATCATCAAATAATGGAAACACATTTGTAGATTAGTGGATTATATACAGAAATAAGTATCCACAAAGAGTGTCTTTTGAGCTTTCGAATTCATGTTTGAAATTGAAATTTTAACGAGTTACCATAGCAGCATATGACGTCACGTTCATGCTGGGTACCGTGTTTGAATTTATTCGGCGTCATTTTGGTAGGAAGGTGCTTGTATTATGCTTCTTTTATGCGATTTGTAAAGAGAAATGAAAATTCAGGAACACCTTCCGTTTCAGTTAGGATTTGGCTTTAGAAACACACACATATAATGATTCTTTATGAAAACTTTCTAAAATCTGGCATGAATTAAAGCTGAAGTAGGGATTAAAATAATTGATTTTTAGGAAGTTTGTAATTTTATTCCGTTATTTCAGGTATAATGCTAAAGTTAATTGATCGGTTATCAAGTACAGGATGATTTTGGTTTTTTCTGCTATACAATGCTCCCAAGACTATGTTTCTGAAATTGCAATGATGTCAAAATGCTGGTCCCTCCGGCTTAAAATCAGCGAAAAACGTCAAATTTTGCTCGATCAAATGTTTTTCACGGTCTGTATTTCTGTCAGGTTTGGGAGCAAGTCATGAATAACTATATATTTCTTTCAGTATCTGAGCCTTGCATGAAACAATAACACTATCACAAACTTTTATCCACATTTTGTTACTTATCAGCAGCAAATATATATGAAAATATGCAAAAATTTAGAGACTTAAGCTTCATAATTTGAGGCATCGTTGCCATGGCAACGATATTCCTAAACAGTACTTTAGGATTTAATTATATGTCATCTGTTTGCTTCTTAGGTATTATATGTCTGGAGTACTGTTTTGACACAAAACTTATGAAATAAATGCTAGTTTCCATTATTTAATGATCACCCCTCGTAGAAACAAAAAAAAGGATTACCCACCTGCTGCAAGCGCAGCAGGCTCTTGACGATCTTGTTGATTGGGCAATGTACACGTCTCCTACGTCCGAAGACAAAAAGGGACAAAGACACGTCCGCACCTACTGCAAGCACAGCAGGCACTTATCAGTCTATAGTCATTAAGCAAACTCGGTGTTTCGCACTGCGCATGCTTTCACTCAGGTTTTCCCATCAGAGGTCAAAGGTCACTGATGCCAAAAGCAGTGGCCAAAAGCCGCATACGCAAAGCTTAACACACCAGCATATCGACTAATATTTCAATTTCCAAACATTCCCTGTCTATTCTATCTCGCTGAAATAATGTGAACATCCATTTTCTCTGAACTGAAAACAATTTCCAATCATATCAATGATCTCAATCAGTTCAGTTCAGTTCAAATCTTATAACGACCTTCCCCAAGTGGCTCAGCGGTACGTTACCATAGTTGCACACACTTGGCACCGTGTGTCCGTCCAAGATCATTTCCATACCTAAGTTTACAAAAGGCATAATTCCATTCACAATGTAGGTAGAGGTATGGTTCTTGTTCTCTGCACATCGTCTGATAATGATTTATATTTGTATTCAGGTTTATGAAAATATCTCAAACGGTTTCAGAGTTGTTAAGCGGACACGATTTATGATGTACCGATAGACAGACAGACAGACAGCCAGCCAGCCAGACAGACAGAGAGGCAGGCAGGCAGACAGACAGACTATGGGAAAACAATACGTCTTTCCCCGACGGGGGAGACTTAAATATAGCAAAAGGAAACAAGCAATTTTTCATGGATTTCTGTCTACACATGGTCAACATCCACCTTCTAGATGAGCAGACAACGCAAGCAGAATGACTAATCATGATCCAATCGAAGTATCAGTGGCTTATGATTTAGTAATCATTGTGTTTCTACCGGTTGTTTTCAAGTTCCTTTATAGTTAATCATTATTTTTCACATAAGTCTCGGCGAGATGAACGGAATGTGTATTGATGTTATCTTCTGTAGGGCAAATGATACGATGTCTCAGAACTTAGCCGCGATTCGACAGAACCAACAAAGTGGCACGTGCGCCCAGCGAAGACTCAGATTAATCTGGACATCCACCCAGTTTGATCAGAGTATTCACTCTCGATATGGAGATAGTTTAGACCCTAAGCAACCATTTAACTGCACAAAGAAGACTCTGATCAGACTGGGCGATGCCGAGGCTGATCTGCGTCTTTGCTTGGCGCACATGCCACTTTTTTGGTTTTCTCGTGTCGCGGCTCATAATGGACATAACGATGGCATACAAACTACGATACGGGGATTGTTTGTAACGGCGGCCTAGCATTGTCTTATACATGCAGCTAAATTGTTTTACCAAAACTGAGTTCACCTGTCAGTCATTTAAGGCATAAGCATTATGACTGCCTCAACATTGATTCTTGAGACATCCATGATACGTATGCCTTAAATAATTGTCTGAATGTCACCATTACGATCAGCAGTGTAACAGAAAAGACAAAGTAAGCCACATATGGTTGTCCGGCCCTGATGTTTATGCGCCATGGGTCAGGTTTTGATTAGCCTGATGAATCCTACGAAGTTCGCGGATTCAGCCAAAACATGTCGAGTGCACCCATTTATGCTCAATAGAATATTCTTCCCATATCAACGGGATGACCCAGTTTGTCAATAAAGAGATGACTGGTTTAATTTATTTCTATCATTTTTGTTTTATTTTTAAGAGATATATCCATTTGTCATAAGCAACTAGTGCAGATCCTGATCAGACACCGCCCTTTGCACTGTTTGCCTATATCCTGGTTATGAGATGCTAGGTATCAAAAGATTAAAAATGAAGATAATAAAAACAACTTGCAACTGTCACTAACATTAAGAAAATGGTAAAACCAGGTGCCCCTGCAGAACAAGTGAAACGACCACACGGGTTATTCCGGTTACAATACTCCTCATTACAACAGTCTTTGATGACTTTCTTACTCATAGCTCTTCGCTTTCTTGGTGGCCAGTGAAAACGTTTAGTAGTCGAAATGCCTCGAAGATTTGTCATTTTCGTTGTGATTTCACGAGTTCGGTCGTCTACTGTTTGTAATTCAGGGCTTGTTATCTTCTCATTCACTGTTTTACCATTTGTAACAAAAACCTTGTTTGCACAGGATCCGCATCCTGCTCTTGTAAAGGTACCTCTGTCGGTCTGTTTCACCTCAATCTAAAATGCACAAAACTGAGTATTGGAATACAGGTCAGCTCACGAAAATCACCCAGTATAAATCCAATATTTCACCTATTCTCAGAATAGAGAATCAATAAAATCTCTAAAACATGAAAATATGTTTTCTACGGAAAAACATTTTTTCTTTATTTCATACATGAAGATATATACTGTGAAGCATAATTTAAAATCTCTACACTCGGGATGCATGTTTAGGGAAACTGCATCTCACTACAAAGGTCAAGGGTAAATAAACAAGTAAGCTACGTTATTTACTACTCTATAATAGGCCTGCACAGTTACACTGAGCATTAGGCAT
This sequence comes from Ctena decussata, assembly GCA_963989385.1. Taxonomy (NCBI): domain Eukaryota; kingdom Metazoa; phylum Mollusca; class Bivalvia; order Lucinida; family Lucinidae; genus Ctena; species Ctena decussata. Next base: position 13,799,384 of record OZ022512.1, read on the forward strand.
TATTAAAGTAACTTTATGTGATATGCTTATGTATAAATGATTGTTTTACACGGAGAAAAGGACACATAAGATGTCCTATAATTTTTAGACGATTAGAATTTATAGAAAAGCAGATACTACTATATATTTTGTCTCTAAATATTTTTAATTTTTATTTCAATTTTCATCGAATGGTAGAAAGTACATTGCCTATGAGTATTTTATTATAAAATGGTATGAATGCATGTATTTATATATGTAGAATTATCATCAAGGAAATACTTACAAAAATGGAAGCAGTTACAGCTGCAGAGTGACAACTGAAATATAACGTAGCTTACAATACCAGAAAAGCATATCTCTTGTACTCGATATTAGGAGGTGGTGCTGGTGGGTGGTATGCGTAAGCCCTTGCTTACATGCTTTTGTTTTGTTGTGCATCAATAGCATTAAGTATAAAAACACCAGTAACGTAGCTTACATAACGTAGCTTACATCATACATTGTGACTCAGCATATTTCGTGCACGGAAATGGCTGGCTAAGAATTTTTGTTGGAATTTTCACTTCCTGTGTAAGCAACTATAATAGTTATGTACGAACAAGAGCTGTCACCTGACAGCATAGATCGCCTGAATTGGTGCTTGCCCATCACATAGCCGCTATGGTAGTGTGGACTGCTATGCATAAAACTTCAGGCAAGCATGTCCAAAATAAAAACACATTTATAAACAAAAGCTATCTCAGAAATAAGTCTTAAAATAAAATTAGAATTAAAAAAAATGAAATAAAATTTCAAATTCCATGAGCTTGAGGTAAAAAAAAACTGAGGGGGGGAGGGGGGGGGTGGAGGCTAGGATGTACCATGAACCATTATCTAACATCAGTCCAAGTATTAGTATCAACTGAGTCCATCATCGTGGAACTGTGAAATTATGTCTTCATAAATATAAAACTTTAACCAAAATCTTTAAGACAAAATTCTAAGTCGAGGACCTTGACTTCAAGGTCATCCAGTGGGGTAAGTATAAGGTGTTTTATAAAAAACTCAAAAAAGTATCTAACATCAGTTCAAGTATAACTAAATCTTTGCAAAGCATTATGAATCAGTATGCAATTACAAAACTTTAATAAAGACCAAAATTTCCTAAGTCCCTGACCTTGACATCAAGGTCACTGAGCGGGGTTGGGGTAGTACTCTGTAGCTCTAACTACAGTGCAAATATAAAAAGAATTCATCTATGGGTTCAGGGGATATGTGTCTTTAAAAACCTTTAACCAAAACATCCAATCAATAAAAAGACAATTTTCTAAGTCCATGACCTTGACATCAAGGTCACTGAGGGGGTTGGGGTAGTACCTTCGAAAACTTTAGACCAATATCTAACTTCAGTGCAAGTATCAAAGGAATCCATCCATGGGTTAAGGAGATATTGGGCTTTATAAAACTTTAACGAAAACATCCAGTCCAAAAAACTCCTAATTTTCTAAGTCCATGACCTTGACATCAAGGTCAGTGAGTGGGGTGGGGGTGGTACCCTGTTAAACTTTGGACCAATATCTAACTACAGTGCAAGTATCAAAAGAATCCATCCATGGGTTAAGGAGATATAGGTCTTTAAAAAACTTTAACCAAAACATCCAATTCGAACGCCGACGCTGACGCCGACGCCGACGCCGTGGTGACAACAATAGCTCTTCTTGAACTTTCGTTCAGTCGAGCTAATAGTGCTCGGGGCCTATAGTTTATTCAGAACCCTGATAACGTAGCTTACATCCTTATATCCATTCTGATAAAGGTGTGTTGCTGAGAGCAGCGATGCTCTACATGATATGCAATGCATTCGTACATGTGGTGGTTTATTCATTTTAACAGTCATAAATGCATGAAATACTACTTTATATTGAGGTGGAACATGTTTTTTTGCTTGCTTGCGACTCATTTAGATGCATATAACGTAGCTTACATGCATTTTCACGACAGTGCTGCTAAGAAAACAGAAACTGCCAAACAAGTGTGATATATGAAATACTGTATCAGCTTTAATTAAAACATATCAGGTACTAATTGGAACTTTCGTTTTGAGTGTAAGTGCAAATATTTTATAGCAATTAGGACGTAGTTATATGTGTACCATGATAAACGACATGCAGTTTATTCAATATTCTGCCTTTTTAACCTTTATAATGGAACAACCTTGTCATTAAAATATTTTAATCTGTTATTGTAAATGGGTAAATACATACACAGAGTAAAAGTGTATATTAGCAGCTGGTTATACTTCTTATAAGTGTTTAGACTACAGGACATCAAATTTAGGCACTTGACCCTCTATTCTGAGAATAGGTGATTTACGTAGCAGAAATCGCCTCCAGTAGCAGTACATGTTGGTGAGATGGCATGCGTTTCTATGGCTGTATCCAAATAATCAACACCATTACACTCTATGTCATAACACATCACGTCCTGAAAGAAAAAAAGGATATTTACTATATTTTATCAATTTGATATATAAGGGAGTTATATTCCCCAAAAATACCTTAATAAATTCTAAAAAAATCAAGGCAATGACAATTTTACCGCAAGAAAGTTGTGACTATAGTTTCTTTTTTGGAAAGGTCTAGTGACAGTCGACTGGCAATAGCCATTTTGCATTGAAATCGCTATTGACAGTCGACTGGTAATAGCCATTTCACGTTTAAATCGCTGTTACCAGTCGACTGGCAATAGCGATTTTAACGTGAAATTGCTATTGCCATTTAGTTGTTACTTTGAATATCCCCATTCCCCACCTCCAATTTATAAACTATAAATTTAGAGCTAAAACGCTTTTATGTTTATAGCTGCAGTAAAGAACTGTAGAGGTATGTTACCGAGGAGCCTCGATATTAGAATTTATTACTTTCCGACGGCCTACTACGGAATTTCTTTGTAAACCAGTTCACACCCTACTTTCTATATATGTAACATTAGTTCCTAGCTTGGCCTCTGAGGGAAAATATCGATGGGTGCAGAACCCTCAAACCAGCCATACAAAATAAGACTTACAATTGACCCATGGTTGACATCGACTGTCACCAACAAGATCAAGGCGTGGCTGCATAAGAAGCCTGAGTCTGCAATTATAAAAAAAAGGATTATTGTATGGGCAGCGCATGCTATCCAGAGGACTATGGCTATCCATCACCCTCATATACGGTGAACAGTCATAGGCTTACACAGTTCATCTCACTTCATAAAACTGCTAAGTTAGGACGCAGAGTATCGCAGTTTGGAATAAATCGTAATTATATTAGGACAACTTTTTTTAAGCATGAACCTCTGTTGTCACAAATTATGGCCCAGACTCTTTGACTCTTGTTTGTCAAAAATAAAACACAGTGTTCTTAGGATCGAGTCAGGTAACTTCCGACAGCGGGTAAATTCGGACATACATTGTACCATTGCAAACACTGAAAATCCAGATGAGACAATGTAAACTTTCTTTGCTACCATTTTAATATGCCGTTTTGATGAAAAACCATGAAACACATGTGATATATAGTGGCAATATAGATTATGGATGCTCAAATTCAAATGCTTGTAACAAATGCTAACCGGTTAGGCCCTATTACATGATATTAATTTTCAAAGCCTTATTAACCTGTTACATGTAACCATTGTAATAAGTAATTGCCTCTGTGCTCCAGCAAATTATTTTGTCACCATTTGATATACGGTATAGGAATTAGCAAGACTTTTTTCGTATTTACATAATTTTCGTATATCAAGGGCAACAATCTACGTCATCCGACGCGTCACTAATTGATCAAATAACATCTATTAGGACATGCATCTATGCGGAATAGACCAACAAATCTTTTTATGTTGATAACTTTTCGAGAAACGACTGCATGCACCAAATGCATTCTAAAAAGGGCGATATTTCAACATGAAAGTGACTCCATAAAATGTTGTAGAATTCGCAAATACTTTTACTAAATACATCACAATATAGGTTGAACCACATTTATTCAAACTGTTTGCAAAATCAACTGATTGTCAGAAGCTGACTTTCATGAAATAAGTGTGTCCTTTAATTGTTGTATTTGGTGCACCCAGTGGCTTTTCGAAGATTTTGAAATTTACCAGATTTATGGGGAAATCCCGAACACTGGACCAATCGAAATAGTTTAATTTCGAAAATGCGTCACTTGCTGATGACGTAGGTTGTTAGGGATGTGTATATAGATTATTACTAATGACGATAGTCAGCGCAAAATTTAGTTGAATTAAAGGCAAGATTATACAGGGTGTTAAGAAAGTTCGTAGACATTATTTAAACTGACACTGAAATCTTAATTATGTTTTGCTTTTGGCAAAACTTTGAAAGAGTGATATAGGGAGCACTGCCAAAGATATGCAAAGATTCTTTGTTCGATTTCAAAATGGCGAGAGAATCTGATTTGCCATGGACACACCCTCTACAGGGCTGACAAAGGTGAAGGCAAAATTTTGATTTGCATTAGAGTTCGGCATCTTAAGAGCTTGTTTTTTCAAAATAATTGAAAAATCTAAGATGTAAAAGTACTGGTATTGCAGGGAATGTTTACGTAATTTTTTCATTTAGTTTTTATTATTTTCTGAGAGTTTACTACTAAATTTCTGACTAAATCGAAAAGGTACTCCCATTCTCAATTGGAACATTAAATTTTAGGGGGTAGGGATAGATAATATGACAGTATTTGTTAACACAGAGGCATTTTGCAGAGTTCTATTAGTCTCTTGTTATTAGATTTGTTCTCACATCGAGCATAAACAATTGATCTGATTGTACTTTTCATACTTTTTTGCAAAATCACTCTTAACAAATTACTCTTAAGATTTAACTTAAGATTCATTTTTTATTAAATTTTGCCCGAAAACCTTATTGTTTTGAAATAAATCAGGTAAGAATATGACATTGTTTAGAAAACTCTTGATATATTTTACACTGGGGTAAAATCCTCTGTAATTAACAAATTTTCTTGTCATTTAGATATAATGCTATTTCATCAACACATTTGCATAATTTGACTTTTTGGTGGTAAAATTTCAAATATATGATAATTTACAGATACAACATAAATATTCTGATTTTCTTTCTTGCCCCCCCCCCCCCCCCCCTTATCTCTAAGACCATGTCCATGATATAAATGATTTTATGTCAACTTTTGATTTCAAGTTTATTTTCAGATGTTAATTCATTACCCCCACACCCTTTGCAAAATATTAATGCCTCATCTGCTTTTTCATGTCAGTGAATCATCTGTCAAAATGTGCATGTTGTTCTTGATTTCGTACAAGCTGTAACAAATAAAATACTGTTTGGCTTGGTCTCTATCATTTAAGTTAGTTCTAAAATGATGAATCACTGAGGGATAAGAAAAAATAACAGTTTAATATGCCACACCTTTATGGGTAAAATCCATGATAAATAGCAGGCCACTTTGACACCTTGGGTATGAACTGCTAATTTTATTACGGTAAAGTGCCATTGTAAAAGTTGTAACATTGTGGGTCTTTTGATATTGAACAGTTCTTGAAACCTGTTAAGTTTAAAGATTTAATGAATGTAATTTCTGAAGTTATAAGCAATATTGTAATGTCTTCGAACTTTCTTAACACCCTGTACATGTAGATAATGGTATAGAAAAAGCATTGAGTATCAATAAATTAGGTTTACGACGAGAGAAATTTTATTGTAAATGTGGTACCTTACGTATCAACTTTCAATCCAAAAAATCCAGAAATGTTCCGTGCAATAGAATCTACATGAAAACAAGCATATCTTGTGTGAAAATGGAAGGATAAGAAATATTTTAAACGAAATCAATATTATAAAAGTAAACGTCACCCCTTCCCAACAACTTCCCCTCCCCCGACACCCCCACCCCGTCCCAAAATATTCTCATTTCATCTAAAATTGAGAAATTGTGCCATGCAAATATATCACAGTGTCACGTGGTCATTCAAGTTTTGAATTTTTTGAAAATATTATAAATGGTGATCAGTTTATTTTAAATTTGGGCAAACATTTTAGTAACTATCGACATGACGTATGAAGCAAAGAATATTGTACAATCATGTTTTACAGTGTGGCGGTTGTGGAGAAGAATGCATTGGCGAGACCGGTGATACTCTGCACCACTTCATGACACTACATCGTTAACATATTAGGCACGGCAGCATCCGTTAAATTCATGTTAGCGAACACATTGCAGCCTGTGCAAGAGGACTTGATATAAAGTTTAAAGTTTTCACACTATACAAAATTAAAATTGATAACCCTATTTCTAGAAATCAGTCGAACGGTTTAGTTAGCTTTCATAATTTGTCAGCTGTATTAGATACATTATTTTTGCCTGTTCGTTTGACATAGATGACCTATTGAAGTAGTGAAACGCGCGTTGGAATTAAACAATGTAATTTATCATATGACGTCGCATCTGAGAGTGTAATAAAGCCATGCATTAAAAACGATAATCCACTAGTGGATTAAATATGCAAATTACGTCGTAACGTTATGCGTTGACGTCCATAAAACGTCGCGTTTTCTAATTGCGAAATTGTGACGTTTTAGTGCCAAATCTGCTGATAAAATGCGATTTTAGTGTCATATGATAAATAGAATCTTGCATTCGTGCTCCTGTATTATTGAATTTATGAAACTCGTTGGTGAAAACGATAATATGCTCGGCAAAGCCTCGCATCTTATCGTTTCCCCAACTCGTTTTATAAATTCAATAATACATGAGCACTCATGTAAGATCCTCTATATCTATCATTTACCCTTCTGTTGTTTACTTACACAGAACTGAAAAGTCCATCTTTCCACTTGAAATGAGTGAACTATTCACAATATTTCTGATACTGTCATTTGAAACGATGATTTAAGGGATATCTCATTATATTCTTACTCCAAATTGCTCTTGGGTAAATTTAACTCATCTAGATCAAATACATATAATTATTAAATATATGATTGTCTTCTTAATGAGAGACAAATCTGAAATTACAAACAGTACCAATATTTTCAATGATTTGCAAAATTCGACACCGATAATAAAACAGGGACGGTCGAAAATAACTGTAGGGGAAATACCATAGTCTCATGTCAGTGAGGTATCGTTGCGGTTTAATACATTCCTAACAAGTAAAGCGGCATATCAAGGTTAAATAAAACTGCAGTTTCCCAAAAGGGAATATTTCCATGATGCCGGAATAACTTTGATAACCACTGGAAGGGATAAATAAAAAATGGCTATGCTTTTCTAACTTAAATAATAGGACGCCCCGGGACTAAAATTTACGCAGCACTATCACGCGACCCGACCACCCATGCCCACTTTCTGACCTAGCAAAGCTGAGAAAATAACCAATTTTTTACATTCATGTTCCGTAGCTAGTTCTCAAGTAGATAACTTTAATGTTGGAGTTGTTTTCATAGCAACCTAAATGCTGAAAACCCATAATATAATAAAAGCCAAATAAGACAGACTCAATAATGGACCCTGCATAAAGCTAATTATTTCTGTTCGTTGGGCCGAAGCTTTCCTTGTCTGCTGCTTGTCCATTCGGGGTTCATTTGGTGGTTTCAATTTGCTCCAATATTTCAGTGGTGTTCATTTATACCCAATGGGTCTCCCATTGTTTCTGTCGAGTCCTCATCTTTGATTCACCATAGTATGGTTTATCCATGATTATAATGATTTTACCAGAAGTTGAGGGCGAGAGTTTGGATCTAGTTGAATCTAGTAAAACTAGTTGATGCCCCTTCCCCTCCCCCCACACACACACCCAGTAATCTATTACTGACGGTTCCAGGGTGGTGCTTCTGTAGTGATACCTCAATGTTACTTGTTTTTATGTCGGCTTGTGTGTGGTCTTCTAGAAATATGGCCCTAAGGTTATAAAACTTCTTACGTCCTTAACTCAGCTGAGCATGAAATTTTCTCTGCTGAGAAATATGAAAATGCCAAGTAATGTTGGCCATTTTCATATTCTTAAGTAGAGAAAATTTCATACTCAGCGAAACTGAGCAAGAAAAGAACTGTACTTATCAGTAGTTTGCTATTTACGTTTAGCAGGTAAAATTTCATGCTCAGCTGAGTTGAGCATGAAAAAAGTTTTATAACCTCGGGGCATGGTCACATAGTCACATGTACAGCTGCCCACTTTGCTTTGTGTTGTTGTTTTTTTGTGTGTGTGATTTTGTAATCTAAAATAGAAAATAGGTTAAAATAGATGTTTTTGTTACTTGTTTTGGTTGTTCATGTTGGTGCTCTCGACTGTTGTATAAGTTGTTTTTAATAGCAGGATGACCACCTTCCTGGGAAAGAGGTGTCCTTTCGGTTTACCGTACGTTTTTTTCGTTGAGGACGGGATATGGGATCTGGCCCGGAAGTTATGAAACTTTTTTCGTGCTCAACTCAGCTGAGCATGAAATTTTCTCTGCTGATAAATACGAAAATGCCAACAAATGTTGGCATTTTCATTTTTATCAGCAGAGAAAATTTCATACTCAGCTAAACTGAGCAAGAAAACAATTGTACTTATCAGTAACTTGCTATTTATTAGTAGGTAAAATTTCGTGCTCAGCTGACTTGAGTACGAAATAAGTTTTATAACCTTCGGTCCTGATTGTATTAGTTCCTGATCAATGCCTAACTAGTATCATTTTATTTTGAATACTGGAAATGAACTGAAATGTTTGTCTAGAATATGTCTCTACTCAATTTCTACTTTGACTTTTAGTGGGTAAATTGAACATTGGCGTTTACTGGCTTGGATGACTTTTGACTTTGAAATGATTCATGTGGGTTTTCTTCATGCAACAGTGTAAGGTGTATATATATACCCCTCGCCAAAAGTATAGCATATTTTCAAAGTAAAAATATCAGGATTATGAGAAATCATAATCTCTCATAATCCTGATATTTTTACTTTGAAAATATGCTATAGGCTATAAAACTTATTTCGTACTCAAGTCAGCTGAGCACGAAATTTTACCTACTAATAAATAGCAAGTTACTGATAAGTACAATTGTTTTCTTGCTCAGTTTAGCTGAGTATGAAATTTTCTCTGCTGATAAATATGAAAATCAGTCACAGCGCATTAGAAGGACATTTTTTTTTCTTTCCAAATGTGTTTTGGACATATACGTCTTTGCTCCCTTTGTGGAGCTGGGGCCGTATTCATAAAACGACTTAAGTGGTTGCTATGCTGTTGCTGAGGCTAAATTCCTATGAAGGAGATTCCCTACAACTATGAAATTTGCTCTGAAGGAACAGTCTTACAAAGACTGTTCCTCCAGACCAAATTTCATAGTTGTAGGGAATCTCCTTCAAAGAAATTTAGCCTTAGCAACAGCATAGCAACCACTTAAGTCGTTTTATGAATATGGCCCCAGTTTCTCAAATTCAAATCAGAGTTGCTAATTTCAGGATGATTAATAATTGATGTTCATGATAGAATGCATTAACTTCCAAAGGAAGTTTGCATTCAATTGTTATTATCTCCAGTAATCTTATTATAAATGTTCAACATTATGCTAAACTTTTTGCGAGGAGTATAATTCTTGGTTTATACATTTTGCAGAGCAGTGAGGCACATTGACGACTTTAGCTTAACTGGTAAACTTCTAAAACAAGGCTATAAATACCTCAAAATAAATAGGGTAGATAAGAAATGCCTCAAAGTATGTAGGGTAGATAAGAAATGCCTCAAAATATGTAGAGTAGATAAGAAATGTCTCTAAATATGTAGAGTAGATAAGAATGCAGTTTTAAGAATAGTTTTACTCCGAAGTAATTAGAGGTCAAAATTACACATTTTAGGTATTTTCTGCAAAGACACTTTCCAAGGCAAAGTCTCACATTTGTTAAAATTGTTATTTCGTACTGTACAACATACAACTAAAAACTCGCCAATTCAGGTATCTCTGACCACTTTTAAGAAAAACAAACGGGGGAAACCGTTTGAGAGCAAAAGGACTATAGCAGTATTCATGGTACCGTCAGTTTTCTGGTGGCTACAGTAAGCTATGCAAATGTCTGTTAATTAATAAAATTTCCTTTTAAAAGGAAGGCTTGCTCAGCTAAGACAGTGAAATTTTCATGAGTTGTTATTGAAGAGTGCACTTTCTGTTGCTAACTTTTATTTAGCAAAGTATTTAATTTCTTAACTTCTTGAATGGTGGCATTATCCACAGGTGTGAGGTTAAAACAAGTGTAAAATTTATTTGAAAAACAAATTGAGGAAATATTTACACACACACAGACACACACACACACACACACACACACACACACACACACACACAAGTTTTCCAACGTTTTGGCCGTTAGGCATGTCTCAAGGAAAATTAGCTGCTTAATCGCATTCAATTTGAATCAAATTTTAGGAAAGACTGTTTCAATAAAACCCATTTCTATGGAATCTTGGCACATCTGAACTTGGCATCAAAAGAAGACAATAAATTTATATTTACTGAAGTTTATTTTTGGATTTAGTGGCATCAGTGGCAGTGACTAAAATAAAATTTTGATACTCTGAGAAGAAAATGCATGCTGCTATTGTTTGAGACAATAACTTGCTTTACACCATTTGAAAACAACAAAGCATGGAGCCTATTGCGTTCATACTTCTATGAACTTCCGACAAATGAAATTTATCTTTTATATTTATGCTATTTTATCACATCAATTTTGTTGCTTACTCGTGAAGTTCTGACTAATATAACGCCGAGGAAAGGACGAAGAATAGTTATTAACCATCGTTTTTTATAATGACGTACAAAAGCCGCCACTAGGACATGCCGTATATCAAATGTTACGTCGGCCCATCATCTATTTGAATTATCCTTGACGTCGCTTACGAATAACATCGCATGAATGAGTGTTGTTCATGGATGTATGAACATCGTCAGTTCAGTATAGGTTCATCAAAGGAAATCGTCGACGAGTGTAAATATTTCTCTTTACATTAATATAGGTGAAGTAAAAAGGCAAAAGCAAGAAAAATGTCCACACAACCCCCACCCGCACCTACTGCAAGTACAGTAGGCCCTTGCCCTACTATAATCCAAATCAGTAGGACGCCCCGGTTGGTTGGATGGTGCGATGATATAAGCCACACACACGGATAGATGGGATACATTTTTTTTCAATAAATGTGACGAGTGATAAGGGAAAAAATCGTCAAAAGCGCCTGCTTCTAAAGGGGGGGGGGGGTATCAATAAGGTGGGTTTTCTGCATCCTACCAAAGTTTTATTTTTTTGACTGATGTTATACTCTAGTGTGTCTAGTTTATTGAACCATATGTGACTTTGCGTGGAAAGCCCTAGTTACTGAGCTATGGGTCCAAAAAAGTGGGTGGGGTAATCCAACATGGTTTTAGCCTGTCTTGTAAAAACATTCTCATTTGGTAGAAGAGTACAGCAGACAGACAGGATTTGATAAAATGATTAATAGAACATCTAAACTATATTTCCATATCATTTCATTTGGTCTAATTGAACATATGTTGTCAAAAAAGACTTCCTTTGACATTTAGCATTTTTTGATATTTTTGACCTCAATTTTCAATATTTCTTGGCCTTATTGTTAAATGAACAGACATGTTATCATCAAACTCATGTCAAAGAAGTACCTTGAGAAGGACATTCAGATGATGTGACCAGAATATCACAATAGCATAGTTTACATGGTCGACTGAACACATAAACTTGCTTGGAAGATTGTTTTCTTTCTATTTTGACCTAGAATTACGAACCTTTGGTCAAATTACTATTTTAACTGCTATATTATGCCCCACGCCCCTGCCACTAAAGGTGAGGGAATACATATTGGCTTCAGTGCGGATCTCGTTGGCATCTGCAATTGTGTATGTGTCAGATATGAAGTCCTTCTGTGACCTTGGAAACAAGGTCACGGTCATCAAAATCTGACCTTGACCTTGTTTCCAAGGTCAAAGTATGTGACCCAGACACAGATGCAGACGCCAAGGAGATCCGATCTGAAGCCAATATGTATTCTTTCACCTTTAGTGACGGGGGTGTAGGGCATAATATAGCTGTTAAAATAGTAATTTGGCCAAAAGTTCGTAATTCTAGGTCAAAATTAAATGAAAAAACATCTTCTGAGCAAGTTTATGTGTTCAGTCGACCATGAAAACTAGGTCATTGTGAAATTCTGGTCACATCATCCGAATGTCCTGGTCAGGGTGCTTCCTTGACATTAGTTTGATGACAACTGGTCTGTTTATTTAACCATAAGGCCAAGAAATATTGAAAATTGAGGACAAAAATATAAAAAAATGTTAAATGTCAAAGGAAGTCTTTTTTGACAACATATGTTCAAATTAAACCAAATAAAATGATATGGAAATATAGTTTAGATGTTCTGTTAATCATTTTATTAAATCCTGTCTGTCTGCTGTACTCTTCTACCAAATGAGAATGTTTTTACAAGACAGGCTAAAACCATGTTGGATTACCCCACCCACTTCTGTGGACCCATAGCTCAGTAAGTAGGGCTTTCCGCGCAAAGTCACATATGGTTTAATAAACTAGACACACTGGAGTATACCATCAGTCAAAAAAATAAAACTTTGGTAGGATGCAGAAAACCCACCTTATTGATACCCCCCCCCCCCCCCCCCTTTAAACAATGAATTCGAACTTCGCTATTTTTGATGCTCTTTTATGTTTTTTGGCTTGCGCTTTCGAGCGCAAGCCAGTATTCAAGTGGTTTAGTGATACCGAGTTATTTTCGGAAGAAACGATACGTCACGCTTAGTCGGAAAATACCAGGAGAGTGTGTACTGCAACGATTCGTTCTATGGCCGCAATTAAGCAAAATACATCGGAAAGTTCGTGACGATTTGAGACAGCATTTCTTCATTATTTTCTTCACAGACATAACAAACAAAACGTTCGTTCCGGTTTGAGACAGCATGTCTTTATTACTTTCTTCACAGACATAAACAAAGACCTTGTCTATTGTCTTTTGTCTATTTTTATCCAAATCCGATTTGCCTCATCTGCTAAAAATAACATTCTATTTTTGATAGTACATGTACTTTTTTTTTTTTTTTTTTTTTTAATATTTTCGTTAAAAAGCACGTTTTTCTTATAAAAGTGCCTTAAACTTGGCCACATTTCTTTTGCTTTTTATAAACTGATTGCATAAAAAATGAAACTCTGAATGCAATGCAAAGTACATGGCTTTGCATCCTAAGAAATAAACCATAACTTGTGTAAGAAACAGTGTTTATATATAGCTTAGCGCAAAGCATAGCTTTTCCAAAAAATCATGCAGCGGCGTCGCGAAAAATAGGCCTTAGGGCATCGCATAATCTGACTAGTCAGAGCAGCCGGCACACTGTCCAGCGCCGATGCATTCCTTGGATCTGTCTTTTTCGGCATATATATATTCTTCATCTTTCATGCTGATGCTAGACTAATCAGACTGCGCTTATGCCGGAGTTGGCTGATCTGGATTTTGGATTATAGTAGGTGCGGTTGGGGGCTGTGTGGACCCTTTCTAGCTTTTATAACACTCTCTAATGTTGCCTTCTTACTTCAGCTATACAAATGTACAGAGAAATATTAACACTCTTCGGCGATTTCCTTAGATGAACCTGACGTTGTTCATACATCCACGAACAACACACATTCGTGCAATCTTACGTGTAAGCAACGTCACGGATAATTCAGATAGATGATTGGCCGACGTAACTTTGATATATGTCATGTCATAGTGACGGCTGCTGTACATCATTACCAAACACGTTGGTTAATAACTATTTTTCGTCCTGCGTTAAATTAGTCAGAACTTCACGAATGAGTAACAAAATTGATGTAAAAACATAGCATAAATATATATAAGATATATTTCATTTGTCGGGGGTTCATGGAAATACGAACGCAATGGGTTCCGGGCTTTGTTGTTCCTAAATGGTGTAGAGCAAGTTATTGTCCCAAACAACAGCAGCATGCATTTTCTTCACAGAGTGTCAAAATTTTGTTCCGGTCACTGCCACTGCCACAGGTCCCAAACTAAAAATAAACTTCAGTAAATATAAATTTACTGTCTTCTTTCGATGCCAAGTTCAGATGTGCCAAGATTCCATAGACATGGGTTTGAAACAGTCTTTCCTCAAATTTTGATTCAGACTAAATGTGACTCAACAGCCGTGAAGAAAAGACTTGAAATAGGTCCATATAGTTATTTTCCTTGAAACATGCCTAAAACGGCCGCCAAAAACGTTGGAAAACTGTTGTTGTTGTTTTTTTTTGTTGTGTGTGTGTGTGTGTGTGTGTGTTTAAATATTTCTTCAATTTGTTTTTCAAATAAATTCTACACTTGTTTTTACCTTACATCCGTGGATAATGCCACAATTCAATAAGTTAGAAATTAAATACTTTGTTAAATAAAAGTTAGCAACAGAAAGTGCACTAACCATCGGGTTCACTTCAATAACAACTCATGAAAATTTCACTGTCTTAGCTGTGCAAGCCTTCCTTTTAAAAGGAAATTTTATTACAGATACACTGAACACAGACCACCCCACTCCGGCATAAGCGCAGTCTGATCAGTCTATCCTCAGCATGAAACATGTCTGCATCATGAGGAATATATATGCCGAAAAAGACTGATCAGACCCCAAGAATGCACCGGCTCTGGATAGTGTGCCGGCTGCTCTGACTAGTCAGATTATGCGATGCCCTAAGGCCTATTTTTTTCGCGACGCCGGTGCATGATTCTTGGGAAAGCTAATGCTTGTAAGCCAAACTATATATAAACACTGTGTCTTACACAGGCTTTGATTTATTTCTTAGGATGCAAAGCCAAATAGTTTGCATTAAATTCAGAGTTTATATTTATGCAATCAGTTTATAAAAAGCAAAAGATATGTTGCCAAGTTCAAGGCACTTGTGAAAGAAAAACGTGCTTTTCAACGGAAATATCAAAACAAAGTACATGCACTATCAAAAATAGGTTTCCCATGTGTTATTTTTAGCAGATGAGGTAAATCGGATGTGGATAAAAATAGACAAATCGTACGTGTTCTTTGTTTTTGTTAAAAAGAAATTTTCGTGTTTTTGGAGAAAATCATAAAGAAAGGCAGTTTCAAACCAGAACGAGCTTTCCGATCTATATGGTTTGCGTCCCTAAAAAGGTTTAGAAGGAGTCGTTGCAGTACAAACTCTATAGGTATTTTCCGACTAAGCGTGACGTATTGTTTCTTCCGAAAATAACTCGGTATCACTAAACCGAATGAATACTGGCTTGCGACCGTCATCGCAAGCCAATAAACTACAAAAATGTGTTGACTGAGTAAGCATGGTTCAAAGTCCTTTGATGAATTGCAAAATTTGACCGTAGGATTTTTTTTTCAACGTGTTACGTGTCCGTAAGATTGATCACATTAGCCAGGCCGTGATAAAAACCTGTATTATGTCGTTTGCCAACCGTGCATGGACAGACCGATCTGTGCATGTCTGCAGACTGAGCAGTGGATGGAGAGTTTGTCCAGAAAATAAGTAAAATTGAAGAGTTTAAAAGTGAACTGACCTCGCCCTGACCACACTGAGCATGCACGCGCAATCTGGTCTGCGCATGATCATTTGTTTAGTCTTGTCAGAGTTTCTCACAACGCTGCGCATGTTTATTGTACTTTTTGTCCTGAGGAAATGGTAAGCGTATAAAAAGAGCCAGTTATCCTGGACAATACCAACTCTCTCACGGACCCAGTAGCTGTCAACAAGTTAACCTCATAAACTCACAGCAAAATGAAGGGATTATTAGCTTTATGCTTGGTTGTTTTGCTATGTACTAGTATGGTAGCCGGTAAGTTGAAATTTAAGTGTTTTATTGCGGGGGATAGACATACAGTCATGTCTCGATATCTCAAAATCGAAATTATTGCAAACTACTTATATCTCAAAAATAAATGCTCTGGTCCCAGAAAATATAATTTGGGATACCAGTCGTTTGATATAACAGGATATGAATTGTAAAGGAAATAGGACATGTGTACAAACAATATTCCTTGATATAAGAGGGGATTTTTAGTTTAAGCATAAAAGACGTATTTAAAAACAAACTTTGCATACCTTTGTTCCCTCCTGGTTCTCGTTATGCCTGATTGCGAATGCAGGCCAGGAAATCGCCTTCAATATTTGTTTTATTACTTTCATTCGAGAGGCGCGGTAGCCGAGTGGTTAGAGTGGCTCGGTTATTGTGCAGAAAGTCGCCGGAAGGTCGTGAGTTCGCGGCTCACCATCGCCATCCGACGATTGGAAAACTCTCTCTCTGTCAACCCAGCAGTAAATGGGTACCTTTTTCGAATCAGGGAAGGATAAGGCAGTAAAAGGAGAGGGATGGGCTCCGCCTTTCATTAGCTGTGCCCAAGATACAGTGGGTCTCTAACCCCCACTGTCCCTACGGCTATTAGGCTACGGGAAACCTTCACCTTTACCTACTTTCATTCCCGTAATTATCAAGCCGTCTCTGACATGCAACGCCCCTCCAATGCAACAAGGCTAATAGGTAATGGTGGTCTGACAAAGTCTTGTGCACGTGGCTAAAATCGCCTTTCCATAGTTAAGTTCACCTGTCAATCAATTAGGGCATACCTCAATTGATTGACAGGTGAACGTAACTCTGGATGTCGCCATTACATGTACCATCAGTGGTACAATAGAAAAGAAACAAATAAGTCGAGGAATGGTTTTCTGACCCTGAGTCATGCCAAGCTGGACCAGACTAAAATTAATTTGCTCTGAAAGGTTCGAATTTGACGCTGACAATATAGCTCCATGGGCATAATAACTCACCTGCTATTAGTTGCGAATTTCCTGCTCTGTTGGACTGGACATGTGCCGCCTGTGGGGGTTGAACCTGCGACAACCTATTCACTAGGGCAGCCGCTCCGCTTTAATTTGATCTGTAAATTATCAATCGACAATTCACCGCTAAAAAAAAAATAAAACTACGAGTATTTTATTCTTTGCCGTCTTGTTTTCAGAACGTAATTAATATTGTGACAATATTTATAGCTGCTTCTGTATGGATCCTGGATCGTTTCAACGTTATGATCTCACTAAATTTACACCAAGTTCTTCAACATTTAGTGCTATTTAACCCTTAAGGTTCAATTTTACGTCGCTTTAAAATCTAGAATAATCTTTGAACAATATTATTTTTCATTACGGTCTACGGGATAATTCTTGGTTGTGGTAACTGCAAAAATCTGAATAAAACCATCAAATTTAGCATATCTCCCTGAAAGTAAGCAAACTTCTATTTTTTGTTGTTCTCTACTATTGCGGATACAAAATAGAGGGACATGCTGTTAAAAATATTTTTACAAGGAAAAATCAAAAGGTAATTTTATACGCAGAAATCTAAAAAAAAAAGCATCTTCATTGAAAATGCACTGAACTATCCATTAAGAAGAACCGCTTAGCAATTATTTGTTTCAGTTGTTTCTCAAATTGTAAGGTAGAGCAGATGACCATGCATTAGGTATATATATGCGGGAGGCATTTATTAACTATAGGGTAGGAAAGTAATACCTTTATAACACATACAGTTAAAATACTACAATACCGTGACCAAGACAGTTGTTTAAGTGAAATTGTTCAACCTTGAAAAACATAGACTATGCTGTGCTTTTTGACAACATGGACACAGGCTACTTCTTTTCGTATCTGCTCAGCCTGAAAATGTCTGAAAGAGCGGAAAAAATAATTGCTAGTACGCCCTTCTTAGTGCATTAAACTACCTTCAAATCCCCCAATTACAATTTAAAAACGATGGTAATTTGGTAGGTTCTCGCGCAGAAAATTATACTTTGATCTTTTCTTATATAAACCATTTTGAACGCCAATTTTGGGATTCTGAGTTGTAAGAAACAACATAAAAGAGGTATCTGCTAAATTTTGGGAAGATTAGCATTTTATGCGGATTTTTGTCTTCGCCCAAAACCAGTGACTATCACAACGATAATGTCAGGGCGACGTAAAATAGGCACTTAAAGTGTTAAATTAAAAAAAATAGTCTAATTTGCAAACAGTGCAGATCCAAATGACGCGGCTCATGATGAGCTGATTCATTTGGATCTACACTGTTTCCTTTCAAGTCTGAATTCTCAAATTAGGCAGATTTTAATTTTCTCGTCTGCTTTATGGGCGCTTTAAAGGCTGGAACCTGAGATCAAATTTTGCAGGCTTCATAAGGCCTCATCTCAAGTGAATTGGATCATTTGAATTAGTAATGATAATGAGCCGCCACCAACCAAATAAAGTGGCATGTGCGCCCAGCAAAGACTCAGATCAGCCTGGGCCTCCACCCAGTCTAATCAGAGTCTTGGCTATGCGCATAAAGGCTAGATAAGGGACTAAGCTACTGCTATGTCGACAGCAAAGACTCTGATCAGACTGGACGGATGTCCAGGCAGATCTGAATATGCGCTGGACGCACAATCCACTTTGTTGGTTTTTTCTTGTCGCGGCTCAATTATTTTTTTCTTTATAAACTTACAGCATGGGACGATGACGACTACAACGGCGGCCGACGACGAGGCGGTTACGTAAAGACGTCAAGCAAACACAAGTCACACTTCAACATGGGTAACTCACACGAAAGGTCACGCGAGCACGTGAGGCGCTTTAAGAGAGAGGAACCAGAAGAAGAGGAAAACTGAACATTTGTAGTTGACTGACATTTCACTTTTCCTTTTTAAATTAAAATTATTAATGCCATACTGCTTTGTTGTTTTCTATGTATTCCTGTAACACGCAGACTGAAAGAGCTTACAATAATACAGTCAACTCTCGATATCTCATAGCCGAAGTTTATTTTGAATTACTGATATGTCAAAATATCAAGCTACTCACATTTCAAAGTAAATTTCCTGCTTCAAGAAAGTTTCTTTTGAGATACCGATAGTTTGAGATAGCAATCGCAAACTACTGATATCTCAGACTAAATTTTTCGGTCCAAGAATATTTATTTTAAGATACCAGTAGTTTGAGATAGCAGGAGTTGAAATACAAAGAAAAATAGAAAATTTCGTCTTTCTTTGTTAAAAGTGGATACTTTGAGATATGAGTATTTTAGATAACGAAAGTCAACGTTATTCATGGCGGCTCTGTATATCATTGCTTATTCAATAACAAATGGTTTGAATTACATGTTTTCTGCCGTTTCTACAAAGAGAAATACTAATTGTGACTTTTTCTTTGCTTCCACAAACGACGCAGCCCTTACAGAATGGGATCTGCCTTTACAGGGAAGAGTTTTCTCCAAGGGGAGAAATTTTTTTAAGGGTTGATTCCCTAATAGAAGAGGGAGCGGGGGTCGCGAACACGTGAACACGTGGGGCGTTTTAAGAGAGAAGAACCGGAAGAAGAGTGAAAGTGAACATTTGGAATTGATTGACATATCATCTTTCCTTAGAAATCAAAATTAAGAATGCCATAATGTTGTTTTTTTATTTCTATCTATTCCTGTAGTTTACAGACTGAAAGAGCTTACCATAGTACAGTCAGCTCTCGATATTTCAAACTAATGGAATCTCAAAGTAAATTTTCTGGTCCCAGAAAAGATCAAACTATTGAAATCTCGAAGAAAATTTTCTGGGCCTAGTAACTTTCGTTTGAGACACCAGTAATTTTTCTGGGACCAAATGGGAGGAGTTAATCAACCTTGGTTTCCAAACGACCGGTCGCCTACTTTCTCGAATAAAGTCTGCACGAGACATAGCCATAATTCACACAGGCACGCAGATGGCGCTGCATTATCTAAAAAAGAACGTGACCCAATTTTTAATTATTTTTTCACTGAACGTATAACCTTTTACTAGTGTGTGAAGTTTCAACAAAAATCATTTGCAGCTCTAACAGGGGTTTTTCCTTTAAGCTTCGTTAACACGAGCAAAGTTTCTTTGTCACAGAAAATATAGCAAAGCAAGGTTTTCTGTGTTCATCTCCATAGCTAGTTTCTTTGAAAATATTTTAACAAACTATCTGAATGTTTGTAAAATAAACTTTACCATTTTATATGTGACATATATTTTCATTCACAGGAGCATATTTTAATTTACCAACCCCACTTTGTCGAAGTTACTTTACCGATTTGAGAGAAACTTAAACTAAATGCTGCTACTTCAATACTTTTGTTTTGGCCATTTTTCACCCTGACACCATCATTTGAACAAACTTGGTAAGGGACCATTAGGCAATGCATCATACAATATTTAAAGCATCTGCACTTAGGGGTTCTGGAGAAGAAGGTTTTTAAGTACATTTTAATTTCGAACCCAAGACTCCCCGCCCCAGGGCCATTTTGGATCCCAGGGCCACCATTTACACAAACTTTGTAGGAGTCCACCAGGCAATGAATCATACCAAATTTCAAGCATTTGAGCCAAGTGGTTCTGAAGAAGAAGATTTTTTAATGGTTTCCTATGTATTTCCATGGCTCAAACTCAGGACTTTCTGCCGCAGGGCCATTTTAGACCCTGGGGCCATCATTTGAACAAACTTGATAAAGGACAACAAGGCAATGCTACATACCAAATTTCAAGCATCTGAGCCAAGCAGTTCTGGAGAAGAAGATCTTTAAGTATTTTTTTAGTTTCAAACCCAAGACCCCCTGCCCCAGGGCCATTTTGGACACTGGGGCCACCATTTGAACAAACTTGGTAGAGGACCACTAGGCAATGCTACATACCAAATTTCAAGCATCTGTGCCAAGCAGTTCTGGAGAAGATTTTTAAGTATTTTTTTGTTTCGAATCCAAGACCCCCTGCCCCAGGGCCATTTTGGACCCTGGGGCCACTTTTTGAAAAAACTTCGTAGAGGACCACTAGACAATGCTTCATACCAAATATCAAAGCCCTAGGCCTAGCGGTTTCAGAGAAGATGTCATTTAAAGCAAATTGTTGACGACGCACGACGGACACTGGGTGATCACAATAGCTCACCCTGAGCCGATGGCTCAGGTGAGCTAAAAAGTAAGATCCATATTATCACGGTATGTAGACAAATTTACGTACACGAAAGTATTACTTACGAGACAATGCGGGAAACGTGACAAGTAAACAACTTTTTATTCTGACAGTTTTTCTTGAATATATCTGCACTGACTTAATATTTTACAGATCTGTTTTACAGTGATATTGCGCATATTTCCTTCTATCTAGTAATGTTTAGACGCTGAAGATACACTCTCCGTGTTAAGTCTGATTTTGAGAAAAACATACAGATTTTGCATTTTTCGCCAGGAAGCAGCATTTCTTTATTCCTTTATCATTTGCAAAACTCACCCATCCGCGGGTGGCCTATTTAGTGCTCTTTAAACCACGGTTATGTCAGATTCCAACTTTATACAGTACAAGAATAAACAGCCATGTTTCACAGGAGGGGTCTACCTTTTCGCATTTACGACCATCTCAGAATTCCTTTTAAACATTTACGACCATCTGCCCAACATAAACACGAATCTTTACACGACCATCGACAAAACTCTGGTATGGAATCATCTGTATCAGAAAGTTTGCTTAAATCACGACTTCTTCTCAATCTAGATATGCAGTAAAGCGTTCCAAGACAGTTTTGCTGAACTTCCATGACTAAAATATGCCTAATCCTCCCTTTAATACAATAAAACCTCACTCGCAAGGTATTCGATCGTCTTATAACTATGTTAGCCATAGTATTTCGGTAAAACGGTGTTTTGTAATGCTTGACTGCATATCTAGATTGAGGAGAAGACATGATTTAATGCAAAACTTCCAATATGTACGATATCATACAAAACTTTAGTCGATGGTCGTCTCGAGATTTGTGTTTTGTTGCGCAGATGGTAGTAAATGTTTAAAAGGAATCCTGAGTGGTCGTAAATACAAACAGGTAGACCCCTCCTGTGAAACATGGCTGTTTATACTTGAAACATATGAAGCTGGACTCTGATTAAACCGTGGTTGTAAAGAACACTAAGTAGGCCACCCCTGATGATATCAGTTTTGCAAACGATAAAGGAATAAAGACTGTACATGCTGCCTTCCGGGGACGTAATAGACAAATGCAAAAATTTGCATGTTTTTTTTCTCAAAATCAGGCTTAACATGGTGAGTGTATCTTCAGCGTCTATATGTTTCTAGATAGATCTACAAGGAAATATACCCAATATCATTGTAAAAACAGATCTGTAAAGTATTTTGTCAGTGCAGATATATTCAAGAAAAACGGTCAGAAAGTAAGGTTGTTTACCTGTCACAATGTCTCATAATGTCTCGCACGAAACTGCCAAACGAATACGATTTTTTCTTTCAAACCATCTAATTCCGATTTGGAAACATCCAAGGGTGACATCCTACGTCATAGCGCTGACGTCATAATCGTTTTAACAGCGGTCTTAATAAGGTAACTATTCTGCATAAGGAAGGCAAACACTGAAACAACCAAATATCTAGTCGATCTGGTACCTATAGATGTTTTGGACTCAATATCACCAGAATTCACCATAAAATACTTGCTTAATCTGATAACGCTTCACCACAGTGATCTGTATCGACTCTGCCTAAATGCATGTTGATCTCAGCTGTCCACATCAAAAATTGTGGTGAGGGGTTTTATAATTTCTCATCCTTTGAAGAACCATGTCTTATCTATCTGGACCATATATATATGTAGGCACCGACTCGCCGTTTTATCTTGTGTTAAAATCCTGTCTCTAATATGTTACAAACGGAAAATCTGTCCGAGTTTCTTCAAGATGGCCGTCGAATAATTAATACTGTCATGCGCGCTATGTTACCCTTGACATCGCATTTCAATATCCGATGTCCAAAAAACTTATGCTTTGCTCTTCAGGTATTCAGTATTTTTTTTATTTTTAATCCCCCGAGCCCGCCCCCCCCCCCCACACACACACACCCACCCACCCCACCTCTCCCCGCAGATGACTTGATTTCAAATGACTAGTGCATTCGGTCCGAAAATGGCCCATGCTTCCCCTCAGTTTTAAATGGTCACACTGGCAACTTTCAGTTACCTACTCAACCTTGAAAAGTTCCGAGTCTCTGGATGGTTTACCTGAAATGAAATAAAGAAACTGCTGATAAAACTTATCAATGTATACACGTCCCATAACCCTCTTCTTCACGATAATGCATCAGACCAACGTACGTTGGAAGGAAACAAGCGCCTTAAAATCTGACATTATTATGTAATTGTCCAGTTAATATCAGTAGACAAGCTAGTTTCGCGGCGGGCACATGGCGTCCAAAGGACGTCGTACTGACGTCGTTGGACGTCGTTACGTCGCATCGACGTCAAAACGACGGTCACGTGCCTGCTTGGAATTGATATACTCTGTCTCGCCTCAATTTTTTACGCGATGAATTGTCTGTTGCACGAAAATCTGTAGTCCTCGCCAAAAATTTTAAATGGTGAAAATGATTTTAAAAAAGTACCCCTCCAGATTTCAAGTTTTATCCCAGTAAAAGTTCACTAATAAAATGAGCCGCGACACGAGAAAACAAACTAAGTGGTTGTGCGCCCAGCGCAGACTCAGATCAGCCTGGGCATCCGCCCAGACTGATCAGAGTCTTCGCTGTCCGCATGGGGGTAGCTTAGACCCTAAGCTACATTTTAAGCGCCTGGCGAAGAGTCTGATCAGATTTGGAGGATGGCCAGGCTGATCTGAGTCTGCGCTGGGCGCACAACCACATTGTTGGTTTTCTCGTGTCGCGGCTCAAATGTTTACCCATACGGTGAAGTGTACAGTTTTCTTTGCTTTATGTTCATAATGTTAATTCTGTGAAACGGACATAAAATTGACATTGCACCATATGGAGAAATATTTTATCAGTTAACTTCAATGATATTTAAAATCTGGAGGGTTACATGTTTTTAAAAGTTGTCAGAACTGTGAAGAAAAGGGGCTAGGAGCCGTGTACTTTAAGATGATACCCCATGTGGTAAAGTGTGCGTGAACAACTTACTGACCGTTTCCAATGTGGTGTTTCTGTTGTGGGTTATGATTGTAAAACTTAATTGTGGTTGTTGTCCGTATTAGGAGCCCGGGTAGCTCGGTATGTTAAGCGTTGACCTGCTGATCTAGCGTTCTCGGGTTCGAGCCCCGCTGTAGGCGTGGACCTTTTCAATCGTAAACAGGATTCCTTTGCACACAGCCTTTCATTATCACCACAACCATAGTCCTGATATGACATAAATACTGTTAAATAGGGTGTAAAATCGGAACTTCATCCATACATCAGCCTTCCCGTTTCATGTTATGGATAATACATTGGTTAAGAGTTTGTACACCAAAATATTTTATCGCTTACCCAAGGGGAAGATTCCGATAAGAAAAGGGTTGCACAATCAACTATTGACGGAATTTATGAATGTTATTTTTGGCAATGTGTCACTTTCCGACATTTTTCGAAGTAGATAATCATTGGCGACTGCAGTGCTCACAGAACCACTTCCTCCTTTTATATACCTTCCCTACTTGGACACATGTCTGATGGAACCATCTTTCACAGCCGTCGCAGCCAATGCTCGTTTCAGACTCACACTTTGGGTTTTCAACCCACACTTTACCACACAAAGGACACTTATATTCGGTTGGCTCCACCGACTTCCTTTTCGTTGCTGGTTTAACGACAGACTTGCTGGTTGTTGCACCCTCTATCTTTGCCCTAAGAGCCTGTTTCTTTGTCTTGGGAAGTTGCTCTTTAACAGAATGCAGAACTTCCACAAAACTGACCCGTGTGTAGTGCTCACTTACCTGGAGATAGAGTTCGTATATCAGAGACTCCGACAAATTCTGCTATATCTCATCCAACGAGGCATCTTTTGGGAAGAGATATGTGATGACCAGGTCGTTTGGTAACTTGGCTTTTTTTTATTTCTTTACAACTCTTTTTTGTTTCGTAGTATCCTTGAAAACATAGTTAACCAGATGTGGTAGGGAGAGCTACTAAATTCAGTGACTGCATACCATACAATCTCATGGAGACGGTTACGTATGGTATCTTTCTTGTAAGAAGAACATGGCCAGTGCATGGAGGCTCTGGACGTCATACCGTTTCAGCTGTAACGCTATGTTACAACATGTTAACATGCTGTTGCAGAATAGTCTAAAGTGCTAAAGTGACACTGATAATATGAATAATTTTGTTCAAATAATTTTGTAACGGGGTGTTTATATTTTCAGGGTGCATTTCTATTGTAATTGTAATCTGAGATGACAATTACGGTTTGACCGGCTACTTATTCATTTAAATTGTATAATTTGACCTCTAGATGATCATTCCACAAGTGTTTCCTTTCTTCAGGCTGTGTTTCTGGAATCCCCTTTTACGCCGCTTAGTGTAACTCCGACACACACACAATGTTACCCGCTAACACTAAGTGTGCCAGTTGTAACAAAAGTATTGAAGTAGCAGCACTTACATGTAGTTTAAGTTTCTCTCAAATCGGTTAAGTAATTTCGACAAAGTGGGGTTGGTAAATTAAAATATGCTCCTGTGAATGAAAATATATGTCACATATAAAATGGTAAAGTTTATTTTACAAACATTCAGATAGTTTGTTAAAATATTTTCAAAGAAACTAGCTATGGAGATGAACACAGAAAACTTTGCTTTGCTATATTTTCTGTGACAAAGAAACTTTGCTCGTGTTAACGACGCTTAAAGAGAAAACCCCTGTTAGAGCTGTAAATGATTTTTGTTGAAACTTCACACACTAGTAAAAGGTTATACGTTCAGTGAAAAAATAATTAAAAATTGGGTCACGTTCTTTTTTAGATAATGCAGTGCCATCTGCGTGCCTGTGTGAATTATGGCTATGTCTCGTGCAGACTTTATTCGAGAAAGTAGACGACCGGTCGTTTCGAAACCAAGGTTGATTAACTCCTCTCAGTTGGTCCCAGAAAAATTACTGGTGTCTCAAACGAAAGTTACTGGGCCCAGAAAATTTTCTTCGAGATTTCAATAGTTTGATCTTTTCTGGGACCAGAAAATTTACTTTGAGATACCACTAGTTTGAAATATCGAGAGCTGACTGTATCATGGTAAGTTCTTTCAGTCTGTAAACTACAGGAATAGATAGAACTAAAAAAAAAAACATTATGGCATTCTTAATTTTGATTTCTAAGGAAAGATGATATGTCAGTCAATTCCAAATGTTCAGTTTCACTCTTCTTCCGGTTCTTCTCTCTTAAAACGCCCCACGTGTTCGCGACCCCGCTCCCTCTTCTATCAAGGAATCAACCCTTAAAAAAAGAATTTTCTCCCCTTGGAGAAAACTCTTCCCTGTAAAGGCAGATCCCATTCTGTAAGGGCTGCGTCGTTTGTGGAAGCAAAGAAGAAGTCACAATTAGTATTTCTCTTTGTAGAAACGGCAGAAAACATGTAAGTCAAACCATTTGTTATTGAATAAGCAATGATATTTATTCAATTGCCTTTGCTGTTCTGCTGTTTTTGTAATGTTTTCTTTAAAGTCCGCCAACAATGATACAAATTGTATATATATATATTTAGGATAAGAACTCGATAAGCTTTAGCTTCCGTTCTGATCCTTTAAATGTTCTCATGTTATGTAAATATATGTGGTATTGTGATGTTATGAAATAAAATATGTTTAAACTAATAAGCAATGATATACAGAGCCGCCATGAATACCGTTGACTTTCGTTATCTAAAATACTCATATCTCAAAGTATCCACTTTTATCAAAGAAAGATGACATTTTCTATTTTTCTTTGTATTTCAACTCCTGCTATCTCAAACTACTGGTATCTTAAAATAAATGTTCTTGGACCGAAAAATTTAGTCTGAGATATCAGTAGTTTGCGATTGCTAACTCAAACTACCGGTATCTCAAAAGAAACTTTCTTGAAGCAGGAAATTTACTTTGAGATGTGAGCAGCTTGATCTTTTCTGGGACAAGAAATATCCTTTGACATATCAGTAATTTAAAATAAACTTCGGCTATGAGATATCGAGAGTTGACTGTATTATTGTAAGCTCTTTCAGTCTGTGAGTTACAGGAATACATAGAAAACAACAAAGCAGTATGGTATTAATGATTTTAATTTCAAAGGAAAAGTGATATGTCAGTCAACTACAAATGTTCAGTTTTCCTCTTCTTCTGGTTCCTCTCTCTTAAAGCGCCTCATGTGTTCACGTGACCTTTCGTGTGAGTGACCCATGTTGAAGTGTGACTTGTGTTTGCTTGACGTTTTGACGTAACCGCCTCGTCGTCGGCCGCCATTGTAGTCGTCATCGTCCCATGCTGTAAGTTTATAAAGAAAAAAATAATTGAGCCGCGACAAGAAAAAACCGTCCAGTCTGATCAGAGTCTTGGCTATCGACATGGCAGTAGCTTAGACCCTTATCTAGCCTTTATGCTCATAGCCAAGACTCTGATCAGGCTGGGTGGAGGCCAAGGCTAATCTGAGTCTTTGCTGGGCGCACATGCCACTTTGTTTGGTTGGTTGAGTCGCGGCTCATTATTATTACTAATTCAAATGATCCAATTCACTTGAGATGAGGCCTTATGAAAATTTAAAGAGTAACTACACTTCAGGAACTGACTGAATCAGATCCCAAACCCTATCCCCAACATCAAAGGGAAGCCTGCGAAATTTGATCTCAGGTTCCAGCCTTTAAAGCGCCCATAAAGCAGACGACAAAATTAAAATCTGCCTAATTTGAGAATTCAGACTTGAAAGGAAACAGTGTAGATCCAAATGAATCAGCTCATCATGAGCCGCGTCATTTGGATCTGCACTGTTTGCAAATTAGACTATTTTTTTTTTTATTTAACACTTTAAGTGCCTATTTTACGTCGCACTAACATTATCGTTGTGATAGTCACTGATTTTGGGCGAAGCCAAAAATCGCATAAAATGCTGATCTTCCCAAAATTTAGCAGATGCCTTCTTTATGTTGTTTTTTACAATTCAGAATCCCAAAATGCAGGACTTGTTGGCGTTAAAAATGGTTTATATAAGAAAAGATCAAAGTATAATTTTCTGCGCGAGAACCTACCAAATTACCATCGTTATTAAACTGTAATTGGGGGTTTGAAGGTAGTTTAATGCACTAAGAATGGCGTACTAGCAATTATTTTTTCCGACTCTTTCAGACATTTTCAGGCTGAGCAGATACGAAAAGAAGTAGCCTGTGTCCAAGTTGTCAAAAAGCACAGCATAGTCTATGTTTTTCAAGGTTGAACAATTTCACTTAAACAACTGTCTTGGTCACGGTAATGTAGTATTTTAACTGTATGTGTTATAAAGGTATTACTTTCCTACCCTATAGTTAATAAATGCCTCCCGCATATATATACCTAATGCATGGTCATCTGCTCTACCTTACAATTTGAGAAAGAACTGAAACAAATAATTGCTAAGAGGTTCTTCTTAATGGAGAGTTCAGTGCATTTTCAATGAAGATGCTTTTTTTCAGATTTCTGCGTATAAAATTACCCTTTGATTTTTCCTTATAAAAACATTTTTAACAGCATGTCCCTCTATTTTGTATGTGCAACAGTAGAGAACAACAAAAAATAGAAGTATGCTTACTTTCAGGGAGATATGCTAAATTTGATGGTTTTATTCAGATTTTTGCAGTTACCACAACCAAGAATTATCCCAAAGACCGTAATGAAAAATAATCTTGTTCAAAGATTATTCGAGATTTTAAAGCGACGTAAAATTGAACCTTAAGCGTTAAATAGCACTAAATGTTGAAGAACTTGGTGTAAATTTAGTGAGATCATAACGTTGAAACGATCCCGGATCCATACAGAAGCAGCTATAAATAGTGTCACAATATTAATTACGTTCTGAAAACAAGACGGTAAAGAGTAAAATACTCGTAGTTTAAATTTTTTAGCGGTGAATTGTCGATTGATAATTTACAGATCAAATTACAGCGGAGCGGCTGCCCTAGTGAATAGGTTGTCGCAGGTTCAACCCCACAGGCGGCACATGTCCAGTCCAACAGAGCAGGAAATTGCAACTAATAGCATGTGAGTTATTATGCCCATGGACTATATTGTCAGCGTCAAATTCGAACCTTTCAGAGCAAATCAATTTTAGTCTGGTCCAGCTTGGCATGAATCAGGGTCAGAAAACCATTCCTCGACTTATTTGTTTCTTTTCTATTGTACCACTGATGGTACATGTAATGGCGACATCCAGAGTTACGTTCACCTGTCAATCAATTGAGGTATGCCCCAATTGACTGACAGGTGAACTTAACTATGGAAAGGCGATTTAAGCCACGAGCGCAAGACTTTGCCTGACCACCATTACCTATAAGCCTTGCTGCATTGGAGGGGCGTTGCATGTCAGAGACGGCTTGATAATTACGGGAATGAAAGTAGGTAAAGGTGAAGGTTTCCCATAGCCTAATAGCCGTAGGGACAGTGGGGGTTAGAGACCCACTGTATCTTGGGCACAGCTAATGAAAGGCGGAGCCCATCTCTCTCCTTTCGCTGCCTTATCCTTCCCTAATTCGAAAAGGTACTCATTTACTGCTGGGTTGACAGAGAGAGTTTTCCAATCGTCGGATGGCGATGGTGAGCCGCGAACTCACGACCTTCCGGCGACTTTCTGCACAATAACCGAGCCACTCTAACCACTCGGCTACCGCGCCTCTCGAATGAAAGTAATAAAACAAATATTGAAGGCGATTTCCTGGCCTGCATTCGCCATCAGGCATATCGAGAACCAGGCCAAGCAATATATAGATTGATGAATGACTTTTCAACACTACTGCAGTCATATCAGGACGATGGGAAAGTGATAATGAAGGGAACCACGTTTATAATTGGAAAGATTTCCGCCTCAAGCGGAATTAAACCCGGGACCGCTAGATCAGTAAGGCAGCGCTCAACCGCTAATCAATATAAATCTGTCCAAATGTGCTAATTAACATACAAAATTTCTGAATCCCGACTGAACGTAAGCCTTTGATTTATGTGATTACACTCCGTTCAATATGCTCAATATTGATAAATATTGCTGTATTTCATACTACCAACGGTCGGCTGAGGAGGCTTTGAGCTGTCATTTGCAGACTGATAAGAAACATGGTATGCAAAGTTTGTTTTTAAATATGTCTTTTATGCTTAAAACTAAGAATCCTTCATTTTTTTAGGTAATCAGTTGATTTTAAACATAACATACATGTACCCGAACATTAACGGCTAAAACGTTTTTCAGTCGCTCTGTTTCAGTGCGGAGGCATACAGCAGGAAATAGCACTTTCACAAGCTACTTTTGGCAGCCACGAATGACAGATATCACTTGCCATTATGATAGACAGAATTGTTTCTAAATAGACACTGAATCTGATTTTCAAACCACTGCAATAAAGAACTAAAATTTCAACTAACAATCTATTTCAGTGTGAATGCATACACTAGTAATAGTCACTTTCAAAATTAGATTTTGACAGGCAAGAATAATAACAGCAGCTTCCATTAAAAACGAGTTATTAGCAAACTGTGACAATGCCCATTTTTGTTTTTAAAGCAGATATTGAATACAGTTCACTCTCATAATCTCAAAGACTGATATCTCAAAATACCCTCTTATATCAAGGAATATAGTTTGTACACGACCTATTTTCTTTACAATTCATATCCTGTTATATCAAACTACTGGTATCCCAAAGTATATTTTCTGGGACCGAGCATTTATTTTTGAGATATAAGTAGTTTGCAATAACTTCGATTTTGAGATATCGAGACTTGACTGTATGTCTATCCTCCGCAATAAAAGAACTTAAATTTCAACTTACCGGCTACCATACTAGTACATAGCAAAACAACCAAGCATAAAGCTAATAATCCCTTCATTTTGCTGTGAGTTTATGAGGTTAACTTGTTGACAGCTACTGGGTCCGTGAGAGAGTTGGTATTGTCCAGGGCAACTGGCTCTTTTTATATGCTTACCATTTCCTCAGGATAAAAAGTACAATAAACATGCGCAGCGTTGTGAGAAACTCTGACAAGACTAAACAAATGATCATGCGCAGACCAGATTGCGCAGTGTGGTCAGGGCGTGGTCAGTTCACTTATAAACTCTTCAAGGTTACTTATTTTCTAGACAAACTGTCCATCCACTGCTCAATCTGCAGACGTGCACAGATTGGTCTGTCCATGCACGGTTGGCAAATGACAGAATGCAGGTTTTATCACGGCCTGGCTAATATGATCAATCTTACGGACACGTAACATATTGAAAAAAAATCCTACGGTCAAATTTTACACTTCATCAAAGGACTTTGAACCAGGCTTATTCAGTCAACGCATTTTTGTTGTTTATTAATTAATAGATATTTGCATAGCTTACTGTTGCCATCAGAAAACTGCCTGTACCATGAATACTGCTATAGTCCGTTTGCTTTCAAACGGTTACCCCCATTTGTTTCTCTTAAAAATGGTTAGAGATACCTGAATTGGCGAGTTTTTAGTTGTATGGTGTACAGTACTAAATAATTTTTAACATGTGAGGCTTTACCTTAGAAAGTGTATTTGCAAAAGTGCCTAAAATGTTTAATTTTTACCTCTAATTACTTGAATTTAGAACATTTCTGAACATTGCATTTCTTATCTACATATTTTGAGGCATTTCTTATCTACTCTACATATTTTGAGGCATTCTTATCTATTCTACATATTTTGAAGCATTTCTTATCTACTCTACATATTTTGAGGCATTTTTTATCTACTCTACATATTTTGAGGTATTTCTTATTTACTCTACATATTTTGAGGCCTTTCTTGTCTACTCTACATATTTTGAGGCATTTCGTATCTACTCTACATATTTTGAGGCATTTCTTATCTACTCTACATATTTTGAGGCATTTCGTACCTACTCTACATATTTTGAGGCATTTCTTATCTACTCTACATATTTTTTTAGAAGTTTACCAGTTAAACTAAAGTCGTAAATGTGCCTCTAGTGCTCTTGCAAAATGTATAAGCTAAGAAATATACTCCTCGCCAAAAGTTTCGCATATTGTTGAACAAATATAATAAAATTACTGGAGATAATAACAAGTGAATGCCATATTTCTGTGGAAGTTAGTGCTTTCTATTATGAACAGCAATGGTTAATCATCCTAAAATTAGCAACTCTGATTTAAATTCGAGAAACAACTCCACAAAGGGAGCAAAGACGTACATGTCCAAAAGCACATTTGTAGAAAAAATGTCGTTGTAATGCGCTGTGAGTGCCAATTTAACGCTTTGTAACGCTCAATGTTTTTTGGAGAATACGACATTACTGCTTTTCATTATAATCGTTAAAACAAAGCATTATTTTCTTCCGAAAATGTGAT
The DNA here is from genome assembly GCA_963989385.1 of Ctena decussata. NCBI lineage: Eukaryota > Metazoa > Mollusca > Bivalvia > Lucinida > Lucinidae > Ctena > Ctena decussata. Next base: position 13,831,780 of record OZ022512.1, read on the forward strand.
TTTTGAGGCTTTTATTTCTATGCTCGCTTTGTGCTGTGCTAACTCAAATCAGTTTAAATTTGGTGTTTTTACAATGCTTAAGCATTTTTGTTGATGGAATATTGCACGTTTCTGCATACTGAAGGTTAGAACAAAAGTTATTATGATTTCTCATAATCCTGGTATTTTGCTAAACTTTTGGCGAGGTGTTTATATTACACTGCTGCATGCAGAAACCCCACATCAGAAATAGCAAAATGAATCATTTCAGAGTCAAAAGTCATCCAAGCCAGTACACGCCAATTTTCAATTTACCTTGAGTAGAGACCTGTTCTAGACAAGCATTTCAGTTCATTTTCAGTATTCAAAGTAAATAGATACTCGTTAGGCAATGATCAGGAACTAATACAATCAGGGTCCGAGGTTATTAAACTTGAGTATAATCTCAAACTCAATATAAAGCACACTGATTGGCTGCTTCCGAGCATGTGCTCGGAAATAGCCAATCAGTCAAACTCAATATAAAGCACACTGATTGGCTGCTTCAACAGTGTGCTTTATATTTAGTTTGAAAATGTACTCAAGTTTTATAACCTCTAGGCCAGATCCCTTAACACGTCCTCAACGAAAGACACGCACGGTAAACCGAAAGGACTCTTCTTTCCCAGGAAGGTGGTCATCCTGCTTTTAAAAACACAGCTTATACAACAGGCGAAAGCATCACCATAAACAACCAGCACAAATAACAGTAATATCTATTTTAATCTATTTTCTATTTAAGATTACAAAAAAAAAAAAAAAAAAAAAAAAAAAAAAAAAAACAGAAAGCAAAGTGGGCAGCTGTACATGTGACTGTGTGACCATATTTCTAGAAGACCACACACAAGCGGACATAAGAACAAGTAACATTAAGTTATAACAACAGAAGCACCACCATGGAACCGTCAGTAATATATTACTGGGTGTGTGTGTGTGGGGGGGGGGGAGGGGCGTCAACTAGTTTTACTAGATTTAACTAGATCTAAACTCTCGCCCTCAACTTCTAGTGAAGTCATTAAAATCATAGATAAAACGTAAGTATGGTGAATCAAAGATGAGGACTGGACAGAAACAATGTATTGCGACTCCTGGAGACCCATTAGGTATAAATGAACACCACTGAAATATTGGAGCAAAATGAAACCAGCGATTGAACCCCGAATGGCCAAGCAGCAGACCAGGAAAGCTTCGGCCCCAACAAACAGAAATAAATAGCTTAATACATGTGCCATGGGTTTAAACATATTTTATTTCATTCAAATAAACATATAAGTACAATTTACAAATAATAAGTGAAAGGATTTGAACGAAAGCTATTAAAGCTTATATAGTTCATCTCCTTATACATGCGCCATTATTGAGTCTATCTTATTTGGCTTTTTATATTTTGCGCTTTCAGCATTTAGGTTGCAATGGAAACAACTCCAACGTAAAAACTATCGACTGGAGAACTAGCTAAAGAACATTACCGTAAAGGATCTGTTATCATCTTTGCTTTGCTAAGCTTGGGCGTGGGTGGTCGGGTTAGACGATGGTGCTGCGTAACTTTCAGTGCCGGGGCGTCCTCCTATTTCAGATAGAAAAGCATAGAAAACCTTAAGGCCATTTTTTATTTATCCGGTTCAGTGGTTATCAAAGCTATTCTGGCAACATGGAAATATTTCCTGTTGGGAAATTGCAGTTTTATTCAACCTAGATATGCCGTTTTTACTTGTTAGGAATGTAATAATACCCATAATAATACCTCTCCCTGACATGAGACTTTGGTATTTCCCCTGCAGATAATCTCAACCGTTCCTATCATCGGTGTGGAATTTTGCAAATCATTGAAAATATTGGCACTGTTTGTAATTTAAGATTTGGCTCTCATTAAGAAGACAATTATATCTTTAATAATTATATGTATTTGATCTAGATGAGTTAAATTTACCCCAGAGCAATTTGGACTAAGAATATAATGAGATATCCCTTAAGGTTCTGCAGTACACTTCGGCCATTTTGGACCATATTTCTGCATAAAATCACATCTAATCACAGCCCAAATAAAGCAAATTTTTGAAATAAAAGTGGTTCTTTCCCCTAGATATAATGAAACTGTATCTCTAAATGTACAGAATGCTATTGTAAAAGGTACCTTTGAAGAGTTCTCATTTTTTTCGTTTTTCTCTCACATGGTCAAAATTTGTCTAAGTCCATTTTATACAAGAAAGTGTTGATATTATCCCCTTGATGTCACATGATATTATTCAAGCATTACTGAGTTTGTCCTCCTGAACACACCGTTCACCCAGATGCAACAAGTTCGTGCCCATGCCAAAACATGCTCATATAAGTTTATGGGAAAATGCACTTTTTGAAGTGCATGCTACTATTATTTGTCTGTGTATTGTTACAGAAGTGCTAGGAATTTGCCATCAGTATTGAAGGCAGCAAGTTCCAGCAGCTAAGCCTGGGCAAGTAATTGAAACTGTAGGGGCTTCGAGCCTAATGTGAAGCCATACATCAGTTCATTCATTCTATTCTGTAATGTTAAGTGCTTATTTTGAACAGTCTTTCAAAACAATGTTCTGTATCATCAGTTCAATATAATGATTAAAACGTCCATCTGTGATTTACTTGTCTTTTAAAAATCATGTTATAACAAGTGATAAACAGCCTAGACTTCTCATTTGCTCCTTACTTGGAGCCATTTACTCCATTTGTTTGGCTGGGCACTCCTTTTTTCAGAGAATAGTCCACTCTTGATATCTGAAAGTCAAAGTTCATCTCAAACTACTGGTAGCTCAAAGTCAATTTTCTGATCCCGGAAAATTTATTTTGATATACCAGTAGTTTATAATAACAGGAGATGAAATATGTCCAAACCATTTTCTTTGATTTAAGAGGGTAATTTGAAATATCAGTGTTTGAGATAACAAGAGTTAACTTAACTGTATCGTAAAAACTGCATTATCGTAAAAACTGCATTATGGGACAGCTACGTTTTCTCAAGGTATCTGTAAGCGACTCTTATTTCAACATCCTACTGAAAACCCTGGAGGGATTTTCTTTCTGTTCACAGGGGCCGAAAATGCCGAGCCCTATTGTCGATGGAAATATCATTAAAATCATGCAGAATTGACAATGTTTAAAAAAAACCAAGGTTTGGGAAAAAGGCAACATTCTCAAAATACTTGTAAAAGCTCTGGCACATACATGTACTACTTAAATCAATATAAAAGCTTAATCTTGCCATGCATTTTGCAAATTTAAAGCCTTTTGTATTTCTTCCAATAAATGTCCCCTCTCTAACAAACACTCCTTCCCATCTTTTTCTGTAAAGATTGACAAAATAACAAAGAGATTGGCTCCAGACCACCATTTTTTATTCATTGACATAGTTTTGTCTAAAGAGTTTCATATATCGACCCTAGGACTAGCACTGCCCCTGGCTTTTATTAAGACACATACAGTACTTTCTCAGTAAGGTGCCATTATGGATAGCTAATTATGGAAGTTCTTTGCGCTTTTGTTTTTCGTATAAAATTGTATAGTCTCTCATACCTGCAGGGGAGTTTTTTTTATGGCCCTACCAAACATTTATCACCTAATGCAGCGAGAATAAAAAACAAATCTGACGGATGAGCTTCTGGAATCAAAGAATGAAATTAGCAGACTCTGTTCATGTGCAGTTATTTAAATTTGCATATTTACTGCCCATATACCCCTGCCCAGAAAGATTGGATAGAAAAAAAATGAATTGGATGAAAAAGTCAGCTACAAAAAATCCCCATAAAGCACCTACTGCAAGAACAGCAGAGCCTTGTCCTAACATTGGCCAGTATCAGCAGTACTCCCCAGTGCTAAAGGCCGTCTTGGCATCTTCGCCCCCCCCCCTCTCCCCCCCCCCCCCCATTTATCTCCAAGTGTTAGAATTAATACTATATTTGTGACATGAAATTAAAACTGCCCATAGAATGAATGTTTTCATATATTCTCCCCTATTTCAATTGTTCTGTGTACAACTGGATATCCGCAGTGTTTGACAGCTATGCTGTGATACATATATTTGCTTGTAGACATTTAAGCCTTGCATTTGTGACATTGAGTCAGAAACTTGATTCATGAAAAATCTCATGCTATAATTTAGATACAGAGTTTAAAAAATAAATTTCACAAACATGTGGCTGAAACAGAATATGTTAGTATCATGCATCTAAATCCATTTGATAAGACAGTTATAGATTTTTTGGATTGTTTTTGCAGAGAACCCCCCCCCCCCCCTTCCCTCCCCCATTCTTGAAGCTGAAAAAATAGTGATATCACTCATTCAATGTCACATCAACGTATAAATTTATACAGTCAGAGAAGGGCTGCAACAGGCAAATTTATGCAGCCATTAAAACGATGGTAATACCATTTTAGCTACATGTACCTATACAAAGTGGCTGTTGACCGAGAACACGGTAGCAAAAATTACCAGTAACGATGAACGATACTATTGTTAGTGGCTGTCGACCGAGCTGAAAGTGCTGTTGATTATCTCTGTCAACAGCCACTTTTACATGTATGGCTAATAAATGTTTCGGTCGACAGCGCAGGTAGGAAAATTGGTATTACCCACTTTTAAATGTGGAATATTCAACCTGCATATCAAAGATATTTTTCAGGGTTATTCCACAACATATGTCTAAACAAACACACAACCAAATCCACATACCCACCCACACACCAAATTTTTGACAGAGACATGATGCATACTGACATATGTGGTCAGAAGAAACAAAACTGTTTGCTATATGACTTTATAAGATTGTAAATATGGCAACAGTTTCACAGGTAACTTCCACAGGTGAAATAGGTATTAAATATAAGGTCAATAAAATGATACATGATGTGTGTTTTCAGTAACATTTGATTTCCAATATAGATGGTATATCAGACTTGTTTTATATTAAAAAAAACTATATTGAGACAATAGGGAGCCAATATGGATGACTATTAGGGAATACCCAAGAAATCTTTCCAAACATGTCAGTGTTGCAGTGGAAAAACTCTAGACATCACTGACTTGCCTGAAACATGCAACTTTTTAATGTTAGCCTAAGCAGGTTATATGTCAACACTTTCTTGTATAAAATGGACTTAGACAAATTTTGACCATGTGAGAGAAAAACAAAAAAAATGAGAACTCTTCAAAGGTACCTTTTACAATAGCATTCTGTACATTTAGAGATATAGTTTCATTATATCTAGGGGAAAGAACCACTTTTAATTCAAAAATTTGCTTTATTTGGGCTGTGATTAAATGTGATTTTTATGCAGAAATATGGTCCAAAATGGCCGAACTGTACTGCGGAACCTGAAATCATCGTTTCAAATGACAGTATCAGAAATATTGTAAATAGTTCACTCATTTCAAGTGGAAAGATGGACTTTTCAGTTCTGTGTAAGTAAACAACAAAAGGGTAAATGATAGATATTCCAACGCGCGTTTCACTACTTCAGTAGATCATCTATGTCAAAAGAACAGGCAAAAATAATGTATCTAATACAGCTAACAAATAATGAAAGCTAACTAAACCGTTCGATTGATTTCTAGAAATGGGGTTATCAATTTTAATTTTGTATAGTGTGAAAACTTTAAAGTTTATATCAAGTCCTCTTGCACAGGCTGCAATGTGTTCGCTAACATGAATTTAACGGATGCTGCTATGCCTAATATGTCATGCAGTGGTGCAGGGTATCACCGGTCTCGCCGATGCATTCTTCTCCACAGCCGCCACACTGTAAAACATGATTGTATAACATTCTTTTCTTCATACGTCATGTCAATAGGTACAAAAATGTTTACCCAAATCTAAATTAAACTGATCATCATTTATGATATTTCCAAAAAAATAAAAATTTGTGTGACCACGTGACACTGTGATATGTTTGCATGGTACAATTTCTCAATTTTAGATGTAATGAGAATATTTTGGGACGGGGTGGGAGTGTCGGGGTGGGGAAGTTGTTGGGAGGGGGTGACGTTTACTTTTATAATATTGATTTCGTTTAAAAATATTTCTCATCGTTCTCAGTAATTCATTACTGACCGTTCCAAGGCGGTAGTTCTGTTGTGGTTCTCTGTTGCCTGTTTTTGGTGTCAGAGTTTCTGTGATGTTTTACCTTATGTATGTTCTTATTATTTTTGGTTCGGTTTGGGTTGCTGAGTGGCCACCTTTTGGGAACAAGCTGCTCACTCGGTTGGCCATATGTTCTCTGTATCTTGATTATTTGTAATCTTAGTTGTTTCCAACTATGGTTTGAGGGCTGGATTTGGATTTTGATTGTTTCAGTTCCTGGTCTTTGCATACTTTTTACTTCCATTTTCAAACAAGATATGCTTGTTTTCATATTAATTCTATTTCATGGAACATTTCTGGATTTTTTTATTGAAAGTTGATACGTAAGCTACCACATTTACAATAAAATTTCTCTTCGTAAAATTTCGTACACCTAATTCATTGATACTCATTTTTTCATACCATTATCTACATTGTATAATCTTATTCGGATCATTTTACCTTTAATTTAACTAAATTTTGCGCTGACTATCGTCATTAGTAATAATCTATATACACACCCTAACAACCTACGTCATCAGCAAGTGACGTATTTTCGAAATTACACTATTTCGATTGGTCCAGTGTTCGGAATTTCCCCATAAATCTGGTAAATTTCAAAGTCTTCGAAAAGCCACTGGGTGCACCAAATACGGCAATTAAAGGGCACACTTATTTCATGAAAGTCAGCTTCTGACAATCAGTTGATTTTGCAAACAGTTTGAACAAATGTGCTTCAACCTATATTGTGATGTATTTAGTCAAAGTATTTGCGAATTCTACAACATTTTATGGAGTCACTTTCATGTTGAAATATTGCCTTTTTAGAATGATTTGGTGCAAGCAGCCGTTTCTCGAAAAGTTATCAACATAAACAGATTTGTTGGTCTATTCCGCATATGTCCGAATAGATGTTATTTGATCAATTAGTGACGCGTCGGATGACGTAGGTTGTTGCCCTTGATATACGAAAATTATGTAAATACGAAAAAAGTCTTGCTAATTCCTATACCGTGTATTGAATGGTGACAAAATAATTTGCTGAAGCACAGAGCCAATTACTTATCACAATGGTTACATGTAACAGGTTAAAAAGGCTTTGAAAATTAATATCATGTGACCAGTTAGCATTTGTTACAAATATTTGAATTTGAGCATCCATAGTCTATATTGCCACTATATATCACATGTGTTTCATGTTTCCTAAGCAAAACGGCATATTAAAATGGTAGCAAAGAAAGCTTACTTTGTCTCATCTGGATTTTCAGTGTTTGCAATGGTACAATGTATGTCCGAATCTACCCGCTGTCGGAAGTTACCCGACTCGACCCTAATATTTAGAACACTGTGTTTTATTTTTGACAAACAAGTCAAATTCACATCGATATACACTGTCTGGGCCATAATTTGTGACAACAGAGGGCCATGCTGAAAAAAGGTTGTCCTAGAATAATTACGATTTACTCCAAACTGCGATACTCTGCGTCCTTACTTAGCAATTTTATATAGTGAGCTGAAATGTGTAAGCGTATGACTGTCCACCGTGTATGAGGGTGATGGATAGCCATAGGTCTCCGGACAGCACGCGCTGCCCATACAATAATTTTTTTTTTTTTATAATTGCAGACTCAGGCTTCTTATGCAGCCACGCCTTGATCTTGTTGGTGACAGTCGATGTCAGCCATGGGTCAAATGTAAGTCATATTTTGTATAGTTGGTTTGAGGGTTCTGCACCTATCGATATTTTCCCACAGAGGCAACGCTGGGAACTAATGTTACATATATAGAAAGTAGGGTGTGAACTGGTTTACAAAGAAATTCCGTAGTAGGCCGTCGGAAAGTAATAAATTCTAATATCGAGGCTCCTCGGTAACATACCTCTACAGTTCTTTATTGCAGCTATAAACATAAAAGTTATTTATACATGTATAAATGGGAGGTTGGGTAGGGGGATATTCAGAGCAACAACTAAATGGCAATAGTCGACTGGTAACAGCGATTTAAACGTGAAATGGCCATTACCAGTCGACTGTCAATAGCGATTTCAACGTAAAATGGCTATTGCCAGTCGACTGTCACTAGACCTTTCCAATAAAGAAACTATAGTCACAACTTTTTTGCGGTAAAATTGTCATTGCCTTGATTTTTTTTTATAGAATTTAGTAAGGTATTTTGGGGTAATATAACTCACTTATATATCAAATTGATAAAATATAGTAAATATCCTCGTTTTCTTTTTTTCTTTCAGAACGTGAAGTGTTATGACATAGAGTGTAATGGTGTTGACTGTTTGGACACTGCCATAGAAACGCGTGCCGTCTCACCAACATGTACTGCTACTGGAGGCGATTTCTGCTACGTAAATATTGCTGATATATTGGGCATGATTCGGCATAGTTACTTGAGTAATCTCGAGTAATACCCAGGTATTCTTAGGGGTACTCAATGATCTCTATTTAACCCTATTGCACTCAGAAAGGCCAAAACTCCATAGAGTTTTGGCCTTTCTGAGTGCAATAAGGTTAACACATATTTGAGTCAATAATTACTAGAAGGACTTAGGCTCATCACATCCATGGTTTGCTTAACCTTTTTGATTGCCTATATTTCTGAAACTGCATGTTTGAATCTTTTCTTATATGGTTCATAAAATTTCTCTGGCATTATCTTCGATACGAATTGGTATGACCCTGTGTCATGCCTATGGGTTGGCACCGCGACCTTTCACAAAGTAGAGTTGTCTCGATTCGTGGCGTATTTTTATACAACGAAATTTAGGTGACTTTCGTGAGCTGGCCTGTATTCCAGAACTCAGTTTTGTGCATTTTAGATTGAGGTGAAACAGACTGACAGAGGTACCTTTACAAGAGCAGGATGCGGATCATGTGCAAACAAGGCTTTTGTTACAAATGGTAAAACAGTGAATGAGAAGCTTGTTAGCCCTGAATTACAAACAGTAGACGACCGAACTCCTGAAATCACCACGAAAATAACAAATATTCCAGGCAATTCGACTACTGAACGTTTTCACTGGCCACCAAGAAAGCGGAGAGCTATTAGTAAGAAAGTTATCAAAGACTGTTGTAATGAGGATTATTGTAATCGAAATAGCCCGTGTGGTCGTTTCACTTGTTCTGCAGGGGCACCTGGTTTTACCATTTTCTTAATTTTAGTGACAGTTGTAACTTGTTTCTATTATTTTTATTTTTAATCTATTAATGCCTAGGATCTCATAAATAGGATATGGGCAAACAGTGCAGACCCAGATCAGACGCCGCGATACGCGGCTTCTTATCATGGTTTATACTATTTGCTTATGATAAATGGATATTTCTCCTAAAAATAAAAACAGAAAATGATAGAACTAAATTAAAACAATCACCTCTTTATTGACAAATGGTCTCATCCCTTTGATATTGAAAAAACATTCTACTAGGCATATATGGGTTAAAGACACTTGCTATGTTTTGGCTGAATCCGCGAACCTTGTATGATCAAATATTTTTCATGAAATTTGGTACAAATATAAATCATTATTAGACGATGTGCAGAGAACAAGTACCATAACTCCACCTACATTTTTACGGAATTATGCCCCTTTGTAAATTTTAGTATAGAAATCAATCCACTCCATAACTCTGAAACCCTTTTAGATATTTGCACGAAACTTGGTACAAATATAAAGCATTATAGAACAATAAGATAGAAATTAAAAGCAAAACAAGCGAGTTCGGAGTTCAAAGTTTCCGGTTGGACTGGAGCAGAAAGGTCAGAGGTCAAGTGTGGAAAAATCCGATAGGTCATCATTACGCTTACCTGGCCAGTCGATATAAAACAACGTTTTTCATGATTTAAGATCATTGATATGATTGAAAAATGTTTTCAATTCAGAGACAGTCACATAGAATAGACAGTGAATGGCATCGGTGACCTTTGACTTCCGAGTGTAAGCATGCGCAGTGCGGAACTCCGAGTTCGCTAAGTACTATAGACAAGTGAAATAACAAGTGCCTGCTGTGCTTGCAGTAGGTGCGGTCGTATCTTTGTCCCTTTTAGTTCCAACTAACCAAGATCTTTGTTCTTTGGACGTATTGTCAAATCGATAAGATAGTCAAGAGCCTGCTGCGCTTGCAGGTGGGTATTTTTTTTTGTTTCTGTTTCCATATAATCTTAAACTTCATTTCTTTTCTCCCTGGTAGGGACGAATGTGGCATCTCGGGGACAGTTGAATCCAATACAACCAACAACTCAACATTTGACCCAGATTTTGCAGACCTTCAAAATTCTTCTTTGTAAACTGTCAGGTAAGCTAAAACGAGAATCTTGATTTTCCACTTGATTACCTGGCCATTATATGGCTTTATCATAATGGGTGGGGTAATATGTTAATTACGGGTTTTTGACATTTTTGAGTACAGAACTTCAAGCGCCTATGGTCTAAGTAAGCTCCATGCGGACAGCGAAGACTCTGATCAGACTGAATGGATGCCCAAGCTGATCCGAGTCTTCGCTGGGCGCGCATGCCACTTTGTTGGTTTTGTAGTGTCGCGGCTCAATTATGTAATGGTTCGTTAAGTAATCAAAAGGCTTTCTCGTTAGTGAGGCTAACGTCGTTTATTATTTCATAACAACTGTTGCTGTACAAAGATGGACAAGTTTAATCAAACTCTCCACAGCCCCACCAGTGGTAAAATCGTCTAAACACAAAGCATTCTGAAAAGCGTTGCAACCTTCACGTTTGGTAATAAAATGAGCGTTCATACTGTCCAGAAATAAGGGAAACATGTCTTTGAATTTCTTTATACTGAACATATTTAATTGCATTTCACCAAAGGGATTGGTCACAAGTTATTACAATATTAAATAATTCCATTCCGAAACAGAGACTGAAATATGACCAATTTATCCACAAAATACAACTTCCTTCCTGTTTCTTTGTCCAGCGATACAGTATAACCAAAGGCGGGACAATAAATGAGGACCTTCATCTGTAAATTGTATTTTTACCGTTTTATTTCCATAAATCCAGCGGGCACAGGTCGTCTAAATGGAGTCGTACCGACATCAATGGGACGTCAGTGCGACGTCACTGCAACGCCATGTGCCTATTGTAAAGGTATATATGATTAGGTTTTGTTTCCTTGATTTATTGTAGATGTGCTAAAATATACTTGGCAATCTGGATAAAGAATTTATTTGAGTTGAATTTATTTTTAAATTCATGATACCAAAAGGTCATTTTAGGTGCCACTAAAAGGGCCCCGATATTTTTTAAAAACCCTCTGAATATGAAACTGGAGGATGTTTTTTTTTTGTTTCAAGTTGGCTGATCACGGTCATTTACAATGACGAACTTGCAGCGATACCTCGTGAATTAATACCACTGATAGAACTAAGGGCCTTTAACAAGAAAGTAATAGCTTCCACCGAGACATAATGCCGCATTAATTCTAAACTACGGAAAGTTCATGAACTATGCACAGTTGCAGGGCAGAAAGAAAAAACACATTTTTAATTGAATGTAATTCTATATACTCATGGTAGTTCCTCTGTTTAACCTGCATGCAGAAAAGGGAATGACAAGACGAGGTTCTGATTCGACTAATTATCGTAGTCGTTGTTAGTCTTATTGCCAGTACCTTATTTTCTGTTAATTAATATATAGATAATGGTCAGATTATGTTTCCGGTAAACACAGTAGGCCTAGGTACGTATCTTACACACTGTTTAGTCTGTTCTTAACGAGCATCCAGGCTCGTTAAGAACAGACTAATCAGTGTGTAAGATATTTGTAAGCACTTTTACAAAATTTTGCCTCACAGGGTAGTAGTTCTCGCTGTTCTGAATATAAACATGATAAACATGATGTAAATGGAAGAATCCATTAGAGAATTCTTGAGGTGGACGAATATTTGAGGTGTAAATGAGATAGTGTACTCCCTCTGAACCTCTCATTATATACCAATTAGAATAAAAAAGGATGTCTGAATGAAAACGTCCGGTTAAACTCCGTTCATTAATTCTGAAACTGGGGTTTTCGTTGCTCAGCCTTTTATTATCTAATCAGTCCAGGTACAAGACTGCGCAAAGTGATAAAGCTCTACTTCCGCCGATTTCTCATCAAGGTCTCATGTATTTTAGTCCGGCATCTGATGCTGCATTTACGTGCACGAAGGAGCCCCGGTAGCTCAGTGGGTTAAGCGCTGGCCTACTGATCTAGCGGTGGCGGGTTCGAGCCCAGCCGGAGGCGGAGTTGTTTCCATCGTAAACGGGGTTCCATGGCACACAGTCTTTCATTATCACAAGCCCATCGTCGGACATTTGGATAATAATTGTTGGTACTCCAGCAAAGTCACACGAAGGATGATTCCAGAATTCCAGAAAAGTGCGTTTGAAATCCGGCTAATTTTCCTGCGCTACATTTTTTTTTCGGTTTTGACAACGCTTGATTTAAGGATTTAAAGCCAGACCCAGTATCTTTACCATATTTTGAACACTCATTCTGAGTCAGTTTGGAAATAGAGTTCCGCTGAAGCAGGTGCTAGGCACGGTCAGTGTTACACCATCACATTACTGCACATGAAGAGACTCAATTAAACCGAGTCTGCCATTTTCCTTGCTTCCAAAGAATCTTCATTCAGACCATTTTTGTATTAGTTGGTGTCAGTTTGAATATAGGGTTCCGCTGAAACCGATGCTAGTGGAGGTGTGCGTGTCTAGAGACTAGGATGGATTGATTAGATAATAAAAGGTGAGCAGCGGAAAACCCAGTTTCAGAATGAATGAACGGAGTTTAGTGTTATGGACTTCTACATACAAATTGTTTGATTGGGTGTGTGGCAAAAAAAAAATAAGCAAACAAACATAATCTGATCTTTGAGAAGCTTCTGTGAGTTTATCTAGCGAGCAGAAGTACAATACTGCCTATATATAGTATGTAATCTATATACAATAAATCACGAGCATATATTTCACACCAAATATGTTAAACACACTTGTTAAGGAGATAGACTTTTTACACTAAAACACTTGCAAAACAACACATTTGACACACACACACACACACACACACACACACACACACACACACACAACGTTTAAACCACTTGTTCAGGAGATTAAATTTATTATACTAAACACATTTAAAACTCATGCTGTATATGAACGTGACGTGTAAAGTTTGAAGTGTTAAGTATGAAGAGCAAACTCTATTGTACTTATCGTTTTTGCCTCAAAGTTATTATTATTAGTAGTAGTAGTAGTAGTAGATGTAGTAGTAATCTTCTTTCGAAATGTTCGTTTGGCCACTTTCATGGAGGAGTATCATGAGAATCCCAGTAGCTTAAGTTTATATTGTCATGGTTTACATAAATATGAGTTGAGTAGTGTAATCATATCTGGCTTTATATTAATACATGTATATGAGCCGCAACGTGACAAAACCAACAAAGTGGTTCTGCGCCCAGCGCAGACTCAGATCAGCCTGGGCATCCGCCCAGTCTGATCAGAGTCCTCGCTGTTCGCATGAAGGTAGCCTAGACCCTCAACTACCCTTTAAGCGCAAAGCGAAGACTCTGATAAAATGGTCCGGATGCCCTGATTAATTTGAGTCTGCGCTGGACGCACAACCACTTTGTTGGTTTTCTCGTGTCGCGGCTCAATTATTTTCAGAAGCTTGAGTTTCAATTTTCAGATGGCAATGGAAGTGGGCGTTACCAGGCGTGGCTTAGCCTGTGCCGCAACGAGGGTAACACCTGCTTTTTGACATATTAGAAATGTCGTGCAGAAAAACATTCAGTGCAAAGAGCATGAGTAAAATGCTTAGACTTGCTACATATATTTTAAAAGACAACAACTGCGTCTGCTCTGACTGAGCTGCGCATCCGTGCAGGTTGATTTGGGCATATGTTGGTTGTATATGGACGAAGGGAGGCTTTCTCCTGAATCAGCCTATCTGATATGTACTTATTATTGCCAGTGGACTCGAGAAGGCCATTTGACTTCACAGCGACTAGAGACACTGTACGTATTATGTTTATATTCAAGTTTATAATAAATTATTTACAGATTTATCGGTAAAATAGTAATAAAAAAAATATCCATACAGAGTTTTCATACATATCGATGTAATTTCTTTATGATTTGAACTTGCTTTCTTTTTTTCTTGGAAGAGATCGTTATACACTTTGGATGGTTTCAGCAAAATGTTTTAATTCCATTTATTTTCTTAATTAATTTCTTAACTTATTGTCTTGTAGAGTCAATATACATAACACCCACTTCGCCTGTCAACTTTTCAGTTTAACTGGAAGACCGTATGTTGCATTTGTTGGTAGATAAGTAGTAGAGTCCTGCTTGGATTCAGTTTTAATACCGTATTAATCCTATTAAACGCCTCTGCTTGAACCGCAAACGCTCCCTGCTTTTTCCTAAAATAATGTTTTATTGCATAAATTTGTGATTACTTCTGTGGATGAGGTAGCTCTTTAAATTGGGGTCTACTCTTAAAGGAAAGAATTTGCTCCTAGAGGAGCAAATCCTTTCCTTTCAGAGTTGACTCCATCCCCTACCGAGAAGGGAGGCATGATATATTACTTCTTCTGAAAGTATACCATTCACATCAATATTGTTTATTAGAGGTATTTGAAAGGGACTGATTTACCACAATTTTAGCTCTAAATATTTACACTTGCCACTGACTTCCCATAGATGAACCCTTTAGAGCAACTGGCTTCATACACCGATGAAGGCCAATTGATCATGTGACGTTGTCGTCAAGCGACGTCTTATGTAAACAAACGTCTTGATTGGTTCTTGTAACGTTCGATTGACGCCACGTCAGGGCGACGGCTGTTTAACGTTATGGCCGAGCACGTCGTTGCTAACTTTTCTTCGACCGATATTTTGCCTATTCTACACCAAATTACCACGAAAACGGCACAGAGAGGTTCACAAATAAAGTGTAAATATAAGAATAAAAATTTGATTTTTCAGCGTTTATCGTGTGAAGAAGCCAGTGGTCGTCGCTAAAATTCTACAAGAAGCGCTTCGTGCTTCATGGAATTTTAGCTCCGCCCACTGGCTTCATCACACGATGAACGCTGAAAAATCAAATTTCAATTCTTAAATAACGCCCTCCCCCCTTTTCGTAAATTGCAACGCCCCCGGGGCGTTTAATAGGATAAATACGGTGTGAGTTCTGTTGGAGTCCCGCTGAAACCGGTACAAGTGGGTGTGGGCAGTTGTGCAGAATTACATCGCTGCATATGAACACACTAAGATCAAACGAGTCTGCTATTTTTGTTTCTTCGATGCATGTCTTGCATCCTCTGGATCTTCCTTCAGAAGTTACTTTACCAATATATCCATGAAAAGGTTTAATGTTCATACCATAGAGTCGAAAACGAACGATTCATCAAAATTTTTTGAGTTTTAAACAGTTATCTGCTTACAGAAGAGTGTCCAACATGGGCATTTTTGGTTCTATACCGCGTAATATATGGCATCGGAATGGCAATGAATTTAAATTTTGCTATTTTTTTTTCTTTTTTTTTAATTTATCTAATTTTACTTTTACTTCACTCCTGTTGCGTAACAGTTGTTCGTTTATATACGTTACATATATGAGCATTTTAAGGGGTTCTTGATTTCATAACGTGCTCTCAGTAAATTCACCTTAACCTGTTTATGTTAAGTGGACTATTCTAGCCTTATCAAAGGGATGAGTCTATTATTTAAAATAGGGTATCTGGTTTAGTTTATACGTTTATTCTCTTTCAAGGAGTAATCTCCATTTGTCTTATGCAAGTAGTGAAGACCTAGTCAAACGCCGTGTTTTGATCTGATCAGGGTCGCCTCTGTTTGCTTATACACTATTTTTGAACGCTAGGCTTTAATGGATCAAGTAAAACTAGTAAAAGTAGTTTAACCCCAGTAATCTATGACTGACCGTTCCAAGGTGGTACTTCTGGTGTAGTTCCTACATGTTTCATATTCTTGTCCGCTTGTCTGTGGTCTTCTATCAGTATGGTGACCTGTATAGCTTCCCACTTTGCTTTCTGTATTATTTTGTAATTTAGAATTATAGAAAATAGGTAAATATAGATGTTACAGCTGTTTTCAATTGGGTTAGCCGAATGACTACCTGTTTGGGAAAGAACTGTTTTTTTCGCTTTACCATGCGTGTCTTTCGTGATCTTTTGCCAATTTATGTATATAATTTTTTTGATATAGGATTTGATAGCATTAACTCCTGTTCATTACCTTCTTTCTACTTTAAATATTGGAAGGCTTATACTTCGTTCGCTCAAAAGGTATTTTTTTATGCCCCCGCCATTAAAAATGGGGGCGGGGGGGGGGGGGCATATAGTATCACCGCTGTCCGTACGTACGTACGTAGCTTAGCGTAGCGTACTTACGTACGAAATGGTTTCCGTTCAATATCTTTTGAAAGCATTGGTGTATTGAATTCATATTTCATACACAGCTATATAATCATAAAATACAGGTCAAGTTCGATGTTGAGTAAAATCCGTCGATTATTAGGGGGGTTATGGCCCTTTTTCGACTTCATTTTATATGAAAAATGGTTTCCGTTCGATATCTTTTGAAAGCATTGGTGTATTGAATTCATATTTTATACGCAGGTATATAATCATAAAACACAGGTCAAGTTCGATGTTGGGCAAAATCCGTCGATTATCGTTTGAGTTATTGTCCTTTTTCGACTTCATTTTATATGAAAAAATGGTTTCCGTTCGATATCTTTTGAAAGCATTTGTATATTGTATTTATATTTTATACACGTGTATATAATCATAAAACACAGGTCAAGTTCGATGTTGGGCAAAAATCGTCGATTATTGTGGGAGTTATTGTCCTTTTTCGACTTCATTTTATATGAAAAACTTGTTTCCGTTCGATATCTTTTGAAAGTATTGTAGTATTGAATTCATATTTTATACACAGGTATATAATCATAAAACACAGATCGAGTTCGATGTTGAGCAAAATCCGTCGATTATTGTGGGAGTTATGGCCCTTTTCGACTTCGTTTTGTATGAAAAACTGGTTATCGTTCGATATCTTTTGAAAGCATTGGTGTATTGAATATATATTTTATACACAGGTATATACTCATAAACTACAGGTCAAGTTCTATGTTGGGCAAAATCCGTCGATTATTGTGGGAGTTATGGCCCTTTTTCGACTTCATTTTGTATCAAGAAATGGTTTCCGTTCGATATCTATTGAAAGCATTGGTGTATTGAATTCATCTTTCATACACAGCTATATAATAATAAAATACAGGTCAAGTTCGATGTTGGGCAAAATCCGTCGATTATTGTGGGAGTTATGGCCCTTTTTCGACTTCATTTTGTATGAAGAAATGGTTTCTGTTCAATATCTTTTGAAAGCATTGGTATATTGAATTCATATTTTATACACGGTATATAATCATAAAATACAGGTCAAGTTCGACGTTGGGCAAAATCTGACGATTATTGTTGGAGTTATGGCCCTTTTTCGACTTCATTTCATACAATAATGGTTTCCGTTTGTTATTTTTTGAAAAGTTACTTGTTTCTGGGCTATTTCTTTTGGAAAGTTGCATGGCATCCATTTCTGCGATAAGATACAGAATGTCATCACATATCACAGTAATGACTTCCCCCCTCCAAGCTGCCCCCCCCCCATCCAACACACACACACACTTCTCTTGATCCAAGAAGCACAATACATCTGCCCAAGGAAAACAATAAAACATGTACCACAGAAGTCTGCCTTTGTGCCTAGTTATGCTACAAGTGCCAGTACCTTAAACAAGGCGCCAGCTTACTTAGGGCACTAGGCGGGGGCATCCGTGTCCTATGGACACATTTCTAGTTTTTTTTTTTATCTCGGAAACGATGAAACTGTTTTTAAATGTTCTGGTGTCCTAATGGTTTTCATGTATACATTAAGTTTTGTTACACAATATCCCCGGGAACTTTACATATATACGGAAGATATGACCTTTGAAGTGGCTCTAAGGTCAGTCGAAAAAACTCATACAAGAAAAAAATCGGCTGTTTTAGGTCCTAAATGCACTTATGTTGCATAAGAATAGGTTTATTTGCACACACTGACGTAAAGTAAACCTCCTTGCCTAAATATACGAGTATATGTGCCGATAAACTCCAAATAAGGCTGGATTCTGTAAAGAAACAACTGGAGGTGCCTGTGACGATATGGAGGTGCCTGTGATGTAAGAAAATACAGTGAAATTCTGAAGATTTATCGCGGTTGCAGATATTGATATTCTTCATCCCTAGACCACTGCCTTGAAAGAATCCTTCATTCAACGTCGCAGTAATCTATCATAATGCGTATATCAAGCATATTTTGGTTAAAAGTAAACTGATAGACAATAATCATGAACTTCTACAATCAGATCCTACATCCTGCTCTCAAATCCAAGATGGAAGTAATTATATAGATACTTTGACAATAGTTCATAAAAGACACGTATGGTAAACCGAATAAACAGCTCTTTCCCAAACAGGTGGTCATTCACCTACCCCAAATGAAAACAAAACTAACTTCTGTTTTTAGCTCACCTGAGCACGAAGTGCTCAAGGTGAGGTATTGTGATCGGTCTTTGTCCGTCGTCCGGTCGTGCGTCCGTCGTCAACTTTTGCTTTATACGACTTCTCCTCCAAAACTGCTGGACGGATTTTGGAATGCTTTCACAGAAATGTGTCTTGGGGGACTCTGTACCAAAATTGCTCAAACGGTTCTGCTCCACTGAACAATATGGCCGCTAGAGCTAAAAATAAGAAACTTTTAAACGACTTCTCCTTAATAGCTCCCGGGCAGATTTTGAAATAATTTCACAGAAATGTTTCCTAGGGTCTCAGACCCTCTACCAAAATTGCTCAAACGGTTCCGCTCCGCTGAACAAGATGGCCGCCAGAGCGAAAAATAGAAAAAACAAACTTTTAAACGACTTCTCCTAAACTGGTGTAAGGATTTTGGAATAATTTCACGGGAATGTTTCTTGGGGGAACTTCTACTAAAATTGCTCAAACGGTCTCGCTCCACTGAACAAGATGGCCGCCAGAGTTGAAAATAGAAAAACCCTGTAAACTACAACTCCTCTTAAACGAGCTAAAGGATTTTGTAACAATTTCAAGTAAATGTTCCTAGGGAGACCTTCTACCCAAATTGTTCAAACGGTTCCGCTCCTCTGAACAAGATGGCCGCCAGAGCTAAAAATAGAAAAAAAACTTTAAAAGACTCCTCCAAAATTGCTGGACAGATTTTGAAAGAGTTTCACAGAAATGTTTCTTGGGATACCCTCTATGAAAATTGCTCAAACGCTTTTGCTCCGCTGAACAAGATGGCCACCACAGCTAAAAATAGAAAAAAAATCTTTAAATGCCTTCTACTCCTAAACTGCTGGGTAGATTTTGAAATAATTTCATAGAATTTTTGTGTGACCCATGACCAAGTTTGTTTATGCTATCTTGATAGGTAGATAAACAGGAGAAACAGGAGGGATGCACTTTATATTACCTACTTTTTCGTTTGTACAATATAGATCAAGTAAGCGATCCGGCCCTCTTGTTACCTATTTCATATAAGTCAGAGGTCCTGGGTTCGAATCCCGGTCTGGCCACATACTTTCGTTTCTCCTTCCGCTGATTCAAGAAGGGCAGTTGTCAGTTACTGGCGAAAGTATGTGCACTTAGTACTGGTTAACCGCTTAGGAGGTCTAAAAGTAAAAAGTATGCAAAAGCCAGGAACTGAAACAATCAAAATCCAAATCCAGCCCTCAAACTAAGCCTGCCCAGGAATAGTGAGGTTAGGTTAATTGACCGTCCCGACATGACCTTAGTTGTTTACCGTGGACGTTAAGCATCAAATCAACCAACCAACCAACCTATTTCATATTTTAAATTACAAAACAAAACAAATCAGAAAGCAAAGTGGGCAGCTGTTCAGATGACCTAATTGCTAGAAGAATACAGGCAAGCGGACATAAGAATACGTAACATTGAAATCCAAAATCCAAAGCATATCATCTCAAAGAGTTATTGCCAGACTGAATCACTTATCACCCCAGTTACCACAAAGTTAACACATACAGTGAGCGCCATACGACACATGCGAGCGACATGATAAGAGGTACCAAAAGGATCAACACTATAGATACCTGTATGCCTTTATTTTATTATGCGTGCTCCGGTATAATGAAATAAACTACGTTGACAGGTATCGCTAATTTTGACCCATTTGACACACCATACGTGTAGCTGGCATGGCGAGTGACCTCGACAATTTCTAATGCGCACCTCCTGTCATCACCATTCACAAAAACGTTGACTCTCTTATTTAAGCGCGCATTGCATAACGATTCTAACACTGATTTTTTTATAGTCACAGGCAGCTCCAGATGCCTATCACAACCGATTATCAGTACCTCCGCCAGAGGTACAAGGCGGTAGACTATCAGAGCGAATTGGATGTAATTAATTTACAGATAAACCTTTCATTAATGAATAGAAAAGCTACAAAAAAGAACGACAATGTGCGTTCGGGATTTTAATCGCTGACTTGGATTTACCGAAACCAGTTAAGAGCCAAACATGCTGCCAGTGATGACTCTGATCATACTCAGCGGATGCCCAGGCTGATCTGAGTCTCGGCTGGGCGCATATGCCACTTTGTTGCCCCGCGGCTCATTTATGGACTGATTTCAATTTAACTTCACACAACAGTTGGAACGCAAACCCTCGAAAAGCGGTGATTGTATTTACAACGGTGGATCCTTCCACATAAAAAATAGGCCCAAAAAATGGCGAACATGGTTCTTGACGAAATTTCCCATTATTCTCAAATGTATTTAGAGGTATTGGGTATATAAAATTAATTAAACACATAAAAATGTTTTTCTAACTAGTATTAAGCAGGCTTTCTCAACAAAATTCAGGGCCAAAATTGCTCGAAATGCTAAAATATTCATCGTCATATGACAATACTCTATCTTGATTCTACCGAAAACTTGTATCAACATAAAACATAATTTACAGAAAGCTGAGACTTTCTCCAATGCGCACACCCATGCCATCGAAAACTTTATTATTTCTTCTATTTGCAAGTGAAATTTCAAGCAATATCGTTTTGGAACATTTTTAAATTGCAAAATAAAAGATGGCATCTGCAGTTTTAACGCTCAGGAAACGGTCTAGCACGTGATATGAGCACCAGCAATACTTGCCGGACAGCCACAATTAAGACAGAAAATTGAGGTCGACAGCTTGTCAAACATTAGCTCAGATTGCTAAATTGAAGAGGAGAAAAATTACGGAGTTTAGTTAGCTAAAAAAGACTACAAACTGGTAGAACGTACCTTACCTGACTGCTGACCTGACTGGCATTGTACAAATCTGACGTTCTACCACTCAAATTTGTGAAAATAATATCCTTTTCTAATATTATTTATCTTTCAAACAGTCATCTGTTTTCTGTCAAATAAGTAATAAGGTCAGTGCTGTGACGTAATAAAATAAATGACGTATATTGCCTCGCGCTAGACTGCCAGTCCGCATGCCATGTAAACAGATTATAAGTCGGACATGAAATGCACCAGTACGAAGTAAAGAGTTTCTTTCTTGTCGTTTTGTTTGTCTAGTTTTCGAAAAATTTACGATCTGATTTTATAATTCGCTCAACAATTACAGAGAACATATGAGCCGCGACACGAGAAAATAAACAAAGTGGTTGTGCGCCCAGCGCAGACTCAGATCAGCCTCGGCATCCGCCTAGTCTGCAAACAGTCTTCCCTAAGCGTTTTAAGGGTAGCTAAGGGTCTGAGCTACCTGCAGACAGCAAAGACTCTGGTCAGACTGGGCAGATGCCCAGGATTATCTCTACATCGTTGGTTTTCTCGCGTCGCGGCTCAAGTTACTTAGAAAGAAACAAGCCAGGTGGGGATGGAAGGAGGCGGTTGGTGACGAGGGTGGGGACCAGGGAAGTGGGGGAATTCATCTTGACAGATGCCTGGAGTGATGTATAGGTCCCAAACATGACTTGAGCAGTCGTTGCTGTGACAGCGTATTCTCTCTCTCTCTCTCTCTCTCTCTCTCTGCCCGATTTGGCTTCATTGTTGTTACACATACTGAGATTTATTACAATCATTTGAATCTTACCAACAGCTGAGCCGCAACAGGGAAAGAGGAATCTTGTCGGATATGATAACAGCAAAATCTGCTTAGTCTAACAAGACTGCTTCAAGATACAAAACTGTATATATAAGCGAATAACAAAACCCTGATTGGCTTGCAAGCAAACTCTTTCCGTTCTGAATTAAGTTACGAAGAGCATTTCGTGCGTTCGATGATGAGCATGAAAATGTGTCGGGGTGTGCGGATGTGGGAAGTGTGGGGAAAATTTGGAGGCTTGCTACGTGCCATCCGACGTTTGGCACGCGGCACAAAAACAGCCATTTAACCCTTAACTGAAACATGAACTCATCCATTTGACAAGGTAAGACTTGTCCACTGGGCATAAATGGGTTACATTCCCTTTTTTCAGGAAAAAAAAATGGAACTGCTAAACTCAGCATGGTCGGCAGCACTGGGACTATGAATGAAGTTAAAGCAATACTTAAGACGGCTTTCAACGACACAAGTGTTTTCAATTCTGTCCACACGTAACAGCAATCAGCGTGACAACTTAAAAACAGTGTTATCAACGCTATGGGCATTTCCGACGTCATTCTGTCCAGTGCTAAGAATACAACTAACATCGCTGATGCCAGCTTTAGTACCATTTTGGATTCAGCTGATACCACAAGTTTTGCAGAAAACATTACAAATGCGACGTCACAAAATACGACAACGCCACTTCAATATACAGATAATGAAGCTTTGCCCTGGCTCATGAACCTTTATCTACTTAGTACGGCTTTAATAATTGTTCTTGGACTGATTGGAAACAGTTTCACAATAATCGTTATGAGAAGAGAACCATTTAGGTCTTCTTCTTATGGAATACATCTGACTGCTTTGGCAGTTGTAGATATCCTGTCCGTGATTTTGTTGGCGTTTAAAAAAGACAGTACTATTTATCTACTTGAAAAAGATGTCTTCGCTGAAAACGAAATGATATGTAAGATTTTCATTTACTTGGTTACTAGCACGAGACTTTTTACATCATACAGCGTTACTTTCATTTGTGTCGAGCGTTTTATCGCCGTATGGTTTCCATTCAAGTCTAAAACTCTTTTATCAAAACGAGCCATAATTATTGTAAACGGCTGCATACTTGCAGCGGCAAATACTGCCGGCATTTTTCCATTTCTATTGACCATCGTTAGCAATGGCTCTTGCGAACATCCCCAAGATACAGCCGGAACAACTCCAATGACCACGTTTATATCGTTTATACTGTTTGGTATATTAGTAATTCCGACTGTTATTTTACTTACCTTCACTCCTCTTACAATTTTCAAACTCATTCGACAGCAGCAGCTAAGAAGACAACTGACAAATGACAATGAAATCGGAAATGGGCAACTGACATACATGACTGTCATGTTGATTGGTACAGTTATAGCTTACGTTGTTTTCGTTTCCTTCCCCACCGTTGCTAAATTGCTACTACTGAACATCGAAATGCCTCCTGCAATAGCGAGAAAAATGGTAAAACATGTACGTGAAATCACTTCTACAATTGATCACCTCAACTGCTCTGTCAATTTTGTTATTTACGGTTTTTCGTGTTCTGAATTCAGAAAACAGTTCATGGATATTTCCAGAGGGACTTGCAGATTGAGAAGACGATTGCTGAATTCAGAAAGCACTTCATAGATATTTGCAGAGAGACTTGCAGATTGAGAAGACGATTGCTGAATTCAGAAAGCACTTCATAGATATTTGCAGAGAGACTTGCAGATTGAGAAGACGATTGCTGAATTCAGAAAGCACTTCATAGATATTTGCAGAGAGACTTGCAGAATGAGAAGACGATTGCTGAATTCAGAAAGCACTTCATAGATATTTGCAGAGAGACTTGCAGAATGAGAAGACGATTGCTGAATTCAGAAAGCACTTCATAGATATTTGCAGAGAGACTTGCAGAATGAGAAGACGATTGCTGAATTCAGAAAGCACTTCATAGATATTTGCAGAGAGACTTGCAGAATGAGAAGACGATTGCTGAATTCAGAAAGCACT
This sequence comes from Ctena decussata, assembly GCA_963989385.1. Taxonomy (NCBI): domain Eukaryota; kingdom Metazoa; phylum Mollusca; class Bivalvia; order Lucinida; family Lucinidae; genus Ctena; species Ctena decussata. The sequence goes on from OZ022512.1 coordinate 13,856,105, forward strand.
TCATAGATATTTGCAGAGAGACTTGCAGAATGAGAAGACGATTGCTGAATTCAGAAAGCACTTCATAGATATTTGCAGAGAGACTTGCAGATTGAGAAGACGCTTGCTGAATTCAGAAAGCACTTCATAGATATTTGTAGAGAGACTTGCAGATTGAGAAGACGCTTGCTGAATTCAGGAAGCACTTCATAGATATTTGCAGAGAGACTTGCAGAATGAGAAGACGATTGCTGATTTCAGAAAGCACTTCATAGATATTTGCAGAGAGACTTGCAGATTGAGAAGACGCTTGCTGAATTCAGAAAGCACTTCATAGATATTTGCAGAGAGACTTGCAGAATGAGAAGACGATTGCTGAATTCAGAAAGCACTTCATAGATATTTGCAGAGAGACTTGCAGAATGAGAAGACGATTGCTGAATTCAGAAAGCACTTCATAGATATTTGCAGAGAGACTTGCAGATTGAGAAGACGCTTGCTGAATTCAGAAAGCACTTCATAGATATTTGTAGAGAGACTTGCAGAATGAGAAGACGATTGCTGAATTCAGAAAGCACTTCATAGATATTTGCAGAGAGACTTGCAGATTGAGAAGACGATTGCTGAATTCAGAAAGCACTTCATAGATATTTGCAGAGAGACTTGCAGAATGAGAAGACGATTGCGGACTAGGTTAACAGGAAATGCAATTGAAATAAGAATGAGAGAAATGAAAAGTTGAAAAAATGTTCAGGACCCGGTTTTTTCAAAGCATTGTTAGATTAACGAAGTCATTAGTCTAGGATTCGTTAAGTCTTTCAGTAGACATAAACTCAAGTGTACTCATATGAGCCGCGACACGACAAAACCAACAAAGTGGTTGTGCGCCCAGCGCAGACTCAGATCAGCCTGGGCATCCGCCCAGTCTGATCAGAGTCTTCGCTGTCCGCATGAAGGTAGCTTAGACCCTTAGCTACCCTTTAAGCGCTTAGCAAAGAGTCTGATCAGACTGGACGGATGTCCAGGCTGATCTGAGTCTGCGCTGGGCGCACTACCACATTGTTGGTTTTCTCGTGTCGCGGCTCATATTTTTGCAGAAATAAAAATGAGAGGAGCTTTTGTACTGCAAAAGCTCCTCATATAGTTCCGACAAAGAAATGGCAGTGCTGTTACTGTACATACAATACTTTTGAAAATTTAATGTCTCGTTAACTAACGAAGAAGTTAGTTTTGAACAACTGGGCCCAAAAGTATAATCAGTAAGGGACAGCTAGTAGTTTGCAGTAAATCAAGTTACTTTGTCATTATTCGTTTGCAGCGAATGGGTGATAATTTGACATCATCGATATACATGTATAATTTTTGCAATATGTATGTGCTATCATGTCCAGTTTATGCTTTGTACTGTATATTTAATGCTCCTCTAAGCTTTGACTTTGCAAGTGCTATTGCATCTCGATAAAGACGTCCATAGAAAAATGCTTTATTGCATCTCGATAAAGACGTCCATAGAAAATGTTTTATTGTATCTCGATAAAGACGTCCATAGAAAATGCTTTATTGCATCTCGATAAAGACGTCCATAGAAGATGCTTTATTGCATCTCGATAAAGACGTCCATAGAAAATGCTTTCAGCATCTCGATAAAGACGTCCATAGAAACTGCTGTATTGTATCTCGATAAAGACGCCCATAGAAAATGCTTTATTGCATCTCGATAAAGACGTCCATAGAAAATGCTTTATTGCATCTCGATAAAGACGTCCATAGAAAATGCTTTATTGCATCTCGATAAAGACGTCCATAGAAAATGCTTTATTGCATCTCGATAAAGACGTCCATAGAAAATGCTTTCAGCATTTTCTATGGACGTCTTAGTCGAGATGCAATGAAACAAAGATCAACTAAAGGATGGGGGAAACAGCTCTTGAAAAAATAACCTATGGTTTATTGTAAATAGGCTTCTAACAGTCTAATCAATCAATGTTTACTCGTTCATCGATCGTTTTCATAACACGGATGCTCGATCACAAAATCTTAACTGATTCCAACCACTAGACATAATCTCTGAAACCCTAGAAGAACAATTACTGTGATTTGTTGGTTGGTTGTTTTGGGTTCAATGGCCCTTTGAGAAAGTATCTCAGTCCATATCGGACAGTCTCTCAGAGAGAGGGAAAAGAAGAGAGAAATGATGGACGAGAGAAAAATTGTCCAAACAACGGCCACCCGCACCTACTGCAAGTACAGTAGACCCTTGCCCTACTATTATCCAAATCAGTAGGACGCCCTGGCACTGGACGTTATACGCAGCACCATCGCGCCACCTGACCACGGTTGGCGTAAAGTGTAAAGGTCTACCTGTACTTCGTCATTTTGAAGATGGCATATTTTCTGGGCCTTTAGGAACTTTGGAGCAATGAGTTCATTTAAGAGAGTTACGCTTAAAGACACACTTTTGATTGTAAAATACCACAATGAACATTTCATGAAATTATGCTACTCAGAGAAAAGACATCCATGTCAAAGGTGACTTGTGACTGTAATATAGGTATGGGGTCAGACAAATGGAAATCAGGCCCCGAGGTTATAAAACTTTTTTCGTGCTCAACTCAGCTGAGCATGGAATTTCACCTACCAATAAATAGCAAATTACTGATAAATATAGTTGTTTTCCTGTTCAGTTTAGCTGAGCATGATATTTTCTCTGCTCATGAATATGAAAAAGCCAACATTAGTTGGCATTTTCATATTTATCAGCAGAGAAAATTTCATGCTCAGCTGAGTTGAGCATGAAAAAAGTTTTATAACCTCGGGACCAGTTATCAAGGCAAACAAAGGAATATGGATATGAATAGATATTCATACTGATCAGTGAAGAAAAATTATTCTGTCACTACGCCATATTGTTTATATTATTAGGCCGCGACATGACAAAACCATGTGTGCCCAGCGAGGCCTTAGATCAGCTTGGGCATCCGCTCAGTCTGATCAGAGTCTTGGATGTGCGCTTAAAGGGTAGCTAAATGTCTAAGCTAGCTTCATGCGGGCAGCAAAGAATCTGGTCAGCATGGTCCCACTCTGGTCAGACTGGGCGGATGCCCATGCTGACCTGAGTCTGAGCTGGGTGCACATGCCACTTTGTTGGTTTTGTCGAGTCGCGGCTCATATGTTGTATTGCTTGTATAGTATTCCTCAAAATTATTGAGAATTTTTTGCAAAGTGAAAATTAAGTACTGGTAGTTGACAGCTCATATACATACTTAATATCTTTGCATACTTAGTTAACAACATCCCTCTGTAAACGTTTTAGCATACCAGTATTACTCATATGTTTGAGTCACAAATGTTATCTCCCCTTGAATTATGTCGCCCAGAGATATTTCGTCCGACTGGAAAAGTATGTACCCCTACCAAATAAAATCGATATTAATGGAAAAGATCATGACAAATCAGTGGATCTTTTAATGGTTTTCTTGTCTAGTGATAAGGTGTTGGCGAACTGAAAACAGAATTTCATGTGAGCTTGTAGATGCTGCTGGCTTTCAAACACGTGACTTCATTTCGAAAAAGTGCCCAAAATTCGGGAAAATTGCAATTTTGACAGAGGGTATGTTGCTCTGATTCATTCTTATTCTATACATCTCAACGGAAACGGCATAAAACCATATTTTTGTAAGGCTTAGGAAACGTGCTTTTAGGGATATGAGGTTTGACATGATTATCTATATCTTGCCAAAAATATTCCGTTCAGATCACTAACAGATCAGATTTTTTGCCGTTTCTGATGCCTTCAATATTCTACCTATATTATAACAGCCAATCCATGGCTCAGAAACTGGAATCAGTAACATTAAACCATGCAGAATTTTAAAGGTACCATGGATAGGGTAGATGATAATAAACAATGGAGAAAATAAACTATTTCACCTGAGATAGCCTATTTCTAGCAAAGGTAGTATAGAAAAATATAGTCGAAATCAAGGGACATATTTTTAGAGGGGTGTACCCTAGCCCATCTTTATCTACCACTGACGAAAGAAAATGCATCATATTGTCATGTTTGTATATCAAATTTGAAAAACAGGTTCTTTTATTGTATTTTACGCATTTAAAATATTGTTGAACATGTATGGCTAGTGATTGTACGCCAAAATGCAATTCTCAATAATTTTGAGGAATACTGTACTTATATGTCGCTCTTGCGGTGATCTGAATTAATAAAAAATAAAGTGAACTGAATATTTTGGGAGACATTATGAAAAAGATTTTTGATCTTACACGATATTCCAAGAACTTAAGATGTATACTCTATCCGATGGGTCATGCAGAGAAATCAAGCTTAACATTGGTCCATGAAACTTCTTTTTAAAAGACGTGGTGGCGCAATTGGTTAAGCTGGTGTCTCTGTATGGCTAGGCGGGGTTGTCGGCAGTCGGCGTGGTTTCGAATCCTGGCCGCCCTGTGGGTACTACTTCATTTCCCTACCATTCACTTTTTCGGATGTACTGTCACCGGTAAAATGATCCTGGGCCGGAATATCTGTTGGAGTTTGCTAAATCTCAAGCTAAATCACACAATATTTCCAAGCTTCTGTATCGTACGATCCAGATATTCCATGCACATATCTAGTAGCCCTATCTGACGGGTCACACAGACAAATCAAGCTTTGCTCCAGGAAACTTCAGTTTTGAGAAGTGGAGTGGTGCAAATGGTTAAACTGGTTTCTCTGTATGGCTAAGTGGAGTTGTCGGCAGTCGGCGTGATTTCGAATCCTGGCCACTCAGTGGGTACTTCTTTATTTCTCTACTATATACTTTTGATGGATGTACATTCATCAGTAAAATGATTCTGGGCCGGAATGTCTGTATCCTACGATCCAGATATTTTAGGTATATACCTGATTGTGTTCGCACAACTTAGCTGAGTAGCCCTATCTGACGGGTCACGGAGAGAAATCAAGCTTAACTTTGTTCTTTAAGAAGCGTAGTGGTGCAAATGGTTAAGGTGGTAAAAGCCATAGATTTGGGGCAAAGACATATGCATAAAACGCTTAAAATACAATTGATCTTCCCAAACCTTAGCAGATGCCTTCTTTATGTTGTTTCTCATAATTTAGAACCCCAAAATGCAGGATTTGTTGATGTTAAAAGGTGTTTTTATAAGGAAAAATCAAAGGGTAATTTTCTGCGCAGAAATCTAAAATAATAATATCGTTATTGAAAATATACTAAGTGCTGAGGGCACCGTATTGCATAACGAAGAGCGTCCTAGCAATTATTTTTTCCAGCTCTTACACATTATCAGGCTTAGCAGATAAAAAAAGACGTAGCCTGTGTCCAAATTTTTTGTCAAAAAAAAACAACACAGGTGAGACTATTTTAACAAGGTTGAACAATTTCATTTGCACATCAATGTTTGTATCAGTAATGTATTATTTATATTGTAGGTGCCATAAAGGTATGCTTGCCTACCCCATATTTAATGAATGCATCCGGCAGAAAACGCTTAAAAGTACAACAGATCTTCCCATAACTTAGCAGATGCCTTCTTTATGTTGTTTCTCATAATTTAGCGTCCCAAAATGCAGGATTTCTTGATGTTTAAAGATGTTTTTATATGGAAAGATCGAAGGGTAATTTTCTGCGCAGAAATCTAAAATAATAATATCGTTATTAAAAATATACTAAGTGCTGAGGGCACCGTATTGCATTACGAAGAGCGTCCTAGCAATTATTTTTTCCAGCTCTTACACATTATCAGGCTGAGCAGATAAAAAAAAAGACGTAGTCTGTGTCCAAATTTTTTGTCGAAAAAAAAACACACACACAGGTGAGACTATTTTAACAAGGTTGAACAATTTCAGTTGCACACCTATGTTTGTATCAGTAAAGTATTATTTATTTTATAGGTGTCATATAGGTATGCTTGCAAACCCCATATTTAATGAATGCATCCTGTGTACATGCACCTTGTACATGTTTTAACATTTGAGAATAAGCTACTGTTTTCATCTGCTATAACTTACAATTGAAAAAGAGTTGGAACAAATAATTGCTAGGACGCTCTTCATAATGCAATAACGTACTGTTAGGGGATGGCGGGGTGGTCTGTTTAAGTGTATTGAGTGACGGGCGGACGAACGGACAAACCCATAGACCAGATTTCTTACGCGCAGTTATAAGGTAAAATAGGTTAGTTAGGGTCACACAGCGAAACTAGGTCATGGAAACCCCGGGATTCGAACTTGCTCTATATATATTTCCACGACTTAAAATCTCGCTACCGCGATTGACTCTAACTAACGTAAGATACCTGTCTTGGGAGATATGTTTTTAACAGAAGACAGACAATTATTTTTCTACACAACTCGTATACTCTTCATCTAAATTATTTACAAAGAAATGGCAGTATTTCAGCTTATTCTTGATTGAGATGTCTGTGAGGGGCGTTCTTGCCTTGGAAGTCAATTTCAGCCTTTGCGATGTCGAGTATACGCCGTTATGGAGAAGGAATAAGTGTAAGATTAAGATTAAGATCAAACATGTGCGAAGGTTAAGAAATAGATTATTAAACACGTCACGGTTGATAGCACTATATCGGCACTGCTCAGAAGTTCCGAACGTGAAATATCAAACTCAAACTTCGATTTTTATTCTGACCATTTGCCGATTATGTTACTATCATATAAGTTCGAGCTTAAGTACTTATCTCGAGCTATAACCCAGCTCAAGACGTCTGAAGCCCCAACAACTCCAAAGGTGCCTGGAGTTATAGTCTATCATTACACGCGGACTATGATGACTGATAACTTCTGCCGAATGCAACCTCACTAAGCCTGAGTACACTGCTCTGCCTCAAGCTTGCATATGTCATAAACTCGCCACTCAGGGTCTTCCCTGGGTGAATGACTGAAATATAGGGCCCAAATTCTCTTGTTGGCTCGTAGAATTCAAGCTCCTGAAATCTTAAGCTTCAGCTAATACATTCAAGCTCAAGACTAAATTTTATCAATATTAAAGCAGACGACGCTTCTCTCTGATCTGCATACGAATCTCCGCACATTAGCAGAGAAGAAAGAATTATTTAGAATAAGTAAAAATGGCAAAAATAGCCTTGAACATTAATTAAACACGAAAATGTAACAACGAACAACGTTTTGGACACTTTTCAACAGGACTTTTCCCAGACGGACAGCTGCACGGTCTCGGCGCTCAACCTCAATCCTCGGTCATAGTTGAAATATTTGAAAGTTAGTATTTGCTATTGAAAGTTAAGAAGAGGAATTATTCCAATGAGAGTTTGCATAGAATAAGATTGAAGGTTTCCTCAGTGCAGGGGGTCCACAGGTTCGATCCCTCGATTGCGCTTCTTGCAGCTTCAGTATCAATGGCTTCCCCTTGTTGATGATGTGAAAGCATAAAGCTTAAGCTTAAGAAAAAAATTAATTATCTCGATCAAGCTATACGGAAAAGAGCTCAAATTATTTACCTAATCCTCAAGATACTCTTAAGTCTCTTAAAGCTACTCTACTGTTCTGGACCGGCGGTGGATACCCTCAGTATTTTCTTAGAATTTTGACAGAATCGATCGTCTTGTCTGTGACAAAAGCCCTGGTGAAAGGTGACAGTCCAAGCTCTCGCGCGTTACTATATATAGCAAACCTGGAACGCTGCCCAGCAATGTTGATTCCGACAAATGGTCGGAATCGTCAGAATCGCAGACTCGGGATATTAACAAGGCCCTCGGGCGTTTCCGTATACCCAACAAGTTGACGAATTAAAGAAATGTGACGTCACAATGCTTCCGTACAACTTGAACATTAGAATTAATATTAATAATAAATATTTTAAGTTTCCCTAAGAATTTGTTCTATAACCTATCTATTAAGGAACAATATAATTCTTGCTAAGTGTTAAGAGTAAATTCATATTTCGCGCGCTTGGAAGTTCTCCTAATGGCGCCTCTGTTGTTATTTTCATAAGCGGCAGCCCAAGCATGCGCACTGAATACTGAACTGTCAAACTCGGAGGCGATGGACGGCTGAAGCAATAAATGAGTTGTTTTCCAAGATTTAAGACGTTGTAAGGTGAGCTAACTACTCTACATTGGGTTAGTGCTTGAGCTTGTGAGGTCAGTTATCGATGTCTTCCGTGATTTCAAGGTGACGCGTTAGTAAAACAGCAAAAATTTCCAACCAATTATGCGAACGACTCGAAGTTCACATGTGGTCATAGGTTTTCGCGACTTGTTGATTTCTGCTACAGCTGGGCCATATCAGTACCTTCAGCACTATGTACATTTTCAATAATAGAGTTATTTTTTATTTCTCCGCAGAAAATTACCCTTTAATCTTCCCTTATAAAACACTTTCCTTATGAAAACACATTTTTAAGCAGAATATACCTCTTTTTTGTATTCTAAACTGTAGAGAACAGCAAAAATAAGAAAGCTGCTAACTTTCAGGGAGATACGTTATTATTTATTTAGATTTTTGCATTTACCATAAATCACCACCTTAAAGGTCCCATAGCTATATACGAGGGTCATTTCAGAAATAGTGTAAATGAGTCGGCCATTCCCAGGAATGTTGACCGATTTTTGACATTTAAGTCTTAGCTTTTAGGTTTACATATCACCCAATGGCATTCACTCAAAATTTTTGAGGCACTGGCATTTTCTTCAAAATATGCCTTGACAATTGTTGTTAGGGTAAGTACACTGAGTAGAAACAGACGTAATATTTATGCAAAGACAAATTCATATTTTCTTAACTCCGGATACAAGCAGCTCTGGATTGATACCTATAATACCTGTTATACTGAAAATATTTCAGTATAAAAAGCATTGTATCAGCCTTGCTAAACACACAAGATTTACCTTGCAAGATAGGCTAATCATGGAACAATGCGCATTTCTGGTGACGTCACTTCCTGTGCTAAATTGAAATGTATAGTAAGTTGTTTACACTTCGATTTTGAGGTCAAATTAAGTGACAGTGAATGTTTGGTGACAGATATGAAACAGAAAATAAATAAATTTTAATTCGTCATGCTTGTTTTCTGTTATAAATAATCTTTTATGGCGCTTTATGCTCTTTTGTCAGTGGCCTACCTGATTTTTTACGATAAGTTGCCCCACCCACCCACATAGCTCAATGTCAGTATGTCATATTAAATTACAAGTCTTTCAAGTCTTTATATATGAATTTTTCTATCAATATGTCCTTCTATTTGTTAACATTAAACAAAGTTAAATATATTGAGCCTGTGTCTTTTTATTAGAAGATAATTTCATTTTATTGTTTTGTATTTTACATTAATTGCTGCTACTTTGCAACTTCCGGCGTGGGGTTTGCACACGTTTCATCAGTGATTTGATGCCAGTCGTAACAAAATATAGTAAACTTATCATTTCAGTAATAAAATGTCTGTCATTTGTTGGAATTGGATGTGATTGAGTCAAAAACCACAATTTTATTGATATAATGCATTTATAATAACGTTGCATTTATAACCACAGAGCAGACAAAAATCTCGTTTATTATGTTACTTGTGTAGAATCTAGAAACGATTTCTGTATAATTTTCTTATTATACATTGAAATAACAGTATTACGCGTTTCGTCATTAAAATACATCATTTTCTCATTAAGCAAACAGTAACAGAATACGAGAGACTTTCGGTGAAAATGTATAGTTTCCAGTGTCCACACCCTTATGACGTATAAGCACGTGCTGTCATGCATAGGTGACTTAGAAATTCTTTTTAAGCCTACCATTACAAAGCTCTTGAATTTAGCTTTCCAATGATATATCACACCACTGCTAAATATCAGCCAATAGGCTAAGCTGAGATCATTTACATTATTTCTGAAATGCCCCTCGTAGGCATGAACTGTTTTTATCGTGAGATAAAGCATTTCACCATAGTTTCGTCATTGCAAATGTTCAGTTCAGTTCACTTCAATGCTCCTAACGACGTTCCCCAAGTGGCTCAGCGGTACGTAACCAAAGTTACACGCATTTGGCGCCGTCCGTCCAAGTCATTGCAAATGAGTTTGATTAACCAGCTTTAAACTAATAAAACACCCATGAGTTTCACATAAAAAAGGGTTTGAAAAAGTATTTGGGTCATTTTAGTTGGCAACTAAAATTTTCTTCTTTCGATTTCCGGGGTGGTCGGGTGGTGCGGTGGTGCTGTGTATAGCTTCCAATGCCGGGCATCCTACTGATTTGGAAAAAAGTAGGGCAATGGCTTGCTAAGCTTGCAGTCGGTGCGGATGGGGGTTGTTTGGATATTTTATCTCTCGTCTATCATTTCTCTTCTTTCTCCCTCTCTCTGGGGGACGGCCCGATATAGACTGAAATACTGTCTCAAAGGGCCAAACCCTCAAAGGGTTAAACCCAAATCAATCAATCAATTTTTCGATTTCATTAGCTTGATTGAAATGGTAAAAATACATCGCACAAGCCTGAAATTGTTTTTTTGATGAGCAATTTGAAAGTTTTTAAAATTATATTCTCTCTAATTTTTGCGTGTGTGTATTTCAATTCTCCTATCGCCGTTCCCCCCGCACCTCAGTGGAACGGCTCCATAGCCGCCGTAACGGGGCGCCGATCGTCCGTCCACTCTACTTTTTACTATTTATTTGACATAATTTATGCACATCGAGCCACATTTTGTCACCATTTGTGAATTTCGAACAGCGTTTCATAATGATTTGCGTTTGGGCGAGTTTACCATTGGTAGGACTATGGGACTTTAAGCTAGTGCCTCTGAATGGCTAGGCGGAATCGGCGGATCAGCTAGGGTTCGAATCCTGGCTACTTCTATCGGTGGGTGCTTCTTTATTTCTCTACTATACACATTTTTGGGTGAATCTGCATCAGTAAAATGATTTTGAGCCTGAACACCTTTCAAAGTTTGCTATGAAAACTTAAATAAATACACATTTCAAATCCCAAAGCACCGCACAAGATACCAAAAGAACAAGTGAGAAATGCAAACGACAAGCTTGAACAGGACACTTTCGATAATAAGCACAATGAACTCAACATGTAAGGTTGGTTGGTTGTTTTGTTCTTTGAGACAATATTTCAGTCTATATCGAGCCGTCTCCAAGAGAGAGGGAGGGATAGAGATAGAGAGAAAGGAAAGAGATATGATAGGTGACAGGCGAGAGAAAATTGTCCAAAAAAACTCCAACGCACACCTACTGTAAGCGAAGTAGGCCCTTACCCTACTGTGAACGTCCCGGCACTGAAAGTTACCCAGCACCATCGCCCTACCGCAACCACCCCTTCAACACCATAAGACTTGCATATCAATACATCAAACACCTATAACCCATACAAAACACCCCAAATATATCAAAATCCTACATATACTTACCAATTTTCTAATTTCAACCTCAACTTGAAAACAGAAAGCTAAGTGGACAGCTATGAAAGTGACTACAGCGCAAGAAATACATCTAAAATAACAGGGACTTGAAAGGGTATTGGGTGAACTAGTTTTATGCTTAAAAACTAACGTACCCGACTGATGTAGCGCCAAAAACTAGTTTGTGTTCGAACATTTTAGTCGAAATAAATTGCGTCGTGTTTAGGGAAATTGGGGCAAGTGAGACAGGACGCTTTCGATAATAACAGGACTCTTTCGATGATAAGCACAATGGACTCAACATGTAAGGTTGGTTGTTTTGGGTTTCACGGCTCCTGCGTTCAGGTGGTCAGCGAATTTTTCGTTGTGTTTATAAACTGTTCAACCGCCATGTTTATGATTATTTGTATAGTTAGACTCTCTTGTTGTTTACATGTTCTGTAAACCTGAGAATATTGAATAAAATCTGAAAATCTGAAATCGGACTGATATGATAGAATGAGTTCAAATATGTTGGCACTTTATAGCTTACCATCGTATGATTTCGTATTACAAACAAGATGCCTTGCATTGATATATGTTAAACCAAAGGGCAACTTTAAAACCATGCAGTCAAATGTCCCACTTACCCAAATTATGTGCAGCAAGTGGGACACTAGCTGCGAATAAATTATAAGCAGTTCAACTCTCATTCAATTCGGTATCGAAGAAAAGTACACGAGTTTAGGCTTTAGATGAAGCCATTTATGCCATTGACCAGAGAAACGTAGATATCAGAACGCCTATTCCTTCTTTATGATATCGTGTTAAGATAACAAAAGAAAAATATGATTAAACTTTACCCCTGCAGTTATTTACAGTGGGCTTAAATTATTTTAACATAGTCAGTAACTCGAATTTACAGAAATAGTATGATAAAGTTCTCAAATACTGTGTATAATGTACTGACATTAACCAGAGAACGGGCATGGTCCATTTAAAATTAACACCCACTTCATTTCCTCTGCAAGAGTGTCTTTTTTGAATAATATTAAAATTCTGCCTGGCACAGTTTTGTTAAAAAGTCATCATTTTTACGATAAATCGGTGTAAAAACAAAAATAAACTACTATAATGCAAGGAGTATTCAATAAATTCATAAATAATAGAGGGTGAAATAAAGTGGGTGGGGTAAAGCCAATTTGTTGTTTCAAGCCGAGGTTGTTTGGTGGATTCGAACTATCTCCTGCTTTCTTCTGGCGCTTGAAGTTTTCAAATAAGTAGGAAATTGTTAAGCTCCGATTAATTTTGACCATTCTTTTATTTACTATGTGTTTAAACAGAAATATGAAGACTGAAATGAAAAATAACCGACTCACAATTATGATTACAACGTCACAGAAGACAACAATAAACTGACGTCACGGCAAATTAAAATAGCGTTGCGTATTTGTGGTTTTATGTAAAATTGTTGTCGCAGTGCATGGAGCATTTTCATACAGAAAATTTTCCACGCTACTTGATGAAGACAAGAGTGTTAAATCATCATAAAATAATACATTTTATAAGTTAATTTCCTTTCTACAACGTTACTCGTACACATGCCTCGCAGATAACGTCACTTCTGTCATAGATTATGTCAGAAACTGTATTATTAATATTGACCGTTTATCACGACAGCAATGAAAAAATTAAAAACACGTTAGCTCGACTTTAGACATAGTCTCTTGTTTGATCATGCTTTATTGAACAAATCTTTAGGTGTCTCGGTGATACGGTAAACTAACGATCATGATTCAAACTGGCCGGTGCTACTATATCCTTTTTATGCAAATAAATGAATGCGCCTATTTCGGACCTTCAAATTAAAAATGCGAGCAGTGCATGCTTTTGAATACCTTGGAATCATAGAAATATTATTCCCAAACAAAAAGTAAAAAATGCTTTGTCAATATTTATTTTCTTGGTAAATATCTACCATATGCTGGGTCTGGCGCGCAAAGAATAAAATATGTCCTACTTACCCAAGTGTCCCAGTTACCCCAATTTCTATGTGCGTGCGTACGTGTGTACAACAGGTGTAGCTCTAGCAATCGAAAAATGAACTATCCATCAATATACATTAAGAGTTCCTTTGAAATCTACGTTTGATGACAAAAATGCAATTAGCAAAGAATGTTGCACATATTCGTCGCATTCCGTAATTGCAAATTGCCGTAAGAGTCCGAAGTAATTGGGCTCCTAAACCATTTACCGTGATATAACTTCTAACATAAAACTTCAAACAGTTTGATTTTAATTTTCGGTGATGGGTCAAATAATGAAGGGGAGGGGGTTAGGGGTGGGAGGAGAGGGGGTGACAAACAGTTTACACCTTGATCAGACTGCTCGTTAACGAGCAGTCTGATTAAGGTGCACAATGTTTGCTCAGGGACCGCTATCCCAATACAAAGGGTGATTGAGGTAACATGGTTTTGCCTCGAGTCTGCTGCACTGGTACAGCTAACATCTACATTGTGCGTCGTGACGTGCAAAAAGTTCCTCATGACATGAGCAATCAGCGCAGTGATATCAGCCTGCGCGAACACATTTTCATTGGCTGCGCATACACTGTTTGTAACAACAGTTTTTGCGACAGGAGGGAAATTCAAACAGCCACAAGCGAAGAATCTGATCAGTCTGGGCTGATACGTACGCTGCTTAGAGTAAGTGCTGGTTTTTTCCCCATGCCGTAAAATCACTCATCATGCCCGACTTCTGTCTAGATTTTTTCGACTGCTATATAAAGGGTGGCGGCATGCAGTACGACACACCAAGGTTTCTAACGTTCAGAGCATAGTTTGGTGAAAGAACTGATAAAAGAAAATGAAGGGGGCAATCCTTGTGTTTCTTCTAGTTCTAGTGTGCTCAAGTCTGTTGGTCGGTAAGTAAACTCTCTCTCTCTCTCTCTCTCTCTCTCTGCAATAAAGGTTCTAATCGTGGTGGTTTACCAAAAGCGTGGCTAGATTGAATAGAAAAAAGAATCAGTTAAAAAAGAAACAAATGACAGTTTTATTTCTGCTTTTCTTTGTATTGAGTTCACTTGAAGAAATGATTTTGCTCCACTGGGAGCAAAGTCCAGTGTGTCCTCTAAGAGTAGAAGGGAGTCACAAAAAAATTCCTTTGAAAAAAAGCGGCGGTTCCCATACTTCAAAAAAGTCATCTCGTTAAAGCCAAATAATTAGTGGATTATAGCGATTTCAAGTCGCATCGGAAAGCCCACATCAATATTTAAGAATATTTAGATTGATAAAAAAATGATTGAATATTTTCTGAATACCAGGCTGGTTTTCGAAAAGATCAAATAATAAAACCATATACAGTTAAGTCTCTGGGGGTGGTCGGGTGGTGCGATGGTGCTGCGTATAGCTTCCAGTGCTGAGGCGTCCTACTGATTTGGATTATAGTAGGGCAAGGGCCTACTGTGTTTGCGGTGGGTACAAGTGGGGGTTGTCTGGACATTTTTGTCTCTCGTCTATCATTTCTCTCTTCCTTCTCCCTCTCTCTGGGAGACGGCCCGATATAGACTGAAATACTGTTTCAAAGAGCCGTTAAACCCAAAACAACCAAGCAACCAGCCAACTCTTTATCTCAACTAACTCTTTATCTCAAGTTTCCTCTTATATCAAAAAATATAGTTTGGACAGATTTATTATTTTTCTCTATATTTCAAATCCTGTTATCTCCTACTTCCGGCATCTCTTAAATAAATTTTCTTGGACCAGAAAATTTACTTTGAGATATCAGTAGTTTGAAATGAACTTCGATTAGAGATACTAATAATTGATTGTTTTAAATGCGTTAAGGTGGTGATAATCACTGATTTGGGACAAAGACAAAAATCTGCATAAAATACTCAAAATAACACTGATCTTTCTAAAACTAAGCAGATGCCTTCTTTATGTTGTTTCTCATAATTTAGAATCCCAAAATGCAGCCTTTCTTAATGTTAAAAAAGTGTTTTTATAAGAGAAGATCAAAGGGTAATTTTCTGCGAATAAATCTGAAAAAATAATATCATTATTGAAAATATACTTAGTGCTTAGAGTACTAGCATTAGCGTCCTAGCAATTATTTTTTCAAACTCTTTCACACAACACAGGTGAGACAGGTGATACTATTTTAACAAGGTTGAACAATTTCATCTACACACCACTGATCATGTCAGTAATGTATTATTTATATTGTAGGTGTTAACATAGGTATGCTTGCCTATCCTATATTTAATAAATGCGTCCAGTGTACATTACTTTGTACATGGTTGAACATTTGAGAAAAAGCTACCATTTTCATCTGGTCTACATTACAATTTGAGAAAGAGTTGGAATAAATAATTGCTAGGACGCTCTTCATTATGCAATAATGCACCTTCAGCACTACGTACATTTTCAATAGCGATATTATTTTTTCAGATTTATTCGCAGAAAATCACCCTTTGATATTTCCTTATAAAACACTTTATTATGCAGCATGTACGTCTATTTTGTATTCTAAACTGTAAAGAACAACAAAAATAAGAAGTCTGCTAACTTTCAGGGAGATACGTTACTTTTTTATGGTTTAATATGCAGATTTTTACATTTACCATAAATCACCACCTTAACAGTCGTGTTCAACACTGAAAAGGAAAGGTATTTAACTACATCAGGCATTTTGTTCGGTCTGGAAAGGTGGATTGTGAAGAAAACTTTTAATCGATTCTATAAAATGCGTTATTAATAATTCATAAATATTTAGATTAAATCCTGTAGTAAGCATGATACGAAAACAGCATATTTTCCATGTCAGCGCAGAGTAAGACAAGGCGCAAATACGTATCCACGAATAGTTGCCATTTTGAGCCGCGACACAAGAAAACCAACAAAGTGGTCGTGCGCCCAGCGCAGACTCGGATCAGCCTGGGCATCCGCCCAGTCTGATCAAAGCCTTCGCTGTCCGCATGGAGGTAGCTTAGACCCTTAGCTACCCTTTGAACATTCAATGAAGAGTCTGATCAGACTGGGTGGATGCCCAGGCTGATCTGAGTCTGCGCTAGGCGCACGACCACATTGTTTCGTTTTCTCGTGTCGCGGCTCATTTATTAACGCCGAATTGCGTTTGCACACATCTTCATCTGACAATCAACTAGAGCACATTCGGCATAATTTCTTGAGTAAACCCGAATCAACTAGAGCACATTCGGCATAATTACTTGAGTAAACTCGAGCTATAGCCAGAATATCTCGTGCTACTCGAAGATATGTGAGCCGCGACACGACAAAACCAACAATGTGGTTGTGCGCCCAGCGCAGACTCAGATCAGTCTCGGCATTCGCCAAGTCTGATCAGAGTCTTCGCTTTGCGCTTAAACGGTAGCCAAATGTCTAAGCTAGCTCCATGCGGACAGCGAAGACTCTGATCAGACTGGGCGGATGCCCAGGCTGATCTGAGTCTGCGCTGGGCGCACAACCACATTGTTGGTTTTGTCGTGTAGCGGCTCATATGTATTCCCGTACTTATGTCCTCAAGTTGCAAGAGTAATACCTGTATATTGCACGGGCTTATCCAACTTATTATGACGAAAGTGCCTGTTGACATTTCAAATTATTTAAGAACTATTAATTGATATAATAATATTTTTCCTTTTGTTATGAAAGACTTAAAAATGCTTTAATGAATATTTTAGATATAAAAATTAACTGCGAATTATAGTAAATTTGAAATATTTTTATTTGAAACTAGCCTAATGCTAGAAAAACAAATAACCTGGTGAAGATTTGAGAAAACGACATTATTTATTTATTTATTTATTGTTCTGTCTGTCTTGCCCAGACGGGCTTTTTATGGCGTAAAAAAGGAAATTCACCTCGAGCTATCACCAGTTACTTCCGTATATAAAACTGCTCTGGTTGGTTGGATGTTTTGGGTTTAACGGCCCTTTGAGACAGTATTTCAGTCTATATCTGGCCGCAAACTGCTCTGAGGAAGCTGTAACATGAAAAGCGAAGTCTCCTACAAGTATTGATGGTGATGCAGGCTGGTTATCCTCACTGTTCACACATGGGCTGAAATTCAATAT
Organism: Ctena decussata; assembly: GCA_963989385.1. Classification (NCBI taxonomy): domain Eukaryota; kingdom Metazoa; phylum Mollusca; class Bivalvia; order Lucinida; family Lucinidae; genus Ctena; species Ctena decussata. The sequence continues at coordinate 13,873,544 of OZ022512.1, forward strand.
CGATATTTTTTCTGCTCTATTTGAACATGTCTATTTCCTTATTTCAAACACTGATATCTCAAAGTACAATCTTGTATCAAAATATAGTTTAAAGACATTTCCTATTTTACTTATTATTTCAGCTCTCGTTATCTCATACTACTGGTATCTCAAAATAAAATTTTTGGCACCAAAAGTTCACTTTGAGATATCAGTAGTTTAGGACGAAATTTGGCTTTGCGGTATCAAGAGTTGACTGATATTTCTTTTATTACAGATGCCGCGTATGAAAACTACCGACCACGTGACCGAGAACGTGGCTATTCTCATACCAAGTCAAGTTCAAAGCATCACATGCAGTTTGGACACGAGAACACACACTCACGGGAGACAAAAAGATATCATGATAAATAGAAGAATGGAAATACCACGGTGTTCGACTTGATGAATATTCATTTGTAAAACAACGGGTCCTGACAAATAAAACAGTTGAGAAGTGTTTAAATTCTTTTTTTGTCTTTATTTGTTTGAAATTCTATGTCCTTGATGGACAAAAAGTATTAGATGATCAAGGTGAGAGGGTACAGCCCCATACTCTTCCGCCACTTTCACAAAGGGGGACAACTTTTGTGGTAACATCCCATTTGCAACTCTGGGCGCAAAACGTTTCCACAGAGGATTTCTGCGCCTAAAGGAAGAATGACCTCTGACAGCTGTAATATCAATTAGGGGATAACTGTACTCAAAATTGTCATTTAGGGAGGAAAATCGTCGACCATAAAACCGACAATTTACCTCCCCAAATGACAATTTTTAATATAGTTATCCCCATTCTAATGCACTTTATCACATTTTCACCTTTCAGAGTGTACTTTTATGCATCCATTGCAAGCACTTTCAGCAGCGTAAAACCAAACGTCAGCCAATGAGAAGCGACGTTATCCAATCAGACGTCGCGTTATATTGGTAAGTGCATTAGAATTTGGCTATCAATTAGCCAAAACCAAGTTTTTGATATATCCAAAACAATTCTTTTGAAATTCGTTGCTCTCAACGTCCTGAAACTGGCTATAAATTTATTTCTGATTTTTAAGCACAAAGACTTCAATTTTTTGGTGTAAAAAAGCAGGAGATTTTATAAGTAAACGTAATGGAAATAGGATTTTTTTAAGATACTTCCCCTTCCTCCATCCCAAATCCCCGCTTAGACTGATGATGCTCCCATGCAGCGCTTGTCACAGGGCAGTGTACATCACTGAATTGTCCATTATTAACAAATATTATTTCAAAGAACTTTACTGCTAGCCTGACTGTCAAGTAACTAAGATCAAAATGCCATAATTCTGAACAAAATTAAATTTTACCGCTGAAAATTTACCTTCACATACTTCTTTCATACATCTGAAATGTTTGCAAAGACACTGGCAGCAAACAAGCCAAAACGGTACTAATAATTAGGGGATAACTGTATTCAAAATTGTCATTTTGGGAGGTAAATCGTCGGTTTTATGGTCGGAAATTTCGTTTTACGGCGACGCGCCAGCGGAGCCGTAAAACGAAATTTGCGACCATGAACCCGACGATTTACCTCACCAAATGACAATTTTGAATATAGTTATCCCCATTCTAATGCACTGTTTTGCATTTTCACCTTTCAAAGTGTACTTCTTTGTACCCATTGCAAGCGCTTTCAGCAGCGTAAAACCAAACGTCAGCCAAAGAGAAGCGACGTTTTATAATGAAGTCGGGTTTGCGTCAGTATATCGTAGAATATACTGTCGCAAATTTTTGAAGTATCCAATCAAACGTCGCGTTATATTCGTAAGTGCATTAGAATCTGAAGTCCATGCTGATACCTAGTGTTTGGAATGACTATGTACATATTTTTTTATTTCCTCACCCGTCATCACAAGCACATCTTTATTATGTTAATGTTAATGTTTATGCAGATGCTCAGAAAAATCTGACAGGAGTTAATTACACAATATCCTGAAAAAAAAAACCTTGTCCAGAGTGAGTAAGTTCAAAAAGTCATAATTCTATCAAAATTAATTTTATCTCCATCAAAATCCTACATGAACATTTTTCACTTCGTCCACAATTATTATACAAAGTCTGAAAACCATTTAGTGAAACTTGTGAGAGGATATGAACACACAAACAACAACATACCCTAAAATACAAAACGATTGCCTAAAATAGCCATAATTCTGTCAAAACTAGTTTCCTTAACAACCGAGTAATGCTGAACAAGTTTATCAGCTGTTCCTAGTTGAGCGATGAAAGACCTCTGTTCAAACACTTCTTTGTGTAAAAGTCGGCCAAAATAATTTACAAACTGGAAATTTTATCATAAATATATGTTGAATATGATATAAATAGTTGAGCGATGAAAGACCTCTTTTCAAACACTTCTTTGTGTAAAAGTCGGCCAAAATAATTTACAAACTGGAAATTTTATCATAAATATATATTGAATATGATATAAATAGTTGAGCGATGAAAGACCTCTGTTCAAACACTTCTTTGTGTAAAAGTCGGCCAAAATAATTTACAAACTGGAAATTTTATCATAAATATATATTGAATATGATATAAAACCAAAGATTAGACAAAATAGGCCTATACTGGCACAAAATATATCGACTTTTAAAGTCTCCATAGTCCTATAAGAGGTAAAAACGTCTAAATTCAAATCATTGTAAAAAGCGGTTCAACATTTACTTTTGGTAATAAAATGTGGGTTGATGTGCATATTTTGAGTCCTATAACTGGCAAAAAGTAAAGAAAACAAGTTTTTGAAAAATAACAAATCGCTCCACAAAATAGAATTTCCTGCTCTGGTTCCCCGTCTAGCAATGCTATATGAACATAGGCGGGATAGTGATTTGGACTCCACTCCTGTACTTTGTATTTTTACCATTTTATTCAACTTGATGAAATCGAAAGTAGGTCATTTTAGTTGCCAACCAAAATGACCCAAATAAGATTTCAAAACGTTTTTATGCGAAACTCGAGGATGTTTTATTTGTTTAAAGCTGGCGAATCACGGTCATTTACAGTGACGAAACTATAGTGAGAAACTTGCAGCGATACCTCATGCTAAAAATTTTCATGCTGATAGAGCAATGGGGCCTTTATACATATAGATTTACAAAAGAAACGTATACGACAGACTTAAACGTCTGGGTACAGGGGTTTTATCATTCACCTCGAACGATTTCTGTTATAATTCTGATCAAAAATAATAATGGAAAATTATGAATTCATTATCTATCCTAAAATTTAAAACTGGTATTTGGTTGTGGCCTACTTGGGCAGAAATACATAATCATTTGCATTAGATACAGCCCTGAGACTGTTCTGACATGGAGTAAATACACTTTTTTATTTCTTAATCAATTTCAGAATGGTTTTTAAATCAACAAAGTCATAATTCTTTTACTTCGATTTACTGGTCTGGTAGTCAGAAATGAAAAGTATATAACCCTTCAACTGTAAATGTATCGTAAGTTTATTGCCTAAACCTTATTATTTTGAAGTAAGATGATCTTTATATGTTTGGTATGACGTAACGTAGTAGAAAGTATATGAAAGTTTCTGTAGTTCTTTGGAACCCTTTGATGGTTTAAGGTTCATGATCAGTGCTCGAGTATGCAAGTGCAGAATCTAATAGTCTTCATTTTAAACTTAATTTTGAAAGCTTTTCTACATATTTAAGATGTATTAAGTTGAGACTCATGCATTTGATTCTTCGTCAAATGGCTAGGTTTCTATATAGGTATGTTCAAAACACGCAAAAATTGAAACGTTTCATGTCAGTTGGCATCAGTGTAGTGAATTTAGTGCTGTAACGTAAAAGAAAACACACTACGTTTCTGAAAACATGTTTCTAGGAACACCATTTTTTTTTTAAAAATAACAAAAAAAAAACCCGAACAATTTCTTTGGTTTATTCCCTGGTTATCGAAAAAGGCTGTAACGTTCGTAACAGGCATGATGTGTGGTGTAACTATAACATATTTTTCCAACTATCTTTTGATAGCTAAATCCTGATTACATATTAATGGTTCTGACCCTTTATATCATCATTGTCTCATTTTATGCTTTACTTTTATCCAAGCACTAAAATAAGCTCTATAGTAGCTTCAAAGCGAGAAACAAATAGTAGATCTAGTAACACCAGTGAAATTATCTTAAAAGTCTCCATAGTCCTATCACTAGTAAAAATCGTCAAAATACAAATCATTATGAAACCTGTACAGCCTTCAGAATTAAAAAAAAAAGCATTTCGGTTAATGAGCTTTTTTAGTATCATATAACTGGCGAAAAAGAAGGAACAAGGTATTTCGGAAAAATGATAAGTCTCTGTAAAATACGGTTTTCGTTTCTGCTTCCCCGTTAAACAATAAAATAATGCAACCGCGGCACAATCAAAGGAATCCTTGCTAAACATTTTGGTACAGTGTATTTTTATCAACTGTTAAACGACTGTACCTTGTATTTTTATCTCATGTACCTTGTGTTTTTACCATGAAATAAAGCTTTTAAAATCGAAAGTAGGTCATTTTAGTTGGCAACTAAAATGACCTAGTTATTTTTTCAAATTTATTTTATTGTAAACTCAAGGACGTTTTGAATTTTCAAAGCCGGCCAATCACGATAATAATCAAGGGCGAAACTGTAGTGAGAAGTTTGCAGCGATATCTCACGACAATATATTTCATGCTGATAGAGCTATGGGGCCTTTAATCGAATGTCCTCTTGCGTCATTTTGAGAATCCAGAAATTTAGCCAAACTATTTATTTTTGCTGTTCTCACGGACTCTTAAAAAATCTCACCGCCACGGCCGAGTGTCGAACCCGGGACCCTTCGATCTAAAGGCGGACACTCTACCGCGTCGCTATAAAAGCCGGCTTCTACCACAAGGCAGTACAAGTGTATGATATACCTAACATATACCCTGTGACACTGATATATATTTGCTCACAAGATTTCAAAGGACAAATGATGATGTTACTGGAAAAACATGATCTTAAAAAGAGATACTGTTATTAGATTAACTTTTGGAAGCCTGATGTTCACTTTCAACATTCGAAGTTTACTTGAAGACAGTTTGTTTCTGCACCCGGTAACTCAATATATGAGCCGCGACACGAGAAAACCAACAATGTGGTAGTGCGTCCAGCGCAGACTCCGATCAGCCTGGGCATCCGCCCAGTCTGATTAGAGTCTTCGCTGTCCGCATGGCGGTAGCTTGGACCCTTAGCTACCCTTTGAGCACTAAACAAACAGTCTGCTCGAACTTGGCGGCTGCCCAGCCTGATCTGAGTCTGCGCTGGGCGCACAACCACATTGTTGGTTTTGTCGTGCCGCGGCTCATATGTTTATTCCGAGAAACAAGGAATCCTTAGTGTTTCACCTTATTCCAACGTATCAGTCTCACAACCATCTTATTGCAAAGTAATAAGGTTAAGGCACATTGCAAAGCAATAAGGTTAAGGCATATTCAGCAACAAAACAATTATAATAGTCGGGGAAATGAGCCCAATTTTGAGGCGAAAAAATGGCCCGTCGTTCGAAAGGAATTTGTTGACTGATTTTTAAGCATGAGATACTGAAGTTTATGATTCCGGGTGTTGTCGCTCTCCAAAGTGGTGCCAAAGTGCATTTTTGGGGCAAAATGTTTAATTTATGAATAAAATCGTTGATTTCTGGAATTTCTATGGAAACTCCATAAAATTCGTTATAACTCTTCGAAATGTGAATGATACTTATGCATAACATAGCAAAACCTTTGATATAAGTTTATATGCGAAAAAATATAGAAATTTGCAGTTACTATGGTTACAGAATAAGAATGTTTGGGGCTAAAATGCATTTTTGGGGCTGTTTTATGAAATGGGGGTCATTTTCTTCACAAGTATTTCATTTAAAACAGATAATTTCGCCATAGTATATCATGTGTAGTGTTTATTATGATCTTTTAAACAGAAAAAGTACGCTTACGAAAGTTATAACTAAAAATGCTTGTTTTATCGAAAAATTATTTGTACCATATATACGTATCTAAAGTAGTATTTTAAGTCGAGTGTCGGCTATGTGAGTTTAATAGACAACCCATAGCTAAAATAAATATGATTTCTAACAGGACAAATGGAATGTAATGCTTAAAATCAAGAACAGTGCCAAAGTCATGTTTTCGGTGAAAAGGGGCTGGAGAGTAAGGGTAGCGTGAGGGGGGGGGGGGGGGGGGGCGTTGGTGTCTTAGCGTGTGGGAAGCGGAGATGGGATGGGGATACAAAATTTCAAAATGACTGATTTCTGTTAAATTTGTCTTAAATTAAGGAAGCCATTTTCATGGTATGACTGATGTGTACATACGTTTTACGCATGTGAAAAACAGTTTGTTTTTTTTGTTAAAAATAGGTTGTTTTATAATATTTTAAGACAGATATCACAAGTGCTTTATCATTAAGGTAGAAACAATTTGACTTAGAAAAAAACGAAATATTAAATATGGCTTGTTATAATTTTTGCCATAATAAAAAGGGAACAAAAATACAAAATTTACATAAAAAACTTTTTGTGTCTTAATTTAATATCTATTCCAGTTTAAAAGCATAAGAATGTTTACTTCTGCAATCATTCTTCTTGAACTGTCGTCAAATACGTTACTAAACGGAAACATGCGAAAAACATTATCTATAAACTGAAAGAAGAGTAGAAATGTGTTTAAACGCGTGAATTTATTTTTATATACAAAAACTTCTAATTTTGAACAATGCATGTTTATTTCCTACTAAATTTCATACAATTAAAGCTTTACGTGAAACCTTTTGTCATAAAGAATTAACATTTAAAACTGTTTCTTGTCTTTAGGTTTTTATCTAAAACCGTGGCACTCTACAATTAATGTGCATGATTCCATCTGTAATGATTCTTTCTGCTTGGATTTATCAAACGGATAATCTAAACTTAACTATTTGCAAAGGAGTTTTCTTGCTGAGCTCTAATGACTGGCTCAGTGACGGTACCGTAACGTATTTTACAGCATCAGACGTAAAACATCGTAATAACAAGTCATAAGAAGAATTTCAAGTTTGGAAACATCTTAAAAATATTAAAACAATATTAAACTGAATTAAAGGGCTATTCAGGAAGCTACTTGTCTTAGAATCATATAATTATTTGGATTACATTGCTGTTTGTTAACAATCAACAGAAATAAGAATTATATTATATTCACTGAGCTGCTATAAGATTTTTACTTGCTTTACAGAACCATAGTAAAGGGTATCCGTCCTTTACGAAATAAGCAATTTAAAATCTTTTATAAAATCGGGAATGATACGGAAGAAACCGAGACAAATGAGAGAATTTAAGACGCTCGACAAATTAAAATAAAAATCTTAAAGAGTTCCGTCAAGAGCAGAGAAGCCATTGTTTCAATCATGAACAAATACGAAAGACCGGGACATTTATCAGAAGACTACGCATGAGTTTGACGTTAGTATTTTGTCCTAGCGTAAATTGCTGTACAAAAATGTAACGTGTAACGGTGTTTCCAAAGGTATCAAGGAGTTTATAACATGCAAATGCGGCCTGCAAAAAGGGAAAAAAAGTAACGTAAAATCTATATTTTAGTATTCTATATCAGTGACATGCTCGGTCGAGTAGTTAGAGACGCTCGGCTATTGTGCAGGAGATCGCGGGTTTGAACCCCGGTCTGGTCGGTCAGCAACTGAAAAATCTGTTAAAACCAACAGTAAATGGATAGGAACCTTCTTTTGAAGGAAAGTGCTGCGAAAAGAGAGGGATGGGCTAGATAAGTTGTGCCTCATACACCCACAGCCCCTCTGGCCATTAGGCTGTGGAAAACTTTTACCCTCTTTTAGTCAGTGACATGTTTCTAAAATGTATTCGTTTTCTTGGCTTCTATTGTATCTTATGTACTTTTATTCTTAATTTTTGAAGGATTTTTATCGGTATATATTACATACGGTACTTGAAAAAACGTATGTGAAGCCTACCAATAGCTACAATCCTTTCTCGCAGCACAGCTTGATACTTGGATTACTCTTTTTTTCTTTTTTTTTACAACAAAACGATCTCTTTGTCTATCATTGAGAATTATGCAAACAAGTACTGAGTTTTTATAGATGGCGTCTTTTTTCTGTCATACCTATGGATTGTTGTGCATTTTCTGTGTTGTCTACGCTACCATTTTATAAGAAACACCTATGTAATTACTCTACTTGTTGTTTGTGTCACAAATATTGTAGAGGAAAAAGTAAACTAACAAATATCTTTTTGTAATGATTATCTAAAAGGATTAAGAAAAATAAAAACAATAAGCTATCCCCAGTTTCCTCTTTTAACTTTAACACTTTAGGATGTAACTGTAACAGTTACCTATTGATTTTATTTTTGTCAAATAAGACGTTGTTCTCTTGCTTGACGAAAAATTGAAACTTTCTTATAATTTCAGCAGCTTTGTAATAGTAATCACATTTTCAATATCGGGACTCTTTCCAAAGAGGTAATGCTTACGAGAAACTATAATACCAAACTGTCATCAGTCGAAGCATAATAACAAAATTGTTATTGTCGATAAACATATATATTTAGTTACATATTCATTGATATGCAAGCAAACGACTTATGATATCAGGATGCTTCAGAAAAGTTCAAATCTCATTATATCTCCACGCAAAACACTGTTTTGGTTATTTACCTAACTATGGTAAATATTTGATGTTTCATTATGGAAGCATTGGCTTAACAATTTCATTTGAAAGTACCATTCAATAATTATGAAGTGGCATAACTCTGTCGAACAGTTACATTATTTTGAATCTAAAGGTTTGCTGCGGTGTTTGAAACTGTGTTTTGAGTTGTTGTATTTTTTGTTGTTGTTGTTTTTTTTTGTTTTTTTTTTCTTCAGGTTCATTATTCTGCAATCGACATGGCATCTTTTAAAATTAAACACTTGTCCAAACATGATGACTTTATATAATATAAGGTAAAATTCTAGTATTTACAATAAGTGTAAAGTAACAGGACTGAAATTTTGTATGTCATTAGAAACGATGACTAAAACGGGAACCCTAAAAAGTCTTAATACATGTATCACTAGTTCTATTATATCAATTTTTCTAATCAGAACTAGTTAACTGACTCCTTATTACAGAAGCAACTGGGAAAACTGATTAAATCTGATAACTGACAGTACAATGCAGACTCACCTATGAGTTTCCAGCCAATGTATGTAATTTCTCTGCCTAAGGAAGGAACATTTGAATGTGAACTGATAAAACACTCTAGATATGGTAGATAACGTATGTAACTTAAAGAAAAATACATGCTTATAACTCTATCGTATCGTTGCAGACAAAATCATATCTTGGGCCTGTAAATTTGCGCATTTGTAACCACATTCTATCTTTGGCCAATAAACATACGCATGTACGCCAATTTTAACTGACATTTTTACCCAGTGCTCTTTACATTATTGTTGAATTAAATCTTCTAAATAAGTGGCAATTTAACATGCAATGTGCGAGAGAGAGAGAGAGAGAGAGAGAAAGAGAGAGAGAGAGAAAGAGAGAGAGAGCAAGTGCTCTGAAATTATACCGGGAAGACCATACTTACAAAAAATATACAGAAATTCTACATTTAACAACGTGAACGGTGATGGAAACATAATGCTGCAAAGGTTAGACAACTGGCTCAAGACTTTAATAACTGAGAATAAGAAACAATATAAAGTAACGTATAATGCAAATATTGCTTCAGTTCTAGACTAAATGGGACTTTGACCCATAGATAAGTATAACAGTAACTGTGCATCTGCACTGACAGACTCAAAATTATAAGATGATATTCATGAAATGAAAACAATTCTGCATCACTTAAATGCATTTAAGTGACACTTAATAGTGTATATACGTTACCATTGTGAAACGTTTGACAAGTTGCTTCGTATAATAGTTATATAATCTTCTACGTATTGGCGCTCAAAATTGCATTGCAGCAGACAGGTGTTAAAATGACTACAAAACGTTTGAACTACAATAGCGACAAATCATACATAATCGAAGCACATGTTTAAGTTAAAATAATAAATAGTTTTCAGTTTATAATTTCGTCAGTAATTTTGACAATAAAAATGAGCCGACTGGACAGTAAAAAATAGGCAATGATCAGGAATTAAAACAATCAAATCCTACATCCCGCTCTTAAAACCGAAAGGAATAGAAGCCAAGTATGACCGAAGACCTAACTTTATACTGTCTACGCCCAGGCGCGTAGATACGTATAAGTGGCGCTTCCTTATCATATCTGTAATAGGAACAAGTTGTAAACAATATTTAATTACGTTTAGAAAGGAATAACGCTTTTTATACATTTGTAACTGTAACTAAATAGTTCTAATGCAGTCTTTTCTTCTATATATTCAATTAAGTAAATTTTGTTGTAAGCAAATGTAACGTATATTGCTGAAATTTATATCTATTATTACTTGAACGATTAGTTTTTTTAATAATCTGCATTGTTCTTACGACGGTTATCGAACTTACATATTTGAAGTGGTTTCCTCTTCATAATTTGCCATAAAATAAGTAATTGGGACATTATTAAGGTTTTCTTTTGGTCACGTAATGTATTTGTGTTAGAACACCCTAATTTTTTGCTCGAAGTGATCATTTTTAAAAAAGCAAATGTTAATTGTTTCAATTGCACAGTAATAGAGTTCATATAATGTAAACAGAAAATGCTTAATTATGATGCAAGCTTTCTTATGCAGTTTCTAGCCGACAGTGGTGGTTTAAAAACCTTTCTCTTTGAACGCTAGGGTACAGAGTTATCTCCCCACTTTCTGACATTAAGGCACCACTTGCAAAGGCGACAACACCTTGGAGGTTAAAGCAGAGACAATAAGCTTTCAAATGATACCAAATTTGTCCTTTCGAACGATGGGCCAATTTTTTTCACTTTCTAGACGCCTTTTTGCGTTTCATTTCCCCGACTATAATCCCAATCTGACATCTCGTTTACAGTTGAATGTTTCTTGTTTCCAAACCAAGGTGTCGAAGTAAGTGAATCATCATTGGTTTAATTTAAAATTCATTCTGAAAATGATTTCAAAATAACATTATTTCATAATCATATTATCTATGCCAGGACAATATCGTCAGCACTTGAAGAGGCTCAGTTAAACCGAGTCTGCTAAGTTCGTATCTCTGATGTGTTCCTGGCTGCAAGATGATTGTAAAGCATGTCAAGCAAACAGTGTTGTATTAAGGTGAATGGGTACAACTCTACTTTTTATTGCTAGTTTTCGAATGCAGATAACATATGTGATTTTCTGTTTGCTTCCCAGGATAACGAAATCCTTCCTTGAAAAGGTCTAGTCTTATTTTTCTCCTGCATGAACAATTTTTTTCATTAAGAGTTGACACCCATTGAGAAGGGAAACAAAACTGATAATTGCAGAGTTGCTTCCCGAAAACGTGTATCCATTCACCTTCATGTCCGTTGGGATGCGTTAAGCCTAACTAACTGCTGAAGGAAGATTCCCTTGCAGCGAGGAATATCTGTGAAGTTTCAAAAGAATCGGCATAAAACTGTAGGAGGAGTTTCGCACACAAGGTACCCACTATCTAGACACTATGATAGTAAAACGCCTAAAAATGACTAAGTTCAACTTGTGGAAAAAGTGACAAAAAATAATTTTAGGATTATATCCAAACCACATGCATATCTTCAGACCGTGACAAAAACATCTATAAAGTTTCGACAGAATCGGCATAAAACTGTAGGAGGAGTTGCGCACACAAGGTACTTACTACTTTAGGGGGACAGAAAGACGGAAGGACGGAATGCCGAAAACTATGTCCCTCCGCTTTTCTTCGAAAAGGCGGGGACAATTAGAGAGCTAATTCTGTAATTATTTACGACAGGGTTCTGGTTCTTGTATTATGCCCTTTCACTTATTGCCCTCTATTATTGTGTGAAGTTTCAATAAGTTCCCGTTTATACTATCAGAGATATGCTCTGAACATTCAAAATACTGAAAAAATAGGAAAGGGAGTTAACTTTGTAAATACTTTAGACAGGGCTATGGTTCTTGTGCTCTGCTCTTCCTCTTATTGCCCTCTTTAAATGTATGAAGTTTCAATAAGTTCCCTTCAAAACTTTTGGAGATATGCACCAGACAAGCTTAATGTTGAAAAATACTGGAAAGGGAACTAACTTCGTAAATACTTGTGACAGGGTTACAGTACTTGTGCACTGCACTTTCTCTCATTGTCCTCTATCAATGCGTGAAGTTTTATTTAGTTACCCCTTATGCTCCGGACAAGCAAAATATTGAAAAAAAAAGACGGAAAGGGAGCTAACTTCGTAAATACTTATGACAGGGTTACAGTTCTTGTGCACTGCACTTTCTCTCATTGTCCTCTATCAATGTGTGAAGTTTCATTTAGTTCCCCCTTATACTTTCAGCGATATGCTCCGGACAAGCAAGATATTGAAAAAACTGGTAAGGGAGCTAACTTCGTAAATACTTGTGATAGGGTTACGGCTCTTGTGCCACTGCACTTCCTGTCATTGTCCTCTATCAATGTGTGAAGTTTCATTAAGTTCCCCCTTATACTTTCAGAGATATGCTCCGGACAAGGAAAACATTGAAAAAAACTGGAAAGGGAGCTAACTTCGTAAATACTTGTGACAGGGTTACGGTTCTTGTGCACTGCACTTCCCCTTGTTGTCCTCTATCAATGTATAAAGTTTCATTTAGTTCCCCCTCATACTATAAGAGATATGCTCCGGACAAAAGTGTGACGGAAGGACAGACAGACGGACAAAGCGGCAACTATATGCTCACCCTTTGGGGAGCATAAAAAGGCCACTGAATTAAAAGCATATCACAACGGTATTTGGCAAATGCGCACATGTAGATATTGTCTAAGATTTTCAGGATGCAATGCGCATGCACTACCCACAAGATGTCAAGGGAGGCAACAAGAGCTGATTGAGCAACAAAATGGCGGATCTAAATTACACAAGGAAGTTTGTATGTGTGCTGTGTATATGTAAAACTTAGATGAGAAAGCTATATGCCTAACTGTTAAATGCGGGGGTGGGGCGGGTATTCAGTAAGCCATGTTTACTGTCATCTCTAGTTTTTAGCTCACCTGAGCCCAAGGCTCACGGGTGAGCTTATAGTATAGACAGGCATCCATCGTACGTCGTCTGTCCGTCCGTAAACATTTTCAAACGACATCTCCTCTGAAACTACCAGGCCCATTGTAACCAAATTTCATATATAGCATCTATAGGCAGGGGAACCAAATCGCTTTATAACTTTGGTTGCTATAGCAACTTAAAGTTTCCGTTGACTTGTATGGGAAAAATTAAAAGTTGCATTTATTGCTGTGTCACTGCAGATATCTTGAAAAACTTTTACAGAAATGTTTCTTGAAGAGTCTTCTATTAACCACATGAAATTTATGTAAATTGCACAATTCGGCTGGTTGCCATGGCAACCGAATGATTAAAAATAGAAAAAATATTAAAAAATCATCTCCTCAAAAACTATGGAGCCAATAAAGCCCAAACTTCACAGAAAGGATCTTAGTACCAGCTTCTATAAAAGTACTGCTTTTCCTGGGCAATTGCTCTAGCAGTTTGGTTGCTATGGGAACTTAAAGTTGCCATTGACTTATAATGGCAAAATGGAAAATTTGCATTTTTTGCTATGTCGGTGCAGATATTTTGACAAAACTTTCACAGAAATGTTTCTTGAGTAGTCCTCAACCAGCCTTATTAAATTTATGCAAGTTGCTGAATTTGGCTGGTTGCCATGGCAACCGAAAAATTGAAAAAATATTCAAAAATCATATCCTCAAAAACTGTGCAACCGATACAGCTCAAACTTTACAGAAGGGATCTTAGTATTAGCCTCTATAAAAATACTGTTTCTCATGGCAGTTGCCCCAGTAGTTTTGTTTCTGTGGAAAGTTGAATTGGCAATTAACTTATAACAGGAAAGTTGAAAATTTTCATATATAGCTATATCGCTGCAGATATTTGGATAAAACTTTTTCAGAATTGTTCCTTGAGTAGTCCTCTAGCAACGGCATGAAATTTATGCAAATGTCACAATTTGGCTGGTTGTCATGGTAACGGTAACCAAATTGTTTAAAACAGAAATCATACTCAAAACTCATCTACTCAGAAACTAACTGGAAGATAAAGCTGAAACTTTACTGAAAGGATCTTAGTAATAGCCTCTATTGAATTACAAATATTTTATTATTGTTGCCCATGTGGTTTGTTGCGATGGCAACTTAAAGTTTTCATAGACTTATAATGGGGAAAATGTAAATTAGCATTTATTTCTGTTTTACAGTAGATATTTTGACAAAAGTTTTACAGAAATGTTCTCAAGAAGCAGACTTCAAAATTCATATTGTATAATTTGCCCTAGAGTTACTTACCCCTGAGTGCTAAGAATGAATGGACTCAGGTGAGCTACAGGACCAATGGTCCTCTGGTTTCTTAAACTGTCACCTCTAGTTTTCTTTAATAAGTGCATTATGCCTTTCAATATTCAAAATTGCAATCAAAAAAAACTCCATTAAATCTGTGTCCTCAGGATGCAAACCTGATACAAATGACAAATGCTACATAAGTAATTTTAAAAGACCCACTTATCATTGTTGGCTGCATTAGTAATTTCAATTAAGTACTTACTCATTTTGGCTGCAGATGGTACAATATGTTGCACTAATGCATTTACATGTACACTTTCTTATGCCTCAAGGTGTAGGAATATTATATAAAAGAATGCATTTGATAAGTCTCGATAGTTCTAGTACGTGCTGTATCTTGTAGTCCATGCCGTGTGTACAAGATTTACACAGAAAATGAAGACAGCATTCCTTGTTTGCCTCCTTGTTGTCGTGTGCGTCGGTATTGCAGCAGGTGCAGGTATGTCAGTCAAATTTTGTTCTCTCTCTCTCTCTGTCAAAGTTTGTTAATCTCTCTCTCTCTCTCTCTCTCTCTCTCTCTGGCAGGTTGTGTTGTCTAATCTTAAGGTATAAAGATTGAATACCTAAATATTGGTGGGCATCCAAACCATTTATCAGCTAAATAACCCATTGGACTAAAGGCCATATGTTACCAGTTTATTACTATCCAAACTTCAACGAACTGTTTTTAGTATAATTTATAGGTGTGTTAAATCGCAGATTAGCTGCTGAATAGCAGCTAAAACAGTCTGATCAGACATCTCATGATTTTGCAACACACCGAACTTATTGCTAAGTGATAGAGCATGGTTCGTCTGACTGCACAGAGAGATAATACACGAGCTTTAGCGAGTGGATTATCGACCGTACAGGCGGACAAACCATGCTGTATCTATCTTACTTAAAGCACGATACCCAGTGTAGACCTTGCACGTTATGGGGTATCTCAAACGAAAGATTCGGGTATCTGGAAATTGTTATAATTTGCTATTGAATTTCTTATCTTTCAGACGGGCCATACTACCCCGATCGTGACAGAGAAAGGAGCTATACTCACACAAAGTCTGGTCACAAGAACTATTTTAAGGCCGGCCACGAACATGAGCGATCCCACGAGAGAAAGACATACTTCGATAAAAAGTAAATGAGCCGCTTAGAAATAGATGTCAAAAATAAATAAACTGAGATAATGAATACATAAAATAAATAGATAATAAAATTTGGAACATTATTTTCTTTTCTACATATACTGTTCGCAAAAATGTAGAGATATCAAGTTATTAATAATTGTAGCATTTAGAAAAAGCATGAATCCGTCTTAAACGGTTTAATACTTATTTATACTATCCAGTCACGTGATCTGCATACGACATGATTTACTGCCAAAAATGTACACGAATCTGATCATAGTCAGAGCAAGAACACTCGCCATTAGTCAGGAAATAACAAGAAAAGTTAAATTTTGTCAAATTAAGACACACAATCCATAAAATGTGAAATAATTTGGTGATTCGTCATACCTGTACGATCGTTTTTGCTCCTGCTTATCATCTCAAAGTTGCAGCTTTGAATGAAATAAAAAGAAAGAAATTCGGTGTTTACAATAATAAAACTAATTTGAATGAAATGTATCCGACATAAATTGTATGCAGATCACATGACAGACTAGATCGTCCAAACTCTTTTGCAGAAATGTCTTTACAAATATTTGTCCTATCGACACCTACCGTTTCAGATGAATTTCATGATTTTTCTTAATACTGCTAATATCCCCTACATAATGCGAACAGTATAATATTATGTTTCATTTTGAGATACCACGAGAAGAAACTGGCCCTTAAAAGCATCATTAGCAGTAGCTGCCAGTTACTGAAGGATTTTACCGTAAAAAAAATCTCGGGGACAGAAGGGTCTGAACTAATACTGCAGGCTCCTGAAGGAGCAGTCTGATCAGGGTCCACCCTGTTTGCCATTTCATCTGCATCTGTTAGACGCATTGCTTTAATGAAAATAGAAATTGTTTACTTTTAAGGTTTCCCAATTTTTAGAATTTTACAGTTTAAAGAATTAAAGGCAGTAGCGTATAACCAACGTCAGCAGACACAGGTACATGTTAGACCGACAAAACCTTGAGTACGAGGGTCATCCAAAAAGTTCTGTCACTGGCTTATATCTCGAAAACGAAAAGTGCTATTCACCTAAAATAAAAACTATTCAAAAACCCTGTTTTTTATCACATAGCTGTAAAAAAAAAACTGATTCTTGTATCAATGACATAACATTCACACTCTGCATCAAAAGAAGGGTACCCTCACCCTACTGGCAAATTTGTAGATGCAACTCCGGCAATAATCATTGAGGGAATGTCTGCTATCGCTGCCCGGTGCCTACGATATCTCGGGTGCTAATAAACACAACGAAAAAATCTCCAAGTGATTCTGTCCATTTTAAAGAGTTTACAGCATTTCGTAACCTCAACTTTATGCAAACAACGCCATAGGAAAATTGACTAGGTCATGTTCTAAGTTCAAAAGCTTCATAAAAATATACTATTTCAAATTTTGAAGCATATCTCTACTGCAGTAGATCATGACAATGTGTTCTCAATCAAAATTTCAGAAAAGATCCCTTAATTGAAGGCACAGTGGGTCCTTGAAAATCACGTGACTGTGAATTTCACCATATTTCATATATCAATATTTTGCTTCGCATATAATTGACAGAAGTTGCTGATTGTTATGTAGTGTCCAACAAAATGTAACTGACAGCAACCCTGAAAATATCAGAATCCTGCGATATGTAATTGGCGAGATATGCAGCATGAAGCAAGCCAGCAGAAAAACAAAAATCGTGAAAATAGGCCAGTGTCAAATATAAGGTCTGTATCTGAGCGTATAACCAAACCAGATGGCATGTTTTCACCATTAATCTGATATCAGTATAAAGATAAAAGATTGTTCTTTTGATTGTTGCAAACCGTGGTAAGCTATCACGTCTGCGAGCAGAGTTATGAGTCCAGTGACAGAATTTTTTGGACGATCCTCGCAGCTTGTATGGTTGTGGTTAGTGCGGTGTTCTCCATCATTTTGCACAACTTACTCTCCTCCAGTAGGCCACCGATAAAAGAAAATGCTAAAATACCACAATAATATGGCTCTGACGTGGTTGGAGCTACAGTGTGATGTCTATTTTTGGCACTAAAGCAAACTTTAAGGTACAACATTGTACTGCACTAAAAAAAACTGTGACGAAAAACAAACAAGTTAGAGCATTAGGATTAAGCTTGCTCCAATGAAAACTTCTATTTTGGAAACCAGTTTCAGAGTGTCATTTGCAGAGTGTAATTTTGAAGTTAAACAATTTCCATGATTACCGATGAGTTTGGCGCAAACTGGATCAAGATAATATCGATATAAAAGTCTTGTTTTCCCCTTCAATCATCGAGCTAACAAACAATTTTGCCGGTTGCGAATGTTCAACAATCTTTGAAAACATAAAGCATTTCCGATATGGCTAGATTTTACATGCATATTAAATCTAGACACATTTTAGAGAAACAAAATTGTGTGTTTGACTCATAGTCTAGGGGCCAACTCAGAAAAGAGGTCTAAAATGGATTCTTTTTCAACCCGTCTGGTAGAAAATTTCCAATGGTGTTTTCAAATTGTATAGACATCCTAATGTCGATCTATGGTGGATGCCAGCTCTGAAAGTGGTGCAGCTTTTTTTACATGGACTTGACAAACTCTTCTGTTGTTAACACTTTTGTCGTAGTTTTAGTATGGCGGGTCATAGCGATTAAGTTCAGTTAGTGATACAAGCTCCAAAATTGGTATGTAGCATCCTTAGGAGATACAAACACCTTTAGTGACCGAAAACAATGTTATTTGTTCCTTAAAGCTAGCGAAAAAAAGCAGAGAAATATACGTGACTATCTTATTCATGTGACCTGACCATAAACTAAAGGACTTTACCACATATATCTTTGAATGATTCACTTAAAATCAACCAGTTTATTCCTGTAACGACGAAGTTTTCATATACTTTTAAAGTAACATTCTCAATGAAACCATTTAGTCCCATAGAATTGAGTAATTTACGATACAGAAATTGTTTACAATTGTTACCAGAAATCTAATGCTGTTTTACAGACATAATAATTTCTTAAAATGGCATTTATAGACGGATATGCAACGAAATATTTAAATGGGACCGCAGATGAATCAACTTATGTAATATACGTTACCAGAATAAAATATTAGCCGCAGACTTTCAAAATGTTACTTAATTGTGTAAATAGCAAATAAATACGAGTATGTGATAGCCATTATGCATCTATACTTTTGTAAATTAGTTTCATTTATATTTACAAGTGGGAAAGTTCATTTGCAGGCAACACTCTTGTTCATTAAATAGTATATGGTTTTCAGAAATGAACTATCTCTACTAAGATGCAAGTTGAGGATTACGTTTCATGTGTACAGAAACAATTTTATAGATTAAAATATAAATGAAGATACCCTGGAAAGACCACAGAGTAAATGCAATTAGTCATATGTGTTAAGGGGCAGTAGTTACTAATAATTCTAAAACAAACATCTATTTTCTCATCAAAAACTTGTGTTAAGCTACTGGCTAGGATCGCTTTGAAGATGCATTTTCGTGGGTGCCTAACCACATATGATTTTACAGAGAAATAAGGGAAGATCTCGCAATTGTTCTGTCGTTATTAGTGTTTGTAAGGGTGAATGTTTAATAGTACCAGAGTAAAGCTGTGGGTTAGATTTTTGTCTTTTCCTTTTGAACTGTTGATCTTCAATACTTGATCTGAAAGCAGAGTGCTTAAAGTTCTCAAAGTTGCTTGAAGGCTGTGGAACGATTCTGCATCTCTCGAAAAGACTTAGTCAACTGAGTCTGCTTTTCGCAGCTTGGTATGATCTCTACTCTTAAAGAGTCTTCTAATTACTCTGATAATTGTAGCTCATTTGAAGTTGATCATTTTTCTCCTCTCATTGAATTATCATGCATTTTAATTAGTATTTACAACGAATACACATTGGCATCATTAGCCTGTGTTGTTTACGTTACAGAAATTTTTATATTTGGTACCTTAAATGAGATGTGATTTTATGCAGTGTTAATAATGATTAGAGTAGTGTATACAACGAGATATACATATTCTACATGCAAAGCTTTCAAAGAACTATGCAATATAGAATAAGACTTGTGGCAGAAGAAACATCTAATACCTCTATTAATTGACTACGGAGATTGCTACAAGTTATCTAAGAACCGGTGATGAAAGGTAAATTTCCTAAAGATCTGAGCGTACACTGTCACAAAGCCCATACTGATGCCAAATAAAGCTACTACAACACCTCTTTAGAGGTTATGCTATAGAACAAAGCAGAATGTGGTGCCAGTTTAGCCGACTAAAAGGTCGTCTTTTTGGTCGCTATTGTGGCAATTTAGGCTAAAAGAAGACACCTGTGGAGAATAAACTGTCCTTCTAGGCTACTGCTGGACCACATTAGAGAAAATCAAACAACTTTTGATTATGTCAAGACCTCCGACAACTCTGTGATCCCACAGCGAGGCACTATGGTACATCATGGAACACTTATATTGCCGCCGCAGGGCAGGTCACCTTAAGACTGCAGACAGGATGGGTTACCAAGTCAAGCTAAGAATAAGAATTTATAATATGGTACCGGTTCAGGCTGCTAAAAGACCACTGCGATACCAGCATACGTGCATATTTTATGGCATAAATATCCTTGTTTTAAATTATACAAGTTTACCGTTACACATATTCGGTAACGTATGTAACAGCGCAGCTGTTGCTTTTACAAGGCCAATAGTGCAGCATTTTTCTAGGGAAACCTCTAAGAACCATTTGGTGGCAGCTAAGGCCATTAAAAGATATCAATGGCCGTTATGGAAGAGTTTAAACAAGGAAGAGAGCTACTAATATGCCTGCTCTTGCTAAATTAATATATGCAATGCAAATGAACAGACTGTTGTACATCCCATTTTACCTTAAGGCCACTAAGGACACTAGAGTGCTAGCTTTGACTACTTTTAGAAGACTCCGCAGTCATTGGTGCCAGCATACTATACTATTAATATCGTAAGGAACTGTGATACTATCCCACACTATTGTGACTGAACGATTTATGTGCACACTTATCAGAAGTTAGGCTGCTGTGAGACTTATAGAGGCACTTTGGTGTCATCTCAAGCTACGATTACAGTACAAGAACCCTTGAAAGAGTAAGATGCTAGCTAAGGTAAGAAGAAAGTCTGGGAGACTGTAATGGTAGCAAAGACTGAAATGGTAGCCAAGATATCTGCTAACCACAGAAAATACCGTGGTGCCGGATACATTATCTACTAGATCACAAAACAGAAGTATGTTAAATATGTTGAATAAGAAGCTTTTAATCAAATATTTTCTCACAGACAACAACAGTAATATTTTCCATTCTTTTCCGTACACTGCAGATACAAGTTTCGTTAACTGATTTGGTCACTTGGCCACCACTGTTGACTTTGCAACAATTTCTCCTCACCTTTCCCTGTTTTCTGCAGCCCTTAGGGATCTGCAAACTCCAGACCTGTCCGTTGCTTGGTACTGTTTTCCATCTTTACTTCTTTTTGACTGTTGCAGATATATCAGTGTTCGATGGTAGTGCTATAGTTTCAACCCGTAAAGACTGGCTACGTGGAAACGCGTGTAGCACGGGCAAGTGTACTCGTAAATCGTATAGCACGGAGAAACACGGCGTAGCACGGCCATTGTTTACGGGTGACTTTTCAGAAAATGTTAGATTTCACCGATAAATTAAGATGTAAGTTTCATCTAACACTTTTTAATTTCAACCAATATATCTTTCATATACCAACAATGGTTTATTTGGCAAAACTTACACTATTTTTAGCTCACCTGAGCCGAAGGCTCAAAGGTGAGCTTATAGTATAGGCAGGCCTCCGTCGTCCGTCGTCCGTCGTCGTCCGTCGTCGTCGTCCACACTCTTTAAACATCTTCTTCTCAGAAACCACTGGGCCTATTGAAGTCAAATTTCATATGGAGCATTTACAGGATGGGGGAACGAAAGTTTATATATTTGGTCCAGGTCACATGACCAAGATGGCCGCCATGCCCATATATGGTAAAAACCTTAAAAAATCTTCTTCTCCAGAACCACTAAGCCGATTGCCTTGAAATTTGGTATGTAGCATCTGGGACTCTAGTACTACAAAGTTTATATAAATGATGACCCTGGGTTGACCTTGACCTATTTTATGACAAGGTCAAAATTGGTCCCTTAGGCTTTTGAATGGGAAAAGCTGAAAAAGTGCATTTTTCTGTTGCCTTTGTACTCTGTGATATGGAAATGCAGCAAAATTCAACTCCTCTGAATTTTAAAGGTTAAGGTCATTTAGTGACCTTGGCCAAAGGTCAATTGTCCATCCTTTGTCAACATTTTCAAAGGACTTCTCCTCTGAAACTACAGGGCCACTTTCATTTAAATTTCACATACAGCCTTCAGGTAAAGGGGGAAAGAAAGATTATATACTTGGTCCAGGTCACATGACCAAGATGGCTGCCATGCCCATATGTGGTAAAAACCTTAAAAAATCTTCTCCTCCAGAACTACTGGGCGGATTGCCTTGAAACTTGGTATGTAGCATCTGGGACTCTAGTACTACAAAGTTTATATAAATGATGACCCTGGGTTGACCTTGACCTATTTTTTGACAAGGTCAAAATTGGTCCCTTAGGCGTTTGAATGGGAAAAGCTGAAAAAGTGCATTTTTCTGTTGTTATTGTGCTCTGACACATGGAAATGCAGCAAAATTCAACTCCTCTGAATTCTAAAGGTCAAGGTCATTTAGTGACCTTGGCAAAAGGTCACTCGAGGGTCCTCTGTCAACATTTTTAAAAGACTTCTCCTCTGAAACGATTGGGCCAATTTCATTTAAATATCATAAACAGCCTTCAGGCAAAGGGGGGAAAGAAAGTTTATAAACTTGGTCCAGGTTACATGACCAAGATGGTGGCCATGCCCATATATGTTAAAAACTTGCAAAAATCCTTTTCTCCAGAACCATTGGGCTGATTGCCTTGAAACTTGGTATGTAGCATTTGGAACTCTAATACTACAAAGTTTATATAAATGATAACCCTGGGTTGATCTTGACCTATTATGTGACAATGTCAAATTTGGTCCCATAGCCTTTTGAATGGGAAAACCTGAAGTGCATTTTTCTGTTGCTATTATGCTCTGTGATATGGAAATGCAGTCAACTTCTGCCGTACTTCATCAACAAGCATTAAATCTTAGATGCATTTGAAATTCATACATATTGTAAAATTTGCCTTAGACTTATGTGCTGAGGTTGAAAGGACTCAGGTGAGCTACAGGACCAATGGTCCTCTGGTTTTAAGAATGCTGCCACAAAGTCAAGCTCACCACTTTCCCTTCAAACAGCTCTTTTGAGGCAATTTTCTTGACAATTCTATTTTTTACATGTTAATCATGCATCAGCATCTTCAGCGGGTTAGATTCCCTACGCTGAACCGACCGGAATCAAACATAAATTGCGATTATACCTCAATGGGCGCTGCGGGATAACACGGGTGTGGCAACGGAGTAACACGGCTCAGTGTTTTCGAAAGACTACGGTATAAAACGGGCACCGTTTTTCTTTTGGAATCATTAAAAGGGAAGAAATGAGTTTGTTTCCGGAAATCTTTAACTTTTAATAGACGAAGTAGTTGTAAAGCCGAGAATCCATTTATACACGGTGCGAGGTCCCTGTACGTTTCTCCATCTTTAAATAGATGGGCAGGCAAAAACTGAATGGTTTCCAAAGTACGAACATGTCTCAGTGATTTTGACTACCTCTCATATATACGGGTGCGGGCAGGGATGCGGACCACTGATCATGTACTGGGTCTCTGGCTTGAGCATAGACTTTTGCATCTTCATCAATAAACGTCTCAATTTAGCTTGCTTGAGCCTCGACCTGTGCTAGGCGCTGTTATATGAGCCGCGACACGCAAAATGGTGCTTATGGGAAATGCGAATAGCAAAGGTTCAGATCAGTCTGCATCTTTGCAGTCTAATCAAAGTCTTTGCTGCTAACGAAGACCATATGTGGGTCCTTAGAACTTAACAGACACAAAATGAAGGCTGTTCGTAGACGCATGGACTTACAGAATGGTTTGAGTCTTTGCTGTTCGCGGATAGTTACCCAAACTTATTGTGTGACGCGGCTCATATGTGTGAAGCTGGCTGGAGTAGAGTACCTGAAGAGCATTAACTGTGTACGCTCGTTGTGTGTGAGCAACAGCTAAGCCCATCCTGCACACCCATGCAGTATTATGTGGCTTGGCGTATTTCAATTAATATGTAGAACTTTCAAACTGCTGTCATAGGGTTTGGTTGGTTGCACATATGTCTTTGCAGCCGCGGTGGTAATGCCAATTTTACCACCTACGCTGTCGACAGTAGACGGTACTAAAAATGACTGTCGACCGAGAATTCAGTCGACAGCATTACCGTTGACAGTAAATGTTACGTTTGTTGATAGCTGTCGACCGAGCTGATACTGTTGTAATTGCCTCGGTCCACAGCATTTTTTCGTGTAGGGTAAATGAACGGCTCGGTCGAGAGGATAGATTGAGAAATTGGTATTACCACCGTGTAAGATCTAGGTAGACTGTATTTAAAAGGCAGATTCCACAGGGTCCATACATGTTGTATGCAAACAGCAAAGGACCGGACCAAACTGTGTGGATGCGCAGGCTGGTTTAGTCTTTGCTGGTTGCCTATACATGGAGCATCCTTTCTCCATGTTGCAACTCGTATTATGATCAGTCTTTATTGCTTTGATCAACAATTCTATGAAGAAGGATAATCTACTGTATCATTAAATCAGACACATTTTAGTTGCGCATGCTAGTCTGAATCTTTCAAAAAAGCCTGTCTATGTCATTCGAGAATACGAAGGACGCAAATCGGCCTGTGCGTTCTCGCAGTTTTGTTCGCTGCTTACGTAGTGTGATACCCATCTCAATAGGTGTGGACGAAAAACATATTACTCTTAGCTAATTTGGTGGCCTTGAACGTTTCGCTACTCTGTCTGCCTTGTGCAAATGCATGTGTCGATGTATATTTGAACAAATGAGGTTCATCAATACCTTCATATTGTCGAGGGAGCCCCGGTAGCTCAGTAGATTAAGCGCTGGCCTGCTGCTCTAGCGGACCCGGGTTCAAGCCCCGCTGTAGATGGGAATCTTTTCAATCGTAAACGGAGTTCCATTGCACTAAGCCTTTCATTATCACCTGTCCATCGTCCTGATATGACTGAAATACTGTTAAAAAGGACGTTAAAGTCGTAAGTCGTCCATCCATCCATATTTTCGGGCAGTGTGAAACGGTCTTTATAGTAATACTGGAGGTAAAGACTATGTACCTGGCCTATATCAGCAGTGGTTGTCTTTCATTGTGTACTACTAGTCTAAAACAGGATTCTATTCTGCTCCAGATGGGACAAAAAGACCGAAAAGGAAAGAATTTGTTTTTGCGTTACCCGGGTTATACCGATGCCTGCTCCGGGTAAAGCCGTAACCGTCACAGAAAGGTA
The DNA here is from genome assembly GCA_963989385.1 of Ctena decussata. Classification (NCBI taxonomy): domain Eukaryota; kingdom Metazoa; phylum Mollusca; class Bivalvia; order Lucinida; family Lucinidae; genus Ctena; species Ctena decussata. Next base: position 13,898,720 of record OZ022512.1, read on the forward strand.
TCCGTTATTACACCGTGACTTTGAAAATGGGTGGTGTCTTGCAATAATCCATTTCAAGGTGGCATCATAAAAAATCTTGATGAAACTTTCATTGACAAATGCCTAAAACATATCTGTATTGAATTATGTGTTTATATCAAAATTTTATTGACCTATAGTGAGAATAAACATCGTAGATATAACGTGGCAAATTTTAAACGTATTTATGACTTCAACAGCTCCAGAATACAGTATGAGCATAAATTCAGATTTCAAAGTTTGGTGTATATACTCACGAAGGTATAACAAGCCAAGTTAAGTAAAACAGCATGTCAACCTACCTCTTTCCTTTTTGTCTTTGTCATCTAAAGTGACCTACCCTCGATAAGCAATCGCCGTGCTACGCCTTGTGGGTCCGTGCTATACGATTTACGAGTACACTTGCCCGTGCCACGCGCGTTTCCACGTAGCCAGTCTATACGGGTTGAGTTTACGTAATCCACTGTTGATGTTAATGTTATAATTCTACATAGCCAAATACTGTTTTATAATAATCCATCCATCCACTTGTCTAGAAATCAGTGCTCCAGATAACAGTGGGCCACAAGGATAACTTGGGGTGTTTTTCCGTTTCAGCGAGGAAGCATGCTTGGGACCCCTCGTTTGAGCCGTCTCGCCGAGCCGGTTCTAATGAGGGGTCACAACGTGTTTTCTCGTTGGGAACTATAAGGTGTCGTGACATAGTTGTCCTCGAGACCCAGCCTTATCTGGAGCTCAGTTTATATTCTGAATACACAAACTCTATGAATGAAAATACCAGCCTAAGTACTTGAGTACAAAAAAGTCCGTGCATATCCAGCTTGACCGAAATATAACTTGGTCAAGCTATAGTCAGTTCTCTAGAATGTGCTTCTTTATATCAGTGTAGTTCGTCATTGGTAAATTTCGTAGTTTCGTACCTTCATATATATGCAGTATCTATTGTCTTTATGTGATTGCTTTTTGTTTGTTATGTTTTGTCATGCTCTTCTCATTCTGTAAAAAGCTATTTGTAATAGGACGAAAAACATGTTACTGTTTATGTCCAATAAAGAACTTGAACTTGAACTTGTTTACCTTGTTCCTGTACAGCCAAGGCTTTCATAAAACCTCTATGGAGACTGTTTACCAGTTCTGGTTTCTTCATCTGTTTACCAGTTCTGGTTTCTACATGACCTCATGTCAGTATTGTGGTGCCAGCTGAGAGTACTAACAGACCACAGTGGAGACTAGTATATAAACTACAAAACCGGATGACAGAACATGGTTGCAACTGAAGCTGCTACTGAATTCCTCTATTTAGAATACAGTACACTCGCAGACGGCTAAAACACCACTGTGACTGCTCATAACATAATTGTACTCTGTCCGTATTCTATGCCATACTGTGGTACCACCTACTCGATAACGTACATAACATAGCAATATTCTCTATATGTTGAAAAAAGTACGGTGTACTTTAGATTATAATCATATACCGTAATTTTGATAGTGTTATTAACTGGTGTAAGAAAACATTCATTTTAATAAAAAAAAGTACGTTGCGTACTGCCGGTATGTTCTATAAAAGATTTGGTAACGTAAGCAACTTTAATGTTATTGGCCCTATGGAGGATCGATAAGATTACTGCAGAGGATAACAAAGCACATTTTCTACAATAATATCATTTGTTTTTGTGTCAATGTGGACTTTGATAATAAGATGTAGTTATAAATAACTTTCATTAAAATGGTGCAGTAAAGTAGTCAAACTGATGAATGTGTATCTTAGTCACATACACTAGGTATCTAAATTAATTGTGAAATCACCTGAAATATTGAAAATATTCTTTTAAGAAGATATCTGCTTCAGATGTACTTTCTGAGCTCAAAAACATGAGTATTGTGCTTATTTATCACATTTCATTGAATGTCAGTGGGTGGGGTAAGGAAAAGTCATCACAAAAAAAGCTGCACCACTTTTGGTTCCGGCATCCACCCTTATTTTGACTCTTTCTGGTAATACAAAGCCCTGGTACCAACAGAAATTTTCTACATTATGGGTTGAAAAGAATTGCATTTCACGTCATGGGCCCCTAGACTATCAGCCATTTCTGTCGAACTCAGCATATTTTTGACAGGTTTCAGGTGAAACAAACATGAAAAATCAATTGTGTTCTTACCGTTTTTTCTGTGTGGTATGGTCCGTTTGCTCTGAAATGCAAACGGTGTGTTCCAATTTTTTTTTCTCGAAGTTGGTAGGAGGTACCAGATTTTGGAATTGCATATCTTAATATAAATAAATTATAATTTTTCAAATATATGAGGTTTTGCATAAAAAAGTTTTTTACCTAATGGACATAAAAACTGTCATTTTCGCCTTCCATTTACCAGGGAGTAAAACTTGGCTGTTAGAATTCTCGCGTACTTTTACGTATTATAGAATGTGACTAAATATACTAATTTTAGACAGAATTCGCTAAATAAATTGAATTTTTATTCCAAATCTTTTTTATGACCCCAACTTCGAAGAAGTTAAGGGACATATTGGTTTGGGCCTGACCGTCCATTCGTCCGTCAGGAATTCCATCCGTCCGTCCGTAACACTTCATTTATTCAAGAACCGTAACCGCTAGGGTCTTGATATTTCATAGGTGGGTAGACTATTAAAAACTAGAGGAACATATTTCTTTCTAGTCCATCAGCTTTGTACTTGCAGAGTTATGCCCCTCTTTTTCAAAAAAAAATAAATAAAAGTTTGTTTTCAAAATCCTGGGAATAACGTTTGTAATTGAAAAAATTACATGAAAGTTTGTTCCCAAGACCCTGAAAATACAGTTTAAGATAGGATGCTCATTTTTTTGCATACTGCTAGAGGCTAAGGGGTAGATTACATAATAATTTTTGGGCGAATTCCGTCAAAAAATGACTGAATGATGCCACTTTGTTGAATATGGAATTTTTTCAACTTTTGAACCATTTGACCTAGAAACCTAATTTTTGGTATACTATTAGTACTTGATGTGCTGATTATTCTGATGTTAGTTGTGTTATGATGCATTCACTTTTGATACAGTTATTTCCCTTTTCAATCTGTATAACACATAATAATGGGTGGTCTGTTTCTCAAGAACAATAACTGCGGGAGCCTTGATATTTCATAGGTGGGTAGACCACAAAAATAACCAGACCCATAGTTTTTTTCCTTTTCCGTCTGTCCTGTACTTACAGAATTATGCCCCTTTTGCATACAAAAGGGCCATGAGGCCCTGAATTGCTCACCTGTGTAGATAAGGTCAAAAGTCAAACTAGGATCATCATTGAACAAACCTGATAGTAAAAACTGTCAAATATGACAGACATTGGTTAAAGCTCAAAAAATAACCTTAGCCTCTATTGCTAAAAGAAATTGATGTGCTCATTTATTAGACTGCATTTATTAACTTCCGTACCCAAATATTCTACAAGTTTCATGAACTCTTATATTTACCATTTTCCCATATAAAACCCCCAGAGGACCAGTGGTCCTGTAGCTCACCTGACATTTGGTCCTGGTATATATTTTAAAGCTTTATACATGTTTATAGCCCCAGGGCAAGGGCAGATCTGCCAGCCTCTGGACTAATGTTGAGTCCCAATGCTATATACCAAGCCACAAGGTCACTGAGCCTTTGGTTCTGACAAAGATTTCTGAAGGGTTTTTATCACATATGGGCGTGGCGGCCACCTTGTTCATGTGACCATGCCCATCTGAATAAACTTTGATTCCTTTGACCCAGTATTAAAGCTCCATATGAAATACAGTAATTATTTGTATTTGTATAAAATATGATGGGCTCGAGTGCCCAATGCTACATACCCAGTTTCAAGGTCAAAGGCCTTTCGGTTCTTGAGAAAAAGATTTTTTCAGAGTTTTTACCATATATGGGCATGATGGCCATCTTAGTCGTGTGACCAAGACCATCTGAACAAACTTTGGTTCCTTTAATCCGGGAAACTCAAAATAAAATATGTCTTCAATCGACCCCAGTGGCCACTGAGCAAAAGATGTTTGAAAATGTTGACGGGTGAGAGAATCTCAGTGACCTTGTACAGAGGTCAAAGAATGACTTTGATCTTTAGCTATATAATATCTTCATCTGGACATTTAGTCAACCATATATACCAAATATTGTACCTTAGACTTAAATAGTTTCTGAAAAATCTACTGTTTAAGTATTTGCCCATATAAAAGCCTGGCTTACCAAAGTTGACAGTGTCATAAATTAGGTCAAGGTCAACGCAGGATCATCATTTGTATAACCTATGCTGGGCTCTAGTGCCCAAAGCTACACACTTGGTATGATACCAAGTTTCAAAATCATAGGCCTTGCGGTTCTGGAGAAGAAGATTTTTAAAGGTTTTTTACCATATATGGGCAGGGCGGCCATCTTGGTCATGTGACCCAGACCCTGGGAACAAACTTTTGTTCCCCTATCCCACTCAGACTCAACATTAAATTTGGCATCACTCGGCCAAGTGGTTTTAGAGGAGAAGATGTTTGAAAATCCATCCAACAGATGGATGGACAGAATGAGCTCGACCTTTAGTGACATAATATCTTCATTTGTTCATTCAGTTGACCATGTATACCAAGTATTGTACCTTAAATAGGTTCTGAGAAATCCACTGTTTAAGCACTTTTCCATATAAAAGCCTAACATACCAAAGTTGACCATGTCATAGATTAGGTCAAGGTCAGTGCAAGGTCATCATTTGTACAAACTATGATGGTCTTAAATGCCCGATGCTACATACCAAGTTTCAAGGTCATAGGCCTTTTGGTTCTGGAAAGAAGATTTTTGAAGTGTTTTTACCATATATGGGCATAGTGGCTAACTTGGTCATGTGACCCAGATTCCTCAGAGGAGAAGATGTTTGAAATTCTTGACGATGGATGGATGGTCGGAATGACCTTGACCTTTCGTGACATAATATCCTAATAGATTATATCTTAACATAATACATGTATCTGGACGTTTAGTAGACCATGTTTACCAAGTATTGTACCTTAGACTTAAATAGTGTCTGAAAAATCCACTGTTTAAGCGTTTTCCCATATCAAGCCTAACACACCAAAGTTGACCATGTCATATTTTAGACCAAGGTCAAGGCAAGGTCATCATATGTACAAACTATGATGGGCCCGAATGCCCAATGCTACATACCAAGTTTCAAGGTCATAGGCCTTTTGGTTCTGGAGAAGAAGATTTTTTATTTTTTTTTACTATATATGGGCATGGCGGCAATCTTGGTCATGTGACCTAGACCCCGGGTGCAAGCTTTCGTTCTCCTATCCCACTGAGACTCCATATGAAATTTGGCTTCAATCGGCATAGTGGTTTCAGAAGAGAAGATGTTTGAAAATCCTGTAGACAGATGGACGGACGGAGTGACCTTGACCTTAAGTGACATTATGTCTTTATTTCTTCATTTAGATGACCATGTATACCAAGTATTGTACCTTAGACTTAAATAGTTTCTGAGAAATTCACTGTTTAATCGTTTTCCCATATAAAAGTCTAACATACCGAAGTTGACCATGTCATAAATTAGATCTAGGTCAACGCAAGGTCATCATTTGTACAAACTATAATGGGCCTGAATGCTCAATGCTACATACCAAGTTTCAAGATCAAAGGCCTTTTGGCTCTGGAGATTTTTAAGGTTTGTACCATATATGTGCACGGCGGCCATCTTGGTCATGTGACCCAGATACCCCGAACAAACTTTCGTTCCCCTACCCCATGGAGGTTTCATATAAAATTTGGCTTTGATCGACCCAGCGGTTTTGAAGAAGAAGAAGACCTTTTAAAATGGTGGACGGACGACGGACGGACGACGGAGCATTGCCATACTAAAAGCTCACCAGTGAGCCTTCGGCTAAGGTGAGCTAAAAAGCACCAGAAACCAAATATGACCTTGCCAAAAAATTGTCAAAGTCAATTCAAGGTCATCATTTGAACTATCTTGGGCCAAAATCTTCAATACTTTCCATGAAATCTTGTGTTCTAGCATTTTCTCAGATTTGATCATGCCGTCAAAAGGCCAAAGTCAACCGCAAACCGATTAAGCCTCAACCCACCCCGCACCCCCAGTAATTTCATTACTGTCCTCCCCAGGCTGCACTGGTGTTTTGTTTCTTCTTGGTTGTTTTATAGTTGTTTGTTGCTATGTCTGTTATTGATATATTGTTTGTGATGTTAAGGCTAGCCCGGTTAACACCTACTTGGGAAATTGCTGTTCACATGGCTGCCGCTGATGAGGTCTTTGGTAGTGACTAATTGTGTGATGTCTTTTTCCCACATGGTGTCTAGGGTGGGCTCTAGAATTGAATTGTGTCAGTCCCTGAGAATTACCTATTAAAGATTTACTCCCTTGATAATAATAACAAAAATGATTTAATGAAATATTTCATGCAATACCTCTATTATCAAATAGGGTTTGATAAAAGTGACTTTAAACGAAAGGTAGATAATTTTTTAACAGTCGCGGACCGCGCTCAAAATCGCATTATTGGACAAAAATGATTATTCATACGTCACAATCACGTGCACGAATAGGAAAAATACTTGACACACGTGGTCAAAATCGATTTTCTTACAGGCCGTGAGGAAATAGGTAATTTGCATGTTAATTTAATGAAAATACTGCTTAATTCACTTTCTTAAATAATTAGTACGATTGTGGCGACATCTTACCAATAACAATGATCTTAACTCACTGAAGGTGGTCATGTATAGTCCGTAAACGGAGATTTGCTTATTTTCTCGAAAACGATGATAGTTCCATCAAATGTTCTAATGATTCCTATAACTATACATAACAGAATACGGAAAGTCCAATTTTTTTATGCTTTTGTAAAATATTTTCCGTTGACAGTAATGCAGAAACTTAGCAGTTTCACTAAAGGGCGTCGTTTGCTTGTCAGAACAGCCAAAATATTGTTGATAGGAAATAGCGTAAACTCGTTGTTTACTACAGGTGTGGGCGTATATGAATGAAATAGTAAAATGTATTCACCTGTCCGCACGCGTAACGCATGGTATCACTAGTCAGGTGATACTAAGTTGTAAATAAACATTGAACTATTATATAGTTTTGCGAGTAAAATTGTATATTTTAAAATTTGATAATATCTGGGGAAACAAAAAGTATAAAAGATGGATTCAGAATAAAATTTCAATTAATTATGCAAATTTTGTTCTAGGGATAGCACGCATTTGTCACATGCTCTAACACGTTAAACTAAACGGGAATTCTAACAGCAAAGTTTTAATTCCTTGTAATAAGAGGTGATAATGACATATTTTAGGTTCTGTTTTTGTATAGAAACTTTTTATGCAAAACCTCACATATCCTCAAAATTATGATTTTCTTATGTATAGGATGAAAATTAAGAATTAGCAATTCGAAAACCTTCTACCTCTCACCAATTTTGAGAAAATATTGGGGATGCCGTTTGCATTTGGGAGCAAACGGACTATATTTGTGTTGTGCATTAATACTATAGGTCGGTCGCGCTATAGTGGCAATGTTTTGTTTACATTTTTCATGTCAACAGTACCTGTGCACGCACGTACTATCATTACGGTGCAGTTCATGTAACTTCTTGATCTATGGTCATGATGGAACATTACTGTTAACTGGCAGTTCTCATTTATCTAAATGACGCTTTCTGAAAGCTTAAAGACAGGAACTGCCCCTGGTTCAAGAAATATCATTGATAACAAAATTGATAGTAACAAAATTATTCAAATTTTATTCTTTCGAACTCTGCTATATATTGCCCACGTGAAGTGACCTGGCAGGGCGGAGCTAGCGTTATGGATCAGTGCATTGTGAAACAGGTAATTCCTATTTTCGGCAACAATCGGAAAAACATCCGCACGACTTCGTTAATCTTCGCCTTTCTTGTTATAAGTAATAACAGTTTTTTAACCAAATCGTGTACAAAGCGTCGTGGTGTAGTGTATCTGTAGTCGCATTACAAAGGCACTTGGTGCGACAATCTAGGGTTCAAATCTAGGATAAGACTAAACTTTTTTTTTCTCTCATTTTTTTTTTATTTTCAAACTTTATTTTCTTTACATATTTATTTTGTTTTAATCATTTTATTTTAGGAGAAAAGACATTTCCAGTAATTCCTTTCGCTCGAGATAATTTAAAGGATTAGAGTTCGACATGTATGCTTTGGTAGACACCCTGAAACTGAAAAGTGAATACCAAATCAGAAATTATTTTTTTCACTCATCGTTTGCTCGTGCATGCATATCACTTTTCTCGAGCATAAAATACCATAATCTACTAAATGTCCTCGTGCATATTTCTGGGCATAATCGGACAAACAAAACCTCTGAAGATTTTCCTTTTTTCATTATAAGCACAAAGTATATGGAGTAATAAAAAAACCGGAAATTTCTGTCATGCAAAATAATCATTTGTTACCTAAAAACTTAAAAAGAAAGAATAAAATTTTTTTTTTTAATTTTAGGTATATTCGAACCTTCGACCCTTATAAGATACAAAAAAGGTTAGTACGTCTAGGGGAGGTCCACTACACCAACGAGTCTTTACACATTTGTAAGATATAGTTAACAGTTATAATTCATGCATGATACACGATGATTATGGAATACTTACGAATATCTTTCCGATTGGTTACGAAAATGCTGCTTTACCTATTTCATAATGCACTGAACCAAATCGATAGCCCCGCCCTGCCAGGTCACTTCACGTGGGCAATACATGAAAACAAACAAAAATGGTCAGATACCGACACAGTTGTACTCATATTATTTAACAAACTATTAAATAAGTTATGCTACACTGGTGAAAAGTGAATCACTTATATTTCAGTGTTACATTGCAGAGATGGGCTCGTATCATTTCCGTGCCGATCGAAGATAAGCTGGTGATTATCATTTCTACAACACGCGGTTCAGAAATAAACACTTTGTTGTAAGTTCATATTAAAAGGAAAACAGATCTGAAACTAAAAGATCATTACCACTATCTCAGCGTAATGATCAGAAAAATTGAAATAAGGGTGTCATTATGACAAGACTAATGGAGAAGATAAAACTTAATACCGTCGCATGGTAAGCGACAGGAAGAAGGCAAAATAATGTTACAACTCAATAGATTTAAAGGTAAAAAAACAAAGGAACTTAATCAAACAGAAATAAACTAAATATAGTATTAATAAAAACTGCTGCCAGATGTATGACTAGTGCAATAGTGTCCACGTGTTCCATGGTGTCGGAACTAGCAAGCACTTCAGGGAAGCAACTAGGTGCCTCAGAGAAGCCGCAATGTGCTGTGGTGTACGTCTGGGTCTTAGCCATGTTTGAAGAAGATTAATCTCATTTGCAAAATTGTGTTTTCTATCAAATCAGAATCAAACTTTTCTGAATAATCAAAAGTAACCAAACTTTCATTAAATCATATAACTATAAGTGTGAGATACCTCAATTCCATATTGATATCAGTTTTTTCAGAGCTGCAGTGGTTTGTGCAATCCTTTCAAGAATATGGGATGGACAAGGTCTTTCAAAGAAAATTTATATTCAATTGAATCATACAACCATAGGTGTGAGATAGTTATTCTGAAGTTTGAATGGCTTTAAATCGTATGTCTGTCTACAACACGGACACAGATAAGTCTATCTAGCTTACACAACTTTTGTTGTAAATCATATTAAAAGGAAAAAAGATCTGAAACTAAAAGATCATTACCACTATCTCAGCGTAATGATCAGAAAAAACGAAATAAGGGTGTCATTATGACAAGACTAATGGAGAAGATAAAACTCAATACCATCGCATGGTTAGCGACAGGAAGAAGGCAAAATAATGTTACAACTAAATAGATTTAAAGGTATAAAAACAAAGGAACTTAGTTAAACAGAAATAAACTAAATATAGTATTAATAAAAAGTGCTGTCAGATGTATGACTAGTGCAATAGTGTCCTCGTGTTCCATGGTGTCGGAACTAGCAAGCACTTCAGAGAGGCCACTATGTGCCTCAGAGAAGCCGCAATGTGTTGTGTTGTACGTCTAGGTCTTAGCCATGTTTGAAGAGGATCAATCTCATTGGCAAAATTGTTTTTTTTCTATCAAATCAGAAACAGACTTTTCTTAATATTAAAAAAATAACCAATCTTTCATTAAATCATGTAACTATTAGTGTGAGATACCTCAATTCCATATTGGCATCAGTTTTGTCAGAGCTGCAGTGGTTTGTGCAATCCTATCAAGGTTATGGGATGGACTTGATCTTTCAAAGAAAACATATCATCCATTGAGTCATACAACCATAAGTGTGAGATACATCATATTCCATACTGGCTTCAGGTTTATCATACTGGCTTCAAATGATCAGAGCTGCAGTGGCTTGTGCAATCCTTTCAAGGTTATGGAATGGACTCGTTCTTTCTATAAAATCAAATATAATCTATCTTCTACTGAATAAAACAAGTTCAAACAACCTGTGAGATACAACATCATTCTAATGCCCTCCTTACTTCACATACATATGGCGCACCACATCTCAGCACTGAGATGTAATATGGCATATGTTGCAACACCATCAGACAGTAGAAACATCTTTTGATATCTCAATATAATGTGCACAATACTATATCAACCATGGCTGATAATTTCATACTACTAGACAGTGTAACCAGTCACCACGTCCCCTCAATATGATTTTTATTGCTAGCCTGATCAGCACCAGTACTGCTCAGATATCTGCATGAACAGCCTCAGTTTAAATGTATTATCTTAACATCCTTCTTATGTCGGCGGAGCAGATTATTATAGCTACCGACATGTTAGTTATCATTGAATAACCACACTGTGATCGCGGACTTGGGACCGCGTTGGTTCAGCCATGAACGCCCCAGAGACAAGTAGTCACCAACCTTTCATGACAAACCAATGACCCTTACTGTAAGTTCATATTAAAAGGAAAAAGATCAGAAACTAAAAGATCATTACCACTATCTCAGCGTAATGATCAGAAAAATTGAAATAAGGGTGTCATTATGACAAGACTAATGGAGAAGATAAAACTTAATACCATCGCATGGTTAGCGACAGGAAGAAGGCAAAATAATGTTACAACTCAATAGATTTAAAGGTAAAAAAACAAAGGAACTTAATTAAACAGAAATAAACTAAATATAGTATTAATAAAAAAATGCTGCCAGATGTATGACTAGTGCAATAGTGTCCACGTGTTCCATGGTGTCGGAACTAGCAAGCACTTCAGAGAAGCAACTAGGTGCCTCAGAGAAGCCGCAATGTGCTGTGTTGTACGTCTGGGTCTTAGCCATGTTTGAAGAAGATTAATCTCATTTGCAATATTGTGTTTTCTATCAAATCAGAATTAAACTTTTCTGAATAATCAAAAGCAACCAAACTTTCATTAAATCATATAACTATAAGAGTGAGATACCTCAATTCCATATTGACATCAGTTTTGTCAGAACTGCAGTGGTTTGTGCAATCCTTTCAAGGTTATGGGATGGACAAGGTCTTTCAAAGAAAATTTATATTCAATTGAATCATACAACCATAGGTGTGAGATAGTTATTCTGAAGTTTGAATGGCTTTAAATCGTATGTCTGTCTACAACACGGACACAGATATGTCTATCTAGCTTACACAACTGTTGTTGTAAATCACATTTAAAGGAAAAAAGATCTGAAACTAAAAGATCATTACCACTATCTCAGCGTAATGATCAGAAAAAACGAAATAAGGGTGTCATTATGACAAGACTAATGGATAAGATAAAACTCAATACCATCGCATGGTTAGCGACAGGAAGAAGGCAAAATAATGTTAAAACTAAATAGATTTAAAGGTATAAAAACAAAGGAACTTAGTTAAACAGAAATAAACTGAATATAGTATTAATAAAAAATGCTGCCAGATGTATGACAAGTGCAATAGTGTCCACGTGTTCCATGGTGTCGGAACTAGCAAGCACTTCAGAGAGGCCACTATGTGCCTCAGAGAAGTCGCAATGTGTTGTGTTGTACGTCTAGGTCTTAGCCATGTTTGAAGAGGATCAATCTCATTGGCAAAATTGTTTTTTTCTATCAAATCAGAATTTTCTTAATATTAAAAAAACCAATCTTTCATTAAATCATGTAACTATTAGTGTGAGATACCTCAATTCCATATTGGCATCAGTTTTGTCAGAGCTGCAGTGGTTTGTGCAATCCTATCAAGGTTATGGGATGGACTTGATCTTTCAAAGAAAACATATCATCCATTGAGTCATACAACCGTAAGTGTGAGATACATCATATTCCATACTGGCTTCAGATTTATCATACTGGCTTCAAATTATCAGAGCTGCAGTGGCTTGTGCAATCCTTTCAATGTTATGGAATGGACTTGTTCTTTCTATAAAATCAAATATAATCTATCTTCTACTGAATGAAACAACTATAAGTGTGAGATACAACATCATTCTAATGTCCTCCTTACTTATCATACATATGGCGCACCACATCTCAGCACTGAGATGTAATATGGCATATGTTGCAACACCACCAGACAGTAGAAACATCTTTTGATATCTCAATATAATGTGCACAATACTATATCAACCATGGCTGATATTTTCATACTACTAGACAGTGTAACTAGTCACCACGTGCCCTCAATATGATTTTTATTGCTAGCCTGATCAGCACCAGTACTGCTCAGATATCTGCATGAACAGCCTCAGTTTAAATGTATCATCTTAACATCCTTCTTATTTCGGCGGAGCAGGTTTTTATAGCTACCGACATGTTAGTTATCATTGAATAACCACACTGTGATCGCGGACTTGGGACCGCGTTGGTTCAGCCATGAACGCCCCGGAGACAAGTAGTCACCAACCTTTCATGACAAACCAATGACCCTTAACCGGTTTACAGGCGCCCAACCCTCGGGTCACCACAATGTGTTTATTATAATAACCCTGCAATGTTTGAAGGACACATAATTATGTTAGTATTTTTATCATCAGCGTTGAGTAACTCGAATCAAAGGCACAAAGGACCATTATCCCACTATCTTAATTGGTAAATATGCATTTCATATTTTACTTACTTCTGCGTCTATGATCATCTTTCCGATATTAGCACCCCTCTGTCTGGAAGATGTAAATACAAAAACAAAAACATTTCCATTCCATTTGATTTAAAAAATATTATTTAAAGAAATTTCATTATTTGTGGATTAATGTAACCTTATATTAACTAAACGCAGCCCGTAGCATAGCGGAGGGCTGGGGTATGATCAAATACTGACTGGGTATGACACGAGACCGAGCTAACCCTGTACCCTCTTCTAGCAGATGGGATTTTTTTCAATTACACAATATGCAATGCTGTGAGCTGTGTGGCGCACCATTGTACAAACAGCACAGCCCACAGACAACACATTGTTTGCAAAGTATTTTGTAAAATTACCCCAAATCGCATTTGTCAACGATGTATTTGAATGATGCCACTTTGTTGAATATGGAATTTTTTCAACTTTTGAACCATTTGACCTAGAAACCTAATTTTTGGTATACTATTAGTACTTGATGTGCTGATTATTCTGATGTTAGTTGTGTTATGATGCATTTACTTTTGATACAGTTATTTCCCTTTTCAATCTGTATAACACATAATAATGGGTGGTCTGTTTCTCAAGAACAATAACTGCGGGAGCCTTGATATTTCATAGGTGGGTAGACCACAAAAATAACCAGACCCATAGTTTTTTTCCTTTTCCGTCTGTCCTGTACTTACAGAATTATGCCCCTTTTCCATACAAAAGGGCCATGAGGCCCTGAATTGCTCACCTGTGTAGATAAGGTCAAAGGTCAAACTAGGATCATCATTGAACAAACCTGATAGTAAAAACTGTCAAATATGACAGACATTGGTTAAAGCTCAAAAAATAACCTTAGCCTCTATTGCTAAAAGAAATTGATGTGCTCATTTATTAGACTGCATTTATTAACTTCCGTACCCAAATATTCTACAAGTTTCATGAACTCTTATATTTACCATTTTCCCATATAAAACCCCCAGAGGACCAGTGGTCCTGTAGCTCACCTGACATTTGGTCCTGGTATATATTTTAAAGCTTTTATACATGTTTATAGCCCCAGGGCAAGGGCAGATCTGCCAGCCTCTGGACTAATGTTGAGTCCCAATGCTATATACCAAGCCACAAGGTCACTGAGCCTTTGGTTCTGACAACGATTTCTGAAGGGTTTTTATCACATATGGGCGTGGCGGCCACCTTGTTCATGTGACCATGCCCATCTGAATAAACTTTGATTCCTTTGACCCAGTATTAAAGCTCCATATGAAATACAGTAATTATTTGTATTTGTATAAAATATGATGGGCTCGAGTGCCCAATGCTACATACCCAGTTTCAAGGTCAAAGGCCTTTCGGTTCTTGAGAAAAAGATTTTTTCAGAGTTTTTACCATATATGGGCATGATGGCCATCTTAGTCGTGTGACCAAGACCATCTGAACAAACTTTGGTTCCTTTAATCCGGGAAACTCAAAATGAAATATGTCTTCAATCGACCCCAGTGGCCACTGAGCAAAAGATGTTTGAAAATGTTGACGGGTGAGAGAATCTCAGTGACCTTGTACAAAGGTCAAAGAATGACTTTGATCTTTAGCTATATAATATCTTCATCTGGACATTTAGTCAACCATATATACCAAATATTGTACCTTAGACTTAAATAGTTTCTGAAAAATCTACTGTTTAAGTATTTGCCCATATAAAAGCCTGACTTATCACAGTTGACAGTGTCATAAATTAGGTCAAGGTCAACGCAGGATCATCATTTGTATAACCTATGCTGGGCTCTAGTGCCCAAAGCTACACACTTGGTATGATACCAAGTTTCAAAATCATAGGCCTTGCGGTTCTGGAGAAGAAGATTTTTAAAGGTTTTTTACCATATATGGGCATGGCGGCCATCTTGGTCATGTGACCCAGACCCTGGGAACAAACTTTTGTTCCCCTATCCCACTCAGACTCAACATTAAATTTGGCATCACTCGGCCAAGTGGTTTTAGAGGAGAAGATGTTTGAAAATCCATCCAACAGATGGATGGACAGAATGAGCTCGACCTTTAGTGACATAATATCTTCATTTGTTCATTCAGTTGACCATGTATACCAAGTATTGTACCTTAAATAGGTTCTGAGAAATCCACTGTTTAAGCACTTTTCCATATAAAAGCCTAACATACCAAAGTTGACCATGTCATAGATTAGGTCAAGGTCAGTGCAAGGTCATCATTTGTACAAACTATGATGGTCTTAAATGCCCGATGCTACATACCAAGTTTCAAGGTCATAGGCCTTTTGGTTCTGGAAAGAAGATTTTTGAAGTGTTTTAACCATATATGGGCATAGTGGCTAACTTGGTCATGTGACCCAGATTCCTCAGAGGAGAAGATGTTTGAAATTCTTGACGATGGATGGATGGTCGGAATGACCTTGACCTTTCGTGACATAATATCCTAATAGATTATATCTTAACATAATACATGTATCTGGACGTTTAGTAGACCATGTTTACCAAGTATTGTACCTTAGACTTAAATAGTGTCTGAAAAATCCACTGTTTAAGCGTTTTCCCATATCAAGCCTAACACACCAAAGTTGACCATGTCATATTTTAGATCAAGGTCAAGGCAAGGTCATCATATGTATAAACTATGATGGGCCCGAATGCCCAATGCTACATACCAAGTTTCAAGGTCATAGGCCTTTTGGTTCTGGAGAAGAAGATTTTTTAATTTTTTTTACTATATATGGGCATGGCGGCAATCTTGGTCATGTGACCTAGACCCCGGGTGCAAGCTTTCGTTCTCCCATCCCACTGAGACTCCATATGAAATTTGGCTTCAATCGGCATAGTGGTTTCAGAAGAGAAGATGTTTGAAAATCCTGTAGACAGATGGACGGACGGAGTGACCTTGACCTTAAGTGACATTATGTCTTTATTTCTTCATTTAGATGACCATGTATACCAAGTATTGTTCCTTAGACTTAAATAGTTTCTGAGAAATTCACTGTTTAATCGTTTTCCCATATAAAAGTCTAACATACCGAAGTTGACCATGTCATAAATTAGATCTAGGTCAACGCAAGGTCATCATTTGTACAAACTATAATGGGCCTGAATGCTCAATGCTACATACCAAGTTTCAAGATCAAAGGCCTTTTGGTTCTGGAGATTTTTAAGGTTTGTACCAGATATGTGCATGGCGGCCATCTTGGTCATGTGACCCAGATACCCCGAGGAAACTTTCGTTCCCCTACCCCATGGAGGTTTCATATAAAATTTGGCTTTGATCGACCCAGCGGTTTTGAAGAAGAAGAAGACCTTTTAAAATGGTGGACGGACGACGGACGGACGACGGAGCATTGTCATACTAAAAGCTCACCAGTGAGCCTTCGGCTAAGGTGAGCTAAAAAGCACCAGAAACCAAATATGACCTTGCCAAAAAATTGTCAAAGTCAATTCAAGGTCATCATTTGAACTATCTTGGGCCAAAATCTTCAATACTTTCCATGAAATCTTGTGTTCTAGCATTTTTTCAGATTTGATCATGCCGTCAAAAGGCCAAAGTTAACCGCAAACCGGTTAAGCCTCAACCCACCCCGCACCCCCAGTAATTTCATTACTGTCCTCCCCAGGCGGCACTGGTGTTTTGTTTCTTCTTGGTTTTTTTATAGTTGTTTGTTGCTATGTCTGTTATTGATATATTGTTTGTGATGTTAAGGCTAGCCCGGTTAACACCTACTTGGGAAATTGCTGTTCACATGGCTGCCGCTGATGAGGTCTTTGGTAGTGACTAATTGTGTGATGTCTTTTTCCCACATGGTGTCTAGGGTGGGCTCTAGAATTGAATTGTGTCAGTCCCTGAGAATTTACCTATTAAAGATTTACTCCCTTGATAATAATAACAAAAATGATTTAATGAAATATTTCATGCAATACCTCTATTATCAAATAGGGTTTGATAAAAGTGACTTTAAACGAAAGGTAGATAATTTTTTAACAGTCGCGGACCGCGCTCAAAATCGCATTATTGGACAAAAATGATTATTCATACGTCACAATCACGTGCACGAATAGGAAAAATACTTAACACACGTGGTCAAAATCGATTTTCTTACAGGCCGTGAGGAAATAGGTAATTTGCATGTTAATTTAATGAAAATACTGCTTAATTCACTTTCTTAAATAATTAGTACGATTGTGGCGACATCTTACCAATAACAATGATCTTAACTCACTGAAGGTGGTCATGTATAGTCCGTAAACGGAGATTTGCTTATTTTCTCGAAAACGATGATAGTTCCATCAAATGTTCTAATGATTCCTATAACTATACATAACAGAATACGGAAAGTCCAATTTTTTATGCTTTTGTAAAATATTTTCCGTTGACAGTAATGCAGAAACTTAGCAGTTTCACTAAAGGGCGTCGTTTGCTTGTCAGAACAGCCAAAATATTGTTGATAGGAAATAGCGTAAACTCGTTGTTTACTACAGGTGTGGGCGTATATGAATGAAATAGTAAAATGTATTCACCTGTCCGCACGCGTAACGCATGGTATCACTAGTCAGGTGATACTAAGTTGTAAATAAACATTGAACTATTATATAGTTTTGCGAGTAAAATTGTATATTTTAAAATTTGATAATATCTGGGGAAACAAAAAGTATAAAAGATGGATTCAGAATAAAATTTCAATTAATTATGCAAATTTTGTTCTAGGGATAGCACGCATTTGTCACATGCTCTAACACGTTAAACTAAACGGGAATTCTAACAGCAAAGTTTTAATTCCTTGTAATAAGAGGTGATAATGACATATTTTAGGTTCTGTTTTTGTATAGAAACTTTTTATGCAAAACCTCACATATCCTCAAAATTATGATTTTCTTATGTATAGGATGAAAATTAAGAATTAGCAATTCGAAAACCTTCTACCTCTCACCAATTTTGAGAAAATATTGGGGATGCCGTTTGCATTTGGGAGCAAACGGACTATATTTGTGTTGTGCATTAATACTATAGGTCGGTCGCGCTATAGTGGCAATGTTTTGTTTACATTTTTCATGTCAACAGTACCTGTGCACGCACGTACTATCATTACGGTGCAGTTCATGTAACTTCTTGATCTATGGTCATGATGGAACATTACTGTTAACTGGCAGTTCTTATTTATCTAAATGACGCTTTCTGAAAGCTTAAAGACAGGAACTGCCCCTGGTTCAAGAAATATCATTGATAACAAAATTGATAGTAACAAAATTATTCAAATTTTATTCTTTCGAACTCTGCTATATATTGCCCACGTGAAGTGACCTGGCAGGGCGGAGCTAGCGTTATGGATCAGTGCATTGTGAAACAGGTAATTCCTATTTTCGGCAACAATCGGAAAAACATCCGTACGACTTCGTTAATCTTCGCCTTTCTCGTTATAAGTAATAACAGTTTTTTAACCAAATCGTGTACAAAGCGTCGTGGTGTAGTGTATCTGTAGTCGCATTACAAAGGCACTTGGTGCGACAATCTAGGGTTCAAATCTAGGATAAGACTAAACTTTTTTTTCTCTCATTTTTTTTTTATTTTCAAACTTTATTTTCTTTACATATTTATTTGTTTTAATCATTTTATTTTAGGAGAAAAGACATTTCCAGTAATTCCTTTCGCTCGAGATAATTTAAAGGATTAGAGTTCGACATGTATGCTTTGGTAGACACCCTGAAACTGAAAAGTGAATACCAAATCAGAAATTATTTTTTTCACTCATCGTTTGCTCGTGCATGCATATCACTTTTCTCGAGCATAAAATACCATAATCTACTAAATGTCCTCGTGCATATTTCTGGGCATAATCAGACAAACAAAACCTCTGAAGATTTTCCTTTTTCATTATAAGCACAAAGTATATGGAGTAATAAAAAAACCCGGAAATTTCTGTCATGCAAAATAATCATTTGTTACCTAAAAACTTAAAAAGAAAGAATAAAAAAACTTTTTTTAATTTTAGGTATATTCGAACCTTCGACCCTTATAAGATACAAAAAAGGTTAGTACGTCTAGGGGAGGTCCACTACACCAACGAGTCTTTACACATTTGTAAGATATAGTTAACAGTTATAATTCATGCATGATACACGATGATTAATGAATACTTACGAATATCTTTCCGATTGGTTACGAAAATGCTGCTTTACCTATTTCATAATGCACTGAACCAAATCGATAGCCCCGCCCTGCCAGGTCACTTCACGTGGGCAATACATGAAAACAAACAAAAATGGTCAGATACCGACACAGTTGTACTCATATTATTTAACAAACTATTAAATAAGTTATGCTACACTGGTGAAAAGTGAATCACTTATATTTCAGTGTTACATTGCAGAGATGGGCTCGTATCATTTCCGTGCCGATCGAAGATAAGCTGGTGATTATCATTTCTACAACACGCGGTTCAGAAATAAACACTTTGTTGTAAGTTCATATTAAAAGGAAAACAGATCTGAAACTAAAAGATCATTACCACTATCTCAGCGTAATGATCAGAAAAATTGAAATAAGGGTGTCATTATGACAAGACTAATGGAGAAGATAAAACTAAATACCGTCGCATGGTTAGCGACAGGAAGAAGGCAAAATAATGTTACAACTCAATAGATTTAAAGGTAAAAAAACAAAGGAACTTAATCAAACAGAAATAAACTAAATATAGTATTAATAAAAAATGCTGCCAGATGTATGACTAGTGCAATAGTGTCCACGTGTTCCATGGTGTCGGAACTAGCAAGCACTTCAGGGAAGCAACTAGATGCCTCAGAGAAGCCGCAATGTGCTGTGGTGTACGTCTGGGTCTTAGCCATGTTTGAAGAAGATTAATCTCATTTGCAAAATTGTGTTTTCTATCAAATCAGAATCAAACTTTTCTGAATAATCAAAAGTATCCAAACTTTCATTAAATCATATAACTATAAGTGTGAGATACCTCAATTCCATATTGATATCAGTTTTGTCAGAGCTGCAGTGGTTTGTGCAATCCTTTCAAGAATATGGGATGGACAAGGTCTTTCAAAGAAAATTTATATTCAATTGAATCATACAACCATAGGTGTGAGATAGTTATTCTGAAGTTTGAATGGCTTTAAATCGTATGTCTGTCTACAACACGGACACAGATAAGTCTATCTAGCTTACACAACTTTTGTTGTAAATCATATTAAAAGGAAAAAAGATCTGAAACTAAAAGATCATTACCACTATCTCAGCGTAATGATCAGAAAAAACGAAATAAGGGTGTCATTATGACAAGACTAATGGAGAAGATAAAACTCAATACCATCGCATGGTTAGCGACAGGAAGAAGGCAAAATAATGTTACAACTAAATAGATTTAAAGGTATAAAAACAAAGGAACTTAGTTAAACAGAAATAAACTAAATATAGTATTAATAAAAAATGCTGCCAGATGTATGACTAGTGCAATAGTGTCCTCGTGTTCCATGGTGTCGGAACTAGCAAGCACTTCAGAGAGGCCACTATGTGCCTCAGAGAAGCCGTAATGTGTTGTGTTGTACGTCTAGGTCTTAGCCATGTTTGAAGAGGATCAATCTCATTGGCAAAATTGTTTTTTTTCTATCAAATCAGAAACAGACTTTTCTTAATATTAAAAAAATAACCAATCTTTCATTAAATCATGTAACTATTAGTGTGAGATACCTCAATTCCATATTGGCATCAGTTTTGTCAGAGCTGCAGTGGTTTGTGCAATCCTATCAAGGTTATGAGATGGACTTGATCTTTCAAAGAAAACATATCATCCATTGAGCCATACAACCATAAGTGTGAGATACATCATATTCCATACTGGCTTCAGGTTTATCATACTGGCTTCAAATGATCAGAGCTGCAGTGGCTTGTGCAATCCTTTCAAGGTTATGGAATGGACTCGTTCTTTCTATAAAATCAAATATAATCTATCTTCTACTGAATAAAACAAGTTCAAACAACCTGTGAGATACAACATTATTCTAATGTCCTCCTTACTTCACATACATATGGCGCACCACATCTCAGCACTGAGATGTAATATGGCATATGTTGCAACACCATCAGACAGTAGAAACATCTTTTGATATCTCAATATAATGTGCACAATACTATATCAACCATGGCTGATAATTTAATACTACTAGACAGTGTAACCAGTCACCACGTGCCCTCAATATGATTTTTATTGCTAGCCTGATCAGCACCAGTACTGCTCAGATATCTGCATGAACAGCCTCAGTTTAAATGTATTATCTTAACATCCTTCTTATGTCGGCGGAGCAGGTTATTATAGCTACCGACATGTTAGTTATCATTGAATAACCACACTGTGATCGCGGACTTGGGACCGCGTTGGTTCAGCCATGAACGCCCCAGAGACAAGTAGTCACCAACCTTTCATGACAAACCAATGACCCTTACTGTAAGTTCATATTAAAAGGAAAAATATCAGAAACTAAAAGATCATTACCACTATCTCAGCGTAATGATCAGAAAAATTGAAATAAGGGTGTCATTATGACAAGACTAATGGAGAAGATAAAACTTAATACCATCGCATGGTTAGCGACAGGAAGAAGGCAAAATAATGTTACAACTCAATAGATTTAAAGGTAAAAAAACAAAGGAACTTAATTAAACAGAAATAAACTAAATATAGTATTAATAAAAAATGCTGCCAGATGTATGACTAGTGCAATAGTGTCCACGTGTTCCATGGTGTCGGAACTAGCAAGCACTTCAGAGAAGCAACTAGGTGCCTCAGAGAAGCCGCAATGTGCTGTGGTGTACGTCTGGGTCTTAGCCATGTTTGAAGAAGATTAATCTCATTTGCAATATTGTGTTTTCTATCAAATCAGAATTAAACTTTCTGAATAATCAAAAGCAACCAAACTTTCATTAAATCATATAACTATAAGAGTGAGATACCTCAATTCCATATTGACATCAGTTTTGTCAGAACTGCAGTGGTTTGTGCAATCCTTTCAAGGTTATGGGATGGACAAGGTCTTTCAAAGAAAATTTATATTCAATTGAATCATACAACCATAGGTGTGAGATAGTTATTCTGAAATTTGAATGGCTTTAAATCGTATGTCTGTCTACAACACGGACACAGATATGTCTATCTAGCTTACACAACTGTTGTTGTAAATCACATCTAAAGGAAAAAAGATCTGAAACTAAAAGATCATTACCACTATCTCAGCGTAATGATCAGAAAAAACGAAATCAGGGCGTCATTATGACAAGACTAATGGAGAAGATAAAACTCAAAGCCATCGCATGGTTAGCGACAGGAAGAAGGCAAAATAATGTTAAAACTAAATAGATTTAAAGGTATAAAAACAAAGGAACTTAGTTAAACAGAAATAAACTGAATATAGTATTAATAAAAAATGCTGCCAGATGTATGACAAGTGCAATAGTGTCCACGTGTTCCATGGTGTCGGAACTAGCAAGCACTTCAGAGAGGCCACTATGTGCCTCAGAGAAGTCGCAATGTGTTGTGTTGTACGTCTAGGTCTTAGCCATGTTTGAAGAGGATCAATCTCATTGGCAAAATTGTTTTTTTCTATCAAATCAGAATTTTCTTAATATTAAAAAAACCAATCTTTCATTAAATCATGTAACTATTAGTGTGAGATACCTCAATTCCATATTGGCATCAGTTTTGTCAGAGCTGCAGTGGTTTGTGCAATCCTATCAAGGTTATGGGATGGACTTGATCTTTCAAAGAAAACATATCATCCATTGAGTCATACAACCGTAAGTGTGAGATACATCATATTCCATACTGGCTTCAGATTTATCATACTGGCTTCAAATTATCAGAGCTGCAGTGGCTTGTGCAATCCTTTCAATGTTATGGAATGGACTTGTTCTTTCTATAAAATCAAATATAATCTATCTTCTACTGAATGAAACAACTATAAGTGTGAGATACAACATCATTCTGATGTCCTCCTTACTTCACATACATATGGCGCACCACATCTCAGCACTGAGATGTAATATGGCATATGTTGCAACACCATCAGACAGTAGAAACATCTTTTGATATCTCAATATAATGTGCACAATACTATATCAACCATGGCTGATAATTTAATACTACTAGACAGTGTAACTAGTCACCACGTGCCCTCAATATGATTTTTATTGCTAGCCTGATCAGCACCAGTACTGCTCAGATATCTGCATGAACAGCCTCAGTTTAAATGTATCATCTTAACATCCTTCTTATGTCGGCGGAGCAGGTTTTTATAGCTACCGACATGTTAGTTATCATTGAATAACCACACTGTGATCGCGGACTTGGGACCGCGTTGGTTCAGCCATGAACGCCCCGGAGACAAGTAGTCACCAACCTTTCATGACAAACCAATGACCCTTAACCGGTTTACAGGCGCCCAACCCTCGGGTCACCACAATGTGTTTATTATAATAACCCTGCAATGTTTGAAGGACACATAATTATGTTAGTATTTTTATCATCAGCATTGAGTAACTCGAATCAAAGGCACAAAGGACCATTATCCCACTATCTTAATTGGTAAATATGCATTTCATATTTTACTTACTTCTGCGTCTATGATCATCTTTCCGATATTAGCACCCCTCTGTCTGGAAGATGTAAATACAAAAACAAAAACATTTCCATTCCATTTGATTTAAAAAATATTATTTAAAGAAATTTCATTATTTGTGGATTAATGTAACCTTATATTAACTAAACGCAGCCCGTAGCATAGCGGAGGGCTGGGGTATGATCAAATACTGACTGGGTATGACACGAGACCGAGCTAACCCTGTACCCTCTTCTAGCAGATGGGATTTTTTTCAATTACACAATATGCAATGCTGTGAGCTGTGTGGCGCACCATTGTACAAACAGCACAGCCCACAGACAACACATTGTTTGCAAAGTATTTTGTAAAATTACCCCAAATCGCATTTGTCAACAATGTATTTGAATGATGCCACTTTGTTGAATATGGAATTTTTTCAACTTTTGAACCATTTGACCTAGAAACCTAATTTTTGGTATACTATTAGTACTTGATGTGCTGATTATTCTGATGTTAGTTGTGTTATGATGCATTCACTTTTGATACAGTTATTTCCCTTTTCAATCTGTATAACACATAATAATGGGTGGTCTGTTTCTCAAGAACAATAACTGCGGGAGCCTTGATATTTCATAGGTGGGTAGACCACAAAAATAACCAGACCCATAGTTTTTTTCCTTTTCCGTCTGTCCTGTACTTACAGAATTATGCCCCTTTTCCATACAAAAGGGCCATGAGGCCCTGAATTGCTCACCTGTGTAGATAAGGTCAAAGGTCAAACTAGGATCATCATTGAACAAACCTGATAGTAAAAACTGTCAAATATGACAGACATTGGTTAAAGCTCAAAAAATAACCTTAGCCTCTATTGCTAAAAGAAATTGATGTGCTCATTTATTAGACTGCATTTATTAACTTCCGTACCCAAATATTCTACAAGTTTCATGAACTCTTATATTTACTATTTTCCCATATAAAACCCCCAGAGGACCAGTGGTCCTGTAGCTCACCTGACATTTGGTCCTGGTATATATTTTAAAGCTTTTATACATGTTTATAGCCCCAGGGCAAGGGCAGATCTGCCAGCCTCTGGACTAATGTTGAGTCCCAATGCTATATACCAAGCCACAAGGTCACTGAGCCTTTGGTTCTGACAAAGATTTCTGAAGGGTTTTTATCACATATGGGCGTGGCGGCCACCTTGTTCATGTGACCATGCCCATCTGAATAAACTTTGATTCCTTTGACCCAGTATTAAAGCTCCATATGAAATACCGTAATTATTTGTATTTGTATAAAATATGATGGGCTCGAGTGCCCAATGCTACATACCCAGTTTCAAGGTCAAAGGCCTTTCGGTTCTTGAGAAAAAGATTTTTTCAGAGTTTTTACCATATATGGGCATGATGGCCATCTTAGTCGTGTGACCAAGACCATCTGAACAAACTTTGGTTCCTTTAATCCGGGAAACTCAAAATGAAATATGTCTTCAATCGACCCCAGTGGCCACTGAGCAAAAGATGTTTGAAAATGTTGACGGGTGAGAGAATCTCAGTGACCTTGTACAAAGGTCAAAGAATGACTTTGATCTTTAGCTATATAATATCTTCATCTGGACATTTAGTCAACCATATATACCAAATATTGTACCTTAGACTTAAATAGTTTCTGAAAAATCTACTGTTTAAGTATTTGCCCATATAAAAGCCTGACTTACCAAAGTTGACAGTGTCATAAATTAGGTCAAGGTCAACGCAGGATCATCATTTGTATAACCTATGCTGGGCTCTAGTGCCCAAAGCTACACACTTGGTATGATACCAAGTTTCAAAATCATAGGCCTTGCGGTTCTGGAGAAGAAGATTTTTAAAGGTTTTTTACCATATATGGGCATGGCGGCCATCTTGGTCATGTGACCCAGACCCTGGGAACAAACTTTTGTTCCCCTATCCCACTCAGACTCAACATTAAATTTGGCATCACTCGGCCAAGTGGTTTTAGAGGAGAAGATGTTTGAAAATCCATCCAACAGATGGATGGACAGAATGAGCTCGACCTTTAGTGACATAATATCTTCATTTGTTCATTCAGTTGACCATGTATACCAAGTATTGTACCTTAAATAGGTTCTGAGAAATCCACTGTTTAAGCACTTTTCCATATAAAAGCCTAACATACCAAAGTTGACCATGTCATTGATTAGGTCAAGGTCAGTGCAAGGTCATCATTTGTACAAACTATGATGGTCTTAAATGCCCGATGCTACATACCAAGTTTCAAGGTCATAGGCCTTTTGGTTCTGGAAAGAAGATTTTTGAAGTGTTTTTACCATATATGGGCATAGTGGCTAACTTGGTCATGTGACCCAGATTCCTCAGAGGAGAAGATGTTTGAAATTCTTGACGATGGATGGATGGTCGGAATGACCTTGACCTTTCGTGACATAATATCCTAATAGATTATATCTTAACATAATACATGTATCTGGACGTTTAGTAGACCATGTTTACCAAGTATTGTACCTTAGACTTAAATAGTGTCTGAAAAATCCACTGTTTAAGCGTTTTCCCATATCAAGCCTAACACACCAAAGTTGACCATGTCATATTTTAGATCAAGGTCAAGGCAAGGTCATCATATGTACAAACTATGATGGGCCCGAATGCCCAATGCTACATACCAAGTTTCAAGGTCATAGGCCTTTTGGTTCTGGAGAAGAAGATTTTTTAATTTTTTTTACTATATATGGGCATGGCGGCAATCTTGGTCATGTGACCTAGACCCCGGGTGCAAGCTTTCGTTCTCCCATCCCACTGAGACTCCATATGAAATTTGGCTTCAATCGGCATAGTGGTTTCAGAAGAGAAGATGTTTGAAAATCCTGTAGACAGATGGACGGACGGAGTGACCTTGACCTTGAGTGACATTATGTCTTTATTTCTTCATTTAGATGACCATGTATACCAAGTATTGTACCTTAGACTTAAATAGTTTCTGAGAAATTCACTGTTTAATCGTTTTCCCATATAAAAGTCTAACATACCGAAGTTGACCATGTCATAAATTAGATCTAGGTCAACGCAAGGTCATCATTTGTACAAACTATAATGGGCCTGAATGCTCAATGCTACATACCAAGTTTCAAGATCAAAGGCCTTTTGGTTCTGGAGATTTTTAAGGTTTGTACCATATATGTGCATGGCGGCCATCTTGGTCATGTGACCCAGATACCCCGAACAAACTTTCGTTCCCCTACCCCATGGAGGTTTCATATAAAATTTGGCTTTGATCGACCCAGCGGTTTTGAAGAAGAAGAAGACCTTTTAAAATGGTGGACGGACGACGGACGGACGACGGAGCATTGCCATACTAAAAGCTCACCAGTGAGCCTTCGGCTAAGGTGAGAGCTAAAAAGCACCAGAAACCAAATATGACCTTGCCAAAATATTGTCAAAGTCAATTCAAGGTCATGATTTGAACTATCTTGGGCCAAAATCTTCAATACTTTCCATGAAATCTTGTGTTCTAGCATTTTCTCAGATTTGATCATGCCGTCAAAAGGCCAAAGTCAACCGCAAACCGGTTAAGCCTCAACCCACCCCGCACCCCCAGTAATTTCATTACTGTCCTCCCCAGGCGGCACTGGTGTTTTGTTTCGTATCATTTCCGTGCCGATCGAAGATAAGCTGGTGATTATCATTTCTACAACACGCGGTTCAGAAATAAACACTTTTTCTATTATTCAATACTTACCTTTGACGGATCAATTAGGATACTTTTGATATATAACTATTCAAACTAAGTTCTACAAAAATGATAAATGAACGTTTTATTAACGTGAATAGGTACAGATCCATGTTTTTTCCGCTACTTTTACAAAGGGAAACAACTTTTGTGGCTTTCTGTCGCTTTCCAGTTGATTGGGGGATACTTTCCCTATTACCCTTGGTAAATAGTCAATATGTCAGAAACCAACCAAACTAGGACGGTAACCAGTTGCCGATTATGCGCAGTAAGCGATCTCGCCACGTGAGTTGCTAAGGTAGCGTATACACGCTACATTCGCCAAAAACGATTTCGGCCGAGAGTATTGACTTTAATGTCAATCTCTGTGCAATTTGAGTGTTTGTTCATTGGCCTAGGATAAGCAAACCCATTTCAGATTCGACATTAATCCAGTTTCCCCTTTGTTACCATAGTTTAATGGGGTATGAACAACGAAAAAGTACAGCGAAATGACATATTATAAGCGTCATGCTTACTGTCAGATCCTTGTGACTCCGCTTTGTTATATATGTATGTAAAAGTTTTCTGTAAACCAAAGGATACAGCGATTTAAATGACAAAACCTGCAGCCGTTAACTTAAATGTTATCAGCATGATCAACAAACGTTCAGGATGGTAAATCCATGATTGGATTTGACATCCAGAAAGTTTAATTCATCATATCGATAACTAGTGCCCTACGGGCATTTGTGCATAGATTCATGAATATCGAAACTTGGACAGATAAAGCAGCTAAATACCTTTTATTTATTTATGGCATGCTTTTCTCACGTCTGAATACATAAGACAATTTAAATATCCTTTATCACAAAGCTGACAGGTTGAAATTTAAACATCACAGTCGAAGCGCGTGGCAGTTTATATGGTGTTCCGATAGGGTCAAAAGTCTAAATTTTACGTTGGACGTAAATTAATTTACGTTGGACGTAAATTAATTTACGTTGGACGTAAAATAATATTAGTGTCACACTAAAAATAGACTTTTGACCCTATCGGAACACCATAAGTTTAGCCCCTGCTGTGACTTCAGGGCTAATGTTTACCTTTAAAACTAGTATGTTTACCATAGCAACAATATATTTTTATATTGTATATTCATCGGAGAAATAGGGAAAAATATTTGTGAACCAGGGAAAATTCGGAAAAGTCTTATTTTTTCATTAAACCAAGTAGATGTGTTTTGAGGATAACGAAGCAGACAGGTTTAAAGTTGCATTTTAAGGTAAACGTTTACCGAAAATGTATCTTTTCTTTGTTTAAAACGTAATATATTATGCACGCGAAAGGTATTTGGCTAATTCGCACATGTAGGTAATTTCTAAGATTTTCAGGATGCAATGCAAATACACTACCCGCAAAATGTCAAGGGAGGCAACACGAGCTGATTGCGCAACAAAATGGCGGATCTAAATTACCCAAGGAAGTTTGTATGTGGGAGGGGGAGAAGCCTTTCCAAAATGGGTTCTACTGTTAAAGGTAAGAATGTTTTGCCTAAAGGAAAAAAACTTTCATTTAAGAGTTGACCCCACTGAGTATGGAGACAAAAATGAAAATGGCAGAGTCGAAGCACCCATTAAACCTTTATGCACTTATCAATATTTTCCCCGGAGGGGGGAGGGCGGGGATACCCAAGGGATTCGACACGAAAAATATCCCGATACACGGGAATTGGACAACTGCTGCTTTTTCTTATTCGGGATTTTCAACGTGCGTGACTGCCCTATTGTCGGGGAATTAGACTTACCTAAAACTAAAACTGGACCTGGAGCTACAAACCTACGGGTTTTTTCATTATATACTATTTAAAACTACTTAAAATCGGTATTTCGTCAGATGTGTACAAAACTCAAAAGCCTTTAAAATTAGGAGCCGAAAATTACTTTTGGTGGGCTTGCATCTCAACTGCCATTTTGCTACGATTATGTACACGTCCGAGATTTTTTTAATAGTATATGTCCTCTCTTCTTTGAATTGCAGAGGTAGGTACATAATGTCAATTTTTCCCTTACAACCATGTGTGCATCTGTTTTATTTACCAGCAATCTGCTAGTGCGCATTTTGCGGGAATCTGCGCGAGCGTTGTTGCGCGCGCGAAAGGAGACAGACGGAGAAATATTTGTTACCATGGCTGATTATATTCAGAGAGAGAGAGAGAGAGTTTTTCATTTTTATCTATTATCAGACTATTCATTTATAACAATCATTGCTATTTCCTACAATGTACAAGAAGTTTTTAGATTTCCAGTATATTCTTCATCTTTTCGTAGCTTTTTCGTTTAGATTTCATGAGCTTGGAGTATAATATCGTTTGAAAATTAATATCCCTTTCGAAACAGAAAAAGATCTCTGTTTAAATAAATATTATTCTGTTTTCAGCCAAAAAAAATTGTTGTCTGTTTGACAGGAAAAAAAATGGCACATGTGCCCCATACAGTAGCCACACCAGAGGATATTAGACAACGTTTTGGACTCCCAGACAAGGGAATTAGACGGACATTTTTCAAAATTGTCTAATTCCCCTGGGTAATCCCGCCATCCTCCCTCCGGGGGAAAACATTGATAGGTGCATTAATCTGTACCCCCAGGATGCAAACCTGATACAAATGCTGCATAAGTAAATTTAATGGAAGCACTTAACCATTTGGATGCAGATCGTACAATATGTTGCACTAATGCATTTACATGTACACTTTCTAATGTCTCAAGGGGTCAGACAATTATATAAAAGAATGCTTTTGATCTGTCTCGACAGTTCTGGTACCTGCTGTATTCAGTCGTCCGTGCCGTGTGCTCAAGTTTTGCTAGCATAATGAAGACAGCATTTTTTCTATGCCTCCTCGTCGTGGTGTGCGCCGGTATTGTATCAGGTATGTCAGCCGAATTGTATTAAACTCTCTCTCTCTCTCTCTCTCTCTCTCTTCCATGCAGATCGTGTTGTTTGATTTAAATGTCATTTACTTCTACAAATTTCCTATTTTCCGCATTATCCTATCTGGTTTGTCAATATTAGAAACTTCAAGGCAAAACATACACAAATTTTATAATCATCCTTAATCTTCTTTCATTACTGGTTTGCGCAGTAAAACAAACGAATTTCATGTTCAACTCCTTCCCCGTTTCAAAAGTAATGATATACCGATTGACCAAAATTGACAACAAAGACAGATACAAAAACTTATGGAAGATCTAGAAAGCGCGCTGCAGTTACATAATTATGATAACCTCATGGTCCGCCAGATATTTCATGGAATTGTTAGCTGACAGTAACTGCCAGTAACTGCCAGATATTTCATGGAATTGTTAGCTGACAGTAACTGTCAGCTAACAATTCCATGCAATATCTGGCGGACTATGAGGTCTAGACTGTCACATCACATTATTGCGACTGGAATCACAGTGGCGAGTGAAAGCGCCTCTTGCTTAACTCTTTCAAGACAAGATTCCTGTTTAGGAGATAGAGCCGCGACACGACAAAACCAACAATGTGGTGATGCACCCAGCGCAGACTTAGATCAGCCTGGGCATTTACCATTTTTTTCAGATTCTTTGTTAAGCGCCCAAAGGGTAACTAAGGGTCTAAGCTACCTCCATGCGGACAGCGAAGACTCTGATCAGACTGGGCGGAAGCCCAGGCTGATCTGAGTCTGCGCTGGGCGCACAACCACATTGTTGGTTTTGTCGTGTCGCGGCTCATATGTGCTAACAGTGCAGACTCAGTTCATACTCCGCAGAATGCAGCCCCTGATCAGAACTTGCACTGCTCCCTTACTTTTTTTATTTAAAATACAATAACAAATGAAAATATCCATCCGAAACGGTGCCCCTTAAACTAGAAATGGACTCATGCAAATGATAAGGGTGGACAAGTCCACTAGTCAAAAAAGGGTTAAAGAGACGTTTTTGCAATGTCAGAAGACATTATTTCAGCTTTAGATGTGCTACAAACTTTTTCTCGAAATATTTTATAATGCTGAATAGAATACGCTTTGTTGAAATGATACCACACAATAGAAACATTATAATATTGCACATCCAGTCTTCTGATGAAAACTTAAAACCAATCAGAAGGGATCC